>CM046874.1:53971175-54571175 GCA_025667525.1 Glebionis coronaria | reverse complement strand
GGAAGGCCTCCTTATCTTGTAAGCCTTAGTATAAAAGGCATAACCACCCTCATTTGTGTGTGTGTCTCTCATTTGTATTTTTTCTTCTTCTTGTTTTAGAGAGAGAAAATATCCTTAGTTTCTCTCACTAGGATTACACATTTTGTATCTTTCTTCCTTCTTCATCATCTAATCTAATATTCCATTCTTAGTTTTAATCTTATTCTTCATCAACTTTATTTCTTGTTCTATAAGTCGTGTGATTATTCCTAACAAGTGGTATCATTTGCCAAGGGATTCGTAGTTAGCTTTGGTGTTGATTTGGTGTGGATTGGTATTGATTTCGTGGGTTTTTGGTTTAGGCTGTTGGATTCGATTGATATTTGTGGCTTTGAGGGGTTGGCTGTTGGATTCGATTGCCTTTTGGTTTAGCCTGTTGGCTGTTGGATTCGATTGGTACTTGGTCTAGGCTTTTCGGAAAAATCTTCGCATAAGGGTTTTGTTTTCTGAAAAAAAACCATTTTCCGAAAATAGTTCTCTGAAAACCCACTTTCTTTCGAAAAAGTTCATTTCTATGAAAATCCATGTTTTTCCGAAAAAGTCCATTTCTCTGAAAATATAATTTTTTCGAAAAAGTCCATTTCTCTGAAAATATCACTTTATTCCGAAAAAAGTCAATTTCTATGAAAATCCATGTCTTTCCGAAAAAGTCATGTTCTCTGAAAATCCACTTTATTCCGAAAAACCTTCATTTCTCTGAAAATTCATGTTTTTCCGAAAAAGTCAATTTCTCTGAAAATCCACTTTATTCCGAAAAACCTTCTTTTTTCCGAAAATCCTCTTTATTCTAAAAAAGTTTCATTTTTCTGAAAATCCTTTTTATTCCGAAAAAGTGTTTTTTTAATGAAAAACCTCTTTATTCCGAAAAAGTGGTTTTTTCCGAAAACCCTCTTTTTCCGAAAAAGTTTCATTTTTCTGAAAATACTCTTTATTCCGAAAAAGTGTCTTTTCTCTGGAAAAACCCCATTATTTTGAAAATTGGTTATTTCTCTGAAAATCTTATTATTCCGAAGATTCTTTGGTTCTCTGAAAATCCCAGTATTCCGAAGATTGGCTATTTTGCTGAAATTTCCATTTATTCCAAAGATCTTCAATTATTCCGAAGATTGGCTATTTCTCTGAAATTTCCATTTTTTGGCCTTGGAATTTTTGGTTTCAGGAGAGCTCATTTTTTAGGGGATTTAATCATATTTTGGGGACTTTTACATCAACATTCTACTTTCTACGAATTGAGATCCTGTTTTTCACACGACTTCTAAGATGACATTTCAACAAGACAGTGATGCTGTGGGTATTGAGAATTGTGATAGCATTGCCAGAAAGAAGAGGGATGCGGCCTATTTCCAGTCTCAGCTTCTTATAGCACAAAAGGAAGAAGCAGGAATTCCACTTCTAGCTGACGAGTTTATTCTCATGGCATCTACAGCTGAATATGATGAGGAAGAAGAGGTGACTACCGACTCCATCTTGATGGCTAATCACACGACTTATAGAACAAGAAATAAAGATGATGAAGAACAAGATTAAAACTAATAATGGAATATTAGATTAGATGATGAAGAAGGAAGAAAGATACAAAATGTGTAATCCTAGTGAGAGAAACTAAGGAGAGTTTCTCTCTCTAAAACAAGAAGAAGAGAAAATACAAATGAGAGACACACACACAAATGAGGGTGGCTATGCCTTTTATACTAAGGCTTACAAGATAAGGAGGCCTTCCTCATTTGTGTGTTCGGGACTAATTCCCGTCACATATATAACAATAACATAGAACTCTCGACACCATTAAGTAGTTTTTTCCACGGGCTTCGCAACGGTATATTATATGACCATCACTTTAAATACTTCTAACAATCTCCCCCTAAGGGGTGGTCATATAATATGTGACTTCAATTCTTTGACCATCACTTTAAATATTTCTAACAATCTCCCCCTAAGTGGTGGTCATGTATTATGTGACTTCACTTCTTTGTTGTTGAAGACTTTGAAGCTTGTTGTCTTAAGAGTTCCTTCATCGTTCTTTCATGACTTGTGATCTTGGATCTTTAATCTTCCTTGACTTGATCTTGAAACTTTGCCAACTTGTGTTCTTGTGTCTTCCCCATATACTCATGTTTTGTGTTGACTTGAAAGCTTGTTAATAATCTCCCTTGATCATCAGAGTAGCGGAAGTCTTTGTCTTTAGATGTTCTTGAGCTTTCTTAATTTATATGAGCAAGTGGTCTTGAACTACGACTTCTTGAAGTTACACCACCGTTTGCATTCCTCCGGTTTCCCGTTATACAGTAAGAATACTGTACCTGTGATTAGGTAAGTTCAAAGAACTTCCTTGATAGGGTTTCCGGCTGTGGTAGCCGTTCTCAATACTTGAATTTATCGAAAGATAATTCATAGTAAGGAGTGAATCATACAGTTCCATTATGTTGATTAAGTCGTCAATTCAATTTCTTGGAACAAGTTTGAAGCAACTAAGAATCAAACCATCGTTGCTTTCCAGTTGACACAAGTTTGATTCATATAGAATCGCACAAGTTACCTACCGCAGTGCTGTTTGATGATGACACTGGAAGGATTTCCATTCGTCACTATAAATACTGAAAAGTATTACTCGGAATGTTCTAGCAAGATCATAAAGATATCGCGTCAAGACCTGGAACGAGTTTGAATCAATTAAGAATCAAACCACTGTTGCTTTCTAGTTAGCATATGTTTAATTCAAACTGAATCGTACATATGACCTACCGCAGTGCTGTTTGATGTTAACACTGGAAGGATTTCCATTCATCACTGTAAATACTAGAGAGTATCACTCTGAATGTTCTAGCAATACCACAAGGATAGAGCGTAGGACTCTGTAAATTATTGCTTGTGTTCTAAAGATGAACAACAATTGATATATGAAATAAGTGTCCTAATGAGATTTTTTTCTGAATCTCGTTCGCTCTAGACTCTATAAGTGCACGTTTATTTGGTGATCGGAGGCTGGAGCTGACTGCCACCTATTCAATATCTACTATCTCGGAGTGAGAAAGTCGATAGAAATGAGTTAAACTCCGTGACAATAAAACAAACTACTTTTGAGAGAAACTTGAGTAGGCTGGGAAGGGTTGTGCATCGCATCACTGGGTCCATGATGCTTTGTCTTCAGTATCAGAAATCATCAAAGTGATTCTGATAGTAGATGTGTTGACCCGGTTTCTGCCTAAGTTGTATGGAGGGCTATTTCTTTTCACCCTTTATCCTTACATTTCTTTTTCATTCTTCAACCCATTCAATGCTTACCAATACGTCATAACTAGCACCTTGTTGTGATTATTCCAGTGCTAGCTTAAGTACTTGGTCGGCATTTTTCCCGTACACTCAACTACTCCATCTTTCCTAAGGACATCTAAATTCTAATGGATTGTCCCTGGAAAGATCCCTTCGGTTCTGGTTGGATCATAGGACGAATACCTAACCACCTTTTGACACCAATTCCATCGTGAATTAATGTGTTGAAGGGTATAGATATCGTAAGTAGAAAAACCTGTTGAAAAAGCAATCATGGTGTTGATGAAATTAGTGTTTACGCCTTGAAGGTTTTTTTGTATCACCAAAACGCTCCCCCTACATATGTGCATCATAAAAGGAAAGGTTTTTGCACATATTAAGAAAAGAAAACACTTATATCAAAGATCTTTTCCAAGATAACACATTTTAATCACTATTCTCCCCCTCAAAAATTGCATGACATTGAAATTTTTGTGAAACAAGTGATGAAACATGGAGAGAATAATGTTGCATGAAAGTTTGTACTCCCCCTCGAAAAGAAATTCTAATTAAAATTAGGGGAGTATATGAGCACACAGTTTTGAAATACTTCGAAAAATTGTGCTCAAAAACCCGAGAAAACTTACTTTCCCGTTGTAAAGGAATAATGTACATAAATGAACATTTTCCTTGTGTTCATGAGCTTAAAACTTTGAATATTTTGATATAAGCCCATGACCGAGAAAAATTAATTTCTCGTTGTTGAGGATAAGTCAAAGACTTTCCTTTTTTGGGGGACCGGGTTATAATCTGACATGTGACTATAAGCCATTATGTTGAGCTCAAAACTTTAAATTTTTTGTGAAAAGCTCAACCCGTGATAGATTGCTCTACCCGTTACTAGGATAAGTTACCTTTAAAGATACACTCTCCTTTATTTGATGTTCGAGTTACAGTCTGACATTTAACTGTAAGTCGTTTACATGAGCTTAAATCATGGAATGTTTTTATCGGAAGCTTATGACCAAGAAAATTTTATTTTCTCGTTGTTAAGGATAAGCTATCATCCATGATAGGCTTTCCTTTATTTGAAGCACGAGTCACAATCTGATGTAATTTCAAATCATTTGATGAAAGAGGAAATGACATGTTTTGAAAACATTTGAACTTGTATTCGAGCTTTATGTACACACCCGTGTCGTTATTGAGCGACATTTCTAGGCACGTCCATATTATCAAAACTGAAAGACACGTCGAGACGAATATTTTTGGTATTTTTGAAAGATTTTCTCATTTTTTATTTTGTTTTTATAGGTTTTATAGTTTTGTATTTTGATTTTTTCAATTTTTTCGAAAATAATCCAAAATAGACCTTTGTACAGCAGAAGAAGATGATGTCGAATGTACAAAATTTGAAACCTTTGAAGAAGTGGATTTAGAATCCGCTGAAGTACCTGTAATGATAGAAGAAGAGTTTGCACAAATACTAGTGTTAGGAGTAACAAATGCATTTTCTACATTCAGAACACTCGCATTAGTGCTAGAGCAGGTGTCATCACCCTTCTTGATGGGAATCCACTTAAGACCAACTTCCTTGAAGATCCTACCCGTTGGTTTCCACTGAAGACTAGATCTAGGAGTAGGTCCTACACTGACCCGCCTTGAAGATTTCTTGTCATTGCTTTTCTTTGTGACGGGTGTGAATCTCTTGGTTGTCTTATGGGATTCTGCATTCTTTCTCTATGCGAAGGCACGAGAGTTTACCTCATAGAGGTATTGCAGAATGCAATGAGCATGATTTCCATAGTGAATGCCCTTTTTGCACGTGGGACATACAGGGAGTTTGGGATTCTCGAAAGGCCTTGTGTACCTAGGGTTTGCTGACCGTTCAGGCACCATGTTCGAAACACGACTACTCATTGGTGGTTGCTAATTCCTAGGTTGTTGGGAAGGGGTCCTAGGTTTTGGTTGATTACCATTAGGAGTGTGTTGAACTCTAGCGGTTGTTGGTTTACTAGGTTTTGAATACTCATGGTTTACTTTCTGAATGTTCCCTTTTTGCTTACCATCCCCTAGGTTGTTGGTTTGACCAACGTCATTTGAACCTTTAGATTCCTTTGTGGGCGTAAGAGTCACACAATTGGGAGTACTCTTAGAAGTAGTGCAAGGTGCATTCACAGAGTTGTGTTTAGCAAGAGTGGGTTTTCTAAATAGAGGAACATAGGGTGAAATGGCTGGTTTTGGTACAGTCGATGGCACATCGGTATTAGGAGGAAACCTAGAAATATTAGAAGGCGGTTTTCCTAAGATAGATGGCTTTGGTACTTTGTACGCATTGGGTTGTCTAACAACTGATTTTACAACCTTAGGTTCCATAGTTTTTCCACCCATCTTTCCAACAAGTTTCTTCAACTCAGCAATCGCGATGTCTTTGTCTTGCAGCTCAGCTTTCAGATCAGAAATATCCTTACTCTTTTCATTCAATTCACGAAATGATTCAGAGAGTTTTACTTGTAAATTACTGTCATCAGGAACTTTTCCAACTTTGTTTTGCAAAGCAAGTTCAAGAGAATGACATTGTTTCTGAATAAAATCATATCGGTGTTGAAGAATCGTGAACTCTTTTTGATTAACATTTGTTGAAGGCTCACTGTCGCGACATTCACCTCCTAACTGAGCTTGCAGCTGTTCGATTGTTTGTTGCAGTTCATTGTAAGCTTTATCATACGAGAGTTTGTTATCCTTACATTCATCACATTTTTTGACATATTTATTCTAAAGATCGGTGAATTCGTTGTCCTTTTTGATGGCATAAGACTCTATTTTCTCTTTCGTACGATCAAGCTCATTTTGGAGGGTTGCATTGTCTGACACAGAGATGTTTACCGCAACGGGGTTACTATCAACACAATCACCACTGTCACTTGCTTTCGAGAGACATGCAAGGTCGCTTTCCAAAACTTTAATTCTATCAAGAGATTCATCAGCCTCCTTCGCCAAAAATTTAAAGTCTTCAACAAATTTGGCTAGATCTTTTAGAAAACCGTTCTCAAGATTGCCTATCCTCGCATCAACTTGATTAATAATCAGATTGATTTCAGTATGAAGCATTTTTTGTAACTCGACATGAACGGGTGATGTAAAGTTTCCTCCAGTCATTTTGGCGTTAACAACCCGTTTGAGAATGACAAAATTGTCTTTGAGCTCGTTTAGATACCTACGTGTGATACTCGGTTTCGGAGGGTCATCAGACAATTCCTCACTTGGTAGCAAAAGCATTTCAGAACTCGTTTTAGACCGAACAAAAACAGTTAGAGGATTAACTTTCGGATAATAAACGGTGGTGTAACTTCAAGAAGTCGTAATTCAAGACCACATGCTCATATAAATGAAGAAAGCTCAAGAACATCTAAAGACAAAGACTTCCGCTACTCTGATGATCAAGGGAGATTGTTAACAAGCTTTCAAGTCAACACAAAATATGAGTATGTGGGGAAAGACACAAGAACATAAGTTGGCAAAGTTTCAAGATGAAGTCAAGGTAAAGATTAAAGATCCAAGATCACAATTCATGAAAGGAATGATGAATGAACTCTCAAGACAACAAGCTTCAAAGTCTGCAATAACAAAGAAGTGAAGTCACATAATACATGACCACCACTTAGGGGGAGATTGTTCGAAATATTTAAAGTGATGGTCAAAGAAGTGAAGTCACATATTATATGACCACCCCTTAGGGGGAGATTGTTAGAAGTATTTAAAGTGATGGTCATATAATATACCGTTGCGAAGCTCGTGGAAAAAGCTACTTAATGGCGTCGAGAGTTCTATGTTATTGTTATATATGTAACGGGAATTAGTCCCGAACACACAAATGAGGAAGGCCTCCTTATCTTGTAAGCCTTAGTATAAAAGGCATAACCACCCTCATTTGTGTGTGTGTCTATCATTTGTATTTTCTCTTCTTCTTGTTTTAGAGAGAGAAACTCTCCTTAGTTTCTCTCACTAGGATTACACATTTTGTATCTTTCTTCCTTCTTCATCATCTAATCTAATATTCCATTCTTAGTTTTAATCTTATTCTTCATCATCTTTATTTCTTGTTCTATAAGTCGTGTGATTATTCCTAACAATTATTCTACTTTTCACTTAGATAGTGTTTAAAAAATGTTTTAATTATATCTTTGGATTTGATGTATTTGTGCATTAAATAGCCTCAAATAACCAAACAAATATATGTTTTAATTTTATATAACCGTTCAAATCACTACCTAATTGGGCCTTATGACACTTCTGGAATTAGCTTTATTTGATCTTAGGCCTCTTTAAATTTTACGTTAAGACACTTTCATATCGATTACTAAATCTAATCCAGTTTGGATTGATCAGATATATTTGCTTAACTAAACACTTTGTAACTCGATTATGTTCTTTTTGATTCACATCTTTCATAGTAAAAGATTTCGTTAGGAAAATATCCAAAATAAGAAACATGTACAAACCTAATCCGTAATATAATTTAGGTTTCGAAGGCTATTGTGAATATATAAATTTTATAATTATAAACTTTTAAATCTTTATATAAAAATCTAATCTTTCTTTTCTCAATATATCATATGTATTATTGAATATATTATCTAAACTACTTATAAAACACAAACTACTTTTTAGGCATTAAATTACTAACATAGTTAAAAGCTGAAATTCATAATACACATAATTATACACTTTATATGACCAATTAAAACACAACATATAAATTATTTTAAGTACAAGTTAGAAAGTTAGGTTTACAACTATTGAAGGCACAAATACATTAAATCATCACATATCATTAATACTAATTTTAAAACACTATCTAGCTCAAAAGTACAATACTACCTCCGTCCCAAAATAAGTGTCCACATTTGATTATCAAAATCATTTCTTTGCAACTTTGATGTAATTTTTTTTGTGTGTATTACATAACATTTGATGCAATATATATGAAAGGATAGAGTTTTAAAAGTATTTTTAGTTGATATAACATATATTCAGTATCGTGTAACACAAAAACATATTTGTGATCAAAGTTGCGAAAAATCCTCTACAAAGTCAAATTTTGAAATTTATTTTGGGACGGAGGGAGTAATATATTCTCAATATAAAATCGATGCAAGGTATAATTGACTAAGAAGTTGTAGAATGACTTTTATACAATAATGGACTGTAAATTGAAAATTAAACATTAAAACACTTAAAGCACAAACTACTAACTAACTAAACAAAATAATGTATGTTATTATTAAAATTCTTAAAATAAAAAAAAACATGTTACTATGCTCATTGTACAAACTAATAAAACATATAATATTTCATACAATTTATATGCTAACAAGTAAAAATACATATAGTTTTGAAAACCGATACGAGCAACGGGCTAGACTGAGAATCAGAGTTGCCACCGGTTCAACTAGCAAGTACAACCCATCCAAAGACGAAATGTAGATGAAAGATATAAACGGGTGAATCGGGCTTGATAGGTGTTCTGTTGTTCTTATTCTCCCCCAATTAATCAATGGTACATGCATTCGTAATGCATGGGTACTTTTCTAGTTACTTCTTTATAAATTTATATATGATTTTTTGGATTGCTAGATGAGAGTTGCATTGTACTAATGATGAATTTATGTTTCTCTTTAAAGATGGTGCTTTAGTTACATGTAGAATCGGCTATTATTAGTAAATAAAACTTTAGAATATCCGGAGAAGGCTGAAACACGTCACCGATGCTTAAGAAACGAATAGTTTTAAAAGGAAAAATTTGTACGATTCAATAATACCAATAGTCACATAATTGTCTCAAGTTAAGCTGAGTATCATTTGGCTATATCTTAGAATTTGTGTAAGGAATGGCAAGTCATACTGAGCAACATTAGCGGATTTAGTACCATACAATAGAAGTGCCATATCGATGAATATATTTGTTTTTCCGGTTCAAGTCCCGTCGGGTAACGTGCAAAACCTCCATACATAATGTTATGAACACTCGTTATAATGCTTTACTTGACTCGGCTTATCATTGAACAACTAGACATTGTGCAACAAATTTTACTTGATTGTGTGTATGCAATTTTTTTTACTAGAGCTAGGTACGTTTCAAGTCTAGAAAAAGAACATGATATTTGTTTATGCTATAATCCTAAAGATTGTACTCATCATCTTATGAAAAGAAAATGTTGAAATAGAAAAATAAAAAAAGATAAGATCGAATATACGTTACAATTCATAATTAATACATGGCTTATTAGCATTTACATCAATTTAGTCCCACCTTGATTTTAACAAATATTTTTAAAAATATATAATGAGAATTAAATTAACATGTGAACTATTCACGTTTCGTGCCTATAAATACCACCTCATGCACCTCTTAATTTTTCACAATTCACAACCATCACTTCTCTAAAATAAATATACAATGAATCTATGTCGTCGTGTCATAAAGCCATATCATCAAACTTATGATCCACAACCGTACCTTTTAAGAAAAAGAACCAATTTTTATGCATAGCCGATACCACATCTGAATAGTTTGGTCTTAGTGATGACATGAGAGTTCGTTCTAGATCTTACGTTGCAAACACTAGAGATACAAAGGAACCGGAGTTGGCTCAAATCAAGAAGAAATTGTTTGATACAACAAACGACGAGGTTGCTCAAGATGCATCTATGTTAACGGCGGGAATAAGGTTTGTGTGCTTGAGACCTTTTACTTTGTAAATGCGTGTGTTTTTGTTGATAAGTAGTGTGTGCGATTTTTGTGAAAATTTTAAAGTGAAGTAACTAATGGTCTTTTTATTTATTTGCTGAAATTAAATGTTCATATATCTTTCGACTATTGCATTACCCGAGTTTCTTCTTTAGTATCTTCATCATATGGTATTAGTTAAAACAAAAGAAGAGTGTTTTTAATTTTTAGGATTTTATTGCCTTAATTTGTTTTGGATTGAACGGATTATAAATTTAAAGTATACTTGTAATAACACTACATAATATTGTATTCGTTTTTTTGATCTAGCTTCTTGCTAGTGTGTATAATAGAATTTATGCCATTAAAATACGAGTTTTATAGATTATACGGGTTTGATGGATTACTTTTATAAAATTAAAGGCAAATATTGGGTTTTGATTAAGTTTGGTGTTATGCAGACCATCTTCAAAAATAGATTACCACAACGTGTAAGCGAGGATGACCATGTGGGTATAAAATAAGTTGATGCTTTGAAAGAAGTTACAGAATACGTAGGTCATGGTGGCGAACGTAGCAAACGCAAGTCTCAAGGTGATGGTGGTAACGATGACGGTGTTGTTATAGATTAAAAAGTATTTTTAAAAGAAATAAAATACTTGATACAACAAGTAGATGGTGGCGGTGGATGTACCGGTGAGCCTTAGCGTGATGGAATACAAGTAGATGAACATAAGAAGGTGACACAAGGTGACAGCGATGAGAATGTTAGCAACAATGCACGTGACGATGTTAATAAATTGCACCAACCCGAGTCTATGAAAAATCTCGATGGAAGCAACACCCATTTACGTGATGATACTACAATGGAGGAAAGAATATTAACAATGAGATTGAAGGTGGAGTTGAAACCACCAAGGGGAGAAAATAGTTGGTGATGTTTTATTCGCAATGATGATAGGTGGACATCATTTGGTAAAGAGTGCATGGATATTGTTGATTATAGTAGAAGCGGAATTAATGAGGTTAAAAGTGCATTTGTAACCACTAAAGACAATGAACTAGATGATATAATTGTATCGCTAATGATGGTACATCATCAACTAGTGCTTCGTCGTTAGTGGTTTCAGATGCACTTCTAGCCTCGTTAATTATGTCGCTACCAAAACCAACAAGATCCGGTGCCCTCTTCACTAGATCATGTCTACCTATCACCATTGTGGATACAACATCACCAACTGTTTTTTCCCTTGGGGGTTTCAACTGCATCTTCAGTTTCATTGTTAATATTGTTTACCGCCATTGTAGTATCAACACGTGAGTGGGTGTTGCTTCCATCGATATTTTTCACAGGCTCGCGTTGGTGTAATCTGTTAACAGCCTCACGTGCACTGTTGCTAATATTCTCATTGCCACAATCTTTTGTCACCTTCTTGGATTCATCTGCTTGTATTCCATCACCTCGAGGCTCAACATTACTTCCATCACCACCACCTTCTTGTCGTATTACATCTTTTGTTTATTTTATAAATACTTTTACATCAATAACAACACTGTCATTGGTAACACCATCACCCTAAGATTCACTTTTGGTTATTACAACACCGTCATCTTCATGTTCTATAACCTCCTTTAAATGATCTACTTGTTTTGTACCCCCATCAATGACAGATGCACCTTTGAGGATCATTTAGAGCATTAATCGCGGTTTTCTTAACTCTTTCTCTCTCTTTTACATGGTCTTTCTTGCTTTCGGATGTGGCAAGCTATAAACTACTTTGGATGGTCAGCACAACACCAAAGTTAATCAGAGGCCTATATTTTAACCTTTTTCCATAAAGGGAATCCATAAAACCCTTTTTAACGACATAAATTTTGTAACATACGCTCTAGCAAGAAGCCAGAGCAAAAAAATACGAATAAAACATTATGTAGGTTTATTACAAGAATACTTTAAGTTTGTAATCAAATAAATCCAAAATAAACTAAGAAAACAAAACCGTGAAAAAAACTCAGATCATGCAAAATGGAAAGATAGACAAACATTAAATTGCTATAGTGAAATAAAAACACCATTAATTACTGTTCTTTAAAATTTTTTTGATGTGGTATCGTCTGCGGATAAAAATAGGTCCCTTTTCTTAAAAGGTACTGCTTGTGGATCATAAGTTTGATGATCTGGCTTTATGCTATCTTGACTTTGATTCATTGTATAAATGTTTTAGAGAGAATTGATGGTTGTAAATTATGATAAATGAAGAGGTGCATGAGGTGGTATATATGGGCGAGAAAGGTGAATACTCACCCATGAATTTAATTTAAATCTGAATAAACGCTTTAAAATATTTTATAAAATCCAAGACGGGATTAAATGGATGTGAGTATAATATATTTTCTAAAAGAAAATGACGAAAATGCTAAGAAGCCATGTATTAATTTCATGAATTTAATTCAAATTAATCTTATTACTTTTTCTATTTTGGCATTTACTTTTGAGAAGATAAATACATGTTTAAGATTAAAGCATAAACATGTATTATGTCGTTTCTCTCTACTTGAAACCTTACCTGATGGTTTAATATAAAAAGTTACATACAGAAAATCAACTTAAATTTGGTACAAAATATCTAGTTTTTCAACGATAAGTCTAGCCAAGCACAACGTTATAGCGAGTGTTGTAACATTATGTACCGAGATTGCGACGTGTTTTTTATCCATAACATTTTAAAGTTTATACTTATCTTGGTTGGACTTGAACCAACAAAAGAAATATATTGATCAAAAATGCACTTTTACTATATCTTACTAAATACGCTAATGTTGTTCGATATGACTTAACATTCCTTATAATTGTAACCCCCCAAATTACCACGCAGCGGAATATCCACATTGGGCGTTACTCATAGCACATCACACACAATCATAGAAAACGACCTCAAAAGAGACGTTAAAATAATATATACATTGTCTAAAATATTTTCCATCCCAAAAGATACCATCATAGTAGCGTTTTGTCCCAAAAACCGTTACCAACACAACAATCATCAAAAGACTTTAAGTAAATAGTTCATTTGAAAAGGATGAAAAATAATCAAAGTTTAGACAAGTAAGCACCAACTGTCTCCTCACATGCTCCGCAGCTATCCATCTTGATTACCTGAAATACATGCTTAAAAGGGTCAACACAAAGGTTGAGCGGATCTATAGGTTTTTCAAATCATCATTTGAACACAAGAATTTTAATCATCTTAAACTTGCGGATCAGACAAGTCATATATATATATATATATATATATATATATATATATATATATATATATATATATATATATATATATATATATATATATATATATATATATATATATATATATATATATATATATATATATATATATATATATATATATATATATATATATATATATATATATATATATATATATATATATATATATATATATATATATATATATATATATATATATATATATATATATATATATATATATATATATATATATATATATATAAATGCCTTAAGCTCATGCCACTGAACGTTAACCAACACGTCAAACCGAATCACTTACGGCGCCCTACTAACAGGTAATATTGTCATATACCAACGACCTCTTATACATAATATCCCTTTCAGGTGTTCACAAGGATGCATACCCTAGGATAAGGCTGTCAAACTAAATAGATCTATCATATGTATTAGCGTTTACCCTTTCAAGGTAATTAACAGTGCATGCAATTCATGGACTTCATAAGACAAAGGAACTTTGGTAATTATCATCACATTCGGGTCCAGCATACCGAAAACAACTTGTGATCATTTTATAAAATGGCATGTATTCCCCCTCCCGGGTTAAAATAATTTACAAGATAGTATAAAAGCGATGCTATAAACTCACCTGATACAATCGTCACAATTGTTAATAGAGAACGAACGCCAATCTAAAACAACGTCAATCAAGAATAAATACCAACGGTCGATACATGATCACACGAGAGCTAAGGATAACGAGGCGCGACTTAGGCTCAAGACGAGAAATAAATCGTACATATAAGTAATAAGTATATCTTAATAAGTTCTTCGACATTGCATAAGTTTCATGATTCTTAATAAACCTTTTAGATGAAAACTTAACTATTTGAGTATAATATCCAATTTAACACTTTAGCCCATCTTAAGTCCATCAGTGTCCCATTAAAAATTTATATAACTTAAGTTCATTTTAAGTTCAGTATTTGACTCCAATTTGGTTATAAATCTCAGGCCCAATAGCCATTAGAAGTGTAAGTTGGTCTTTTATGGCCCAATTTTACATTATATGGTTTTCGGGTTCCAAAATGCCTCAAATGACATCAACTTAATATCTCACATTGGTCTAGTCTCAGGTTCTATCATTATCAATATACAAATGAGTGTATAATTCCCAACAAGTGGGTTATTGTTGGAAATACGTTTTTCGTATAAAGAAAGTCTCGGTCACTCCAACAATATAGTTATAGGCTCGTAGTAATGTTTAAGTAATGTTTATGTTAAGCCCGACCCATGAGCATGTTCATGAGCCGGAGGCCCAAGTCCATTTAAGGACTTGGGTATATAAACCCCTTTCCACCATAGAAAGGGGTGTTGGTTGTTTTATTTTCTCAAAGTAATACACATAGTTTCTCTCACTTCTCTCTCTAGTTTCTCGCTCTAGAAAAACATCAACCCTCTTGAAATACAAAGATTATCACGATTCTACAATTTGTATCAAGAGCTATGGGATGAAATATAGGTTGGTCTTTGTGTTGTTCATGCTTATTTAAGCATTTCGTGAGTTTTTGATTGTTTTTTACCAAAGCTTCAATTTTTTTTTGTGTTTTTAGTGTTCTTCATAGCCGTACACCTTCTTCATTGTTGTTTTAGTGATTTGGGTATCTTGGTTTCGGTTAAAACACAAATCTTTTGGCTTAAAAGTTAAGAATTCTCTTGCTTCCACTTTGCGAAATTCACCAAAACTGATTCCATCGGAAAAGTACAGGTAAGTACGGTTCGATCGCAATAACCCAAGGGTTTTACTTTGCGATCATAGGTATTCATATACCCTTATTCCGACGCTTATTGCGATCGCTCATTGCGATCGTGGATTGCGATGGTTTTAAGCTTTATTGAAAAGTCACTCTGTCAAAATTTTATTGGCCATATTGCGATCGTGGATTCCAATAGAATCTTATTCCGATACTTGTAGCATTCCGACAGATCTCATATTCAGACAGTAGACATTCCGATAGAAGGTTAATTCCGATAGAACCAACATTCCGATATTTGAGACATTCAGATAGAAGGAGTATTCCAACAGAACCTACATTCCGATACTTGAGACATTCCGATAGAAGGGGTATTTCGACAGAACTTACATTCCGATACTTGAGACATTCTGATAGAATTTGTTTTTTGGGATAAAAAGTTTCATAACTTAGAGGATTTTTCTATTGTGCATTAATTTGGTAATTTTCAAAAACACACACAACAAAAAGATAACAACATCTTTCATTCAACAATACAAAAACACATAACCTTATTTCATTTCTTGATCATTTTGATAATCTTTATTCAAGTGTTCAAAAAATGAATCCTCATTCATTCATGCCAAGAATGACATCGCTTACTGATATCTCAATCATCTCGGGTACCGACACTCGCCCACCGTTGCTCATCAAAGATTTATTTGAAGCATGGCAAGGTCGCATGAAAACTTACATCATGGGCAAACCCAATGGTAGACTTATGCTTCAATCCATTGAAAAAGGTCCACTAGAATGGGGAGAAGTTACTATCAACAATGTGACGCGGACAAGGTTGTATCATGAGTTACCAGATGCTAACAAACTCATTGCCGATGCTGATGAAAGGGCCGTTCAGACAATACTTCAAGCCCTTCCACCCGATATCTATAGAATGGTAAGTGAACACACAGTGGCAAAGGATCTTTGGGATCGATTAGTTGTTTTGTTACAAGGGACCTCTCTAACTAAGCAAGAACGAGAGTGTCAATTGTATGACTTGTTTGATAGGTTTACATACATTCCAGGGGAAACTCTTCACGATTACTACTGGCGTTTCACTACTTTGATGAATGATATGAACGTGTATAATCTAAGGATTTCTCAGTTTCAACTAAACACAAAGTTCTTGAACACGTTACCCCAAGAATGGGGTCAGTATGTCACCGATGTTAAGATGATTCGAGATTTGAACAAGTCAAATTTAGATCAACTCTATGCTTTCTTGCAACAACACGAGAAGCACGTGATCAAAAAACGCATCTCTCAGGGATCTTATCAAGAACCATTGGCATTAATGGCAAACCATCCAACATTGTCATATCACAACTCTCCGTTTGCTTTGGGACACCAATCTTCCTATCAACCATTGTATCAAACACCAAGCTTCCTACAGTATTCGATCTTGCCGCAACCACCTACATCTTATCACCAACAATACAAGCAACCAGCAACATCATCACAAGGAGACTCACATCAGTTACCTTATGCTTCATAACAGTATTCACCTTATCAACCTCCAACAAACCCTGCTATTACCTATCAACAACTTGAGGCTCCTCAACCCCATTGCTCACAACATGTTAGTGTTCCCTCAAATCAGCTTGTAGCTCAATCAGCACCAGCATTCTATTGTGATGATGAGATTCCTGTCCCTGAATTTAGACAAGGGGATAGTCCTACTGATATACTTGCTCAAATGTCTGCTTATCTTACTCAAACATTGAACAAACGAGGTTATAGAGGACCAACTCCAACAAACAATCAGTTAAGGAATTCTTCTAACTCTCGACAACAAGCTACAATTCAAGATGGCAGAGTAATGGTGCAACCACTTCAGGGGAATCCAGTTCATCTACTGCTGGTGCACGTTCATCTAACACTGCTGCTACAAGGGGTAATAACACTGGCAAAATGAAGATGATTATATGTTATAACTACAAAGGGGAAGGGAACATGGCTCGAGAGTGTAAGCAGCCCAAGAGGAAAAGGGATAGCACATGGTTTCAGGAGAAGATCTAATTGGTGAATGCTCAAGCCCAAGGACGTGAGCTCGAAGAAGAAGAGTTAGCATTTCTCGCAGATCCGGGAGTCGTGAACACTAACGGTCTCATAACAGCCATCACAAACAATGTCGCATATCAATGTGATGATCTGGATGCATACGACTCTGACTGTGACGATTTCAATACCGCCAAGGCAGCTCTCAGGGAAAATCTTTCACTTTATGGAGCTGATACAATTTTTGAGGTACCGAATACTGCCACGGATACTAGTATTGTACCTTATCAAGTTGAGCAAGTGTTTGAGTATCCGGAACAGCCTTCGGTGGTTAGTAACTCAAACGAGGAGACAACAATGATAGCAATATCAATGCAAGTCCCCAGACTTTGAGTGAACCACAACCGGGAACTATTACGACTACAAATTCGTTTGCTCAATCCGATTTGGTTATGGTGTCGGCATCTATGCTTAGCCAAATGAATAATGCGGTCCTTGAAACCCTCAGTGTTAATCAGACTTTATCTGCCGAGCTTGCTTTGCATAAGGAAAAGGTTAAAACCTTAGAATTAACTCCAGTGACCACTACCTTAACCAATCCTGAATTTGATAGGTTTAGGAAAGTCCAAATGGATAATTTGCTAGAAATTGAGAGTTTAAGAGCAAATCTTTCGAAAGAACTTAAAGAAAAAGAGCCAGTCGTTAATAATTTTCAAAAACTACAAACGGATTTCGAAATTCTCGAGTCTAAAAGGGTTGAAACGGAAATTAAGGCGTCTGAGAAAGTTAAAAAGACTGAAATTTTGCTTTTAAAACAATACTCTGCTTCACATTTAGTACACTTGTTTCATTCTTCTTTTCAAGAGTTCAATCTATCGCGTCTAATAGACCTACCACCTAACCGGGGGTATGCAAAGCAAGAATTTAACCATAACCCACGACTTTATGATGCAACCAAGTTAGGATTGGTCTTAGATCTGATTGTATTTTTAAATGAATCTGAGAGCATGTCACTACATGAAGAGAATCGGTCAAAAGTAATTTTTACATATCCTAAGTATGATTACGCACAAATGAATGCAACATATGCAAAAATAGATCTTAGAACTCGCTTTAATATGAAAAAGGAATTTATCCATACACCAGCTTACATGCCTACTAGAGAAAGCCTTAGTATACTTCCTACACTTGTTAATTTGGACGAACCTAAGGAAATTCCTAAGAATCTTCCACCGGTAAGTACGGTATTGCTAAGCTTGGAAGAGATTCAGCGATACCTAACCGAGTTCGACAAGGTCATCCTGGAATGTACGACTTCAATGGCTCAAACCGCTGGAGAATGGGCTTTCGAACACATGAAAACGGTGTTTGAGAAAGAGATCCTTCTGTTTGTAGATAATATTAAAGAGGGATTTTACGATCTTGCGAAAAATCTTAGTTTCGAAATGGGTGAAGTTCGAAAAGTTTTCTATGAAATGGATGATGTTTATGAACAACCTTTAATTGAGAAAGAAAATATTTTGTCCGAATATGACCGATTCTTAGAACGTATAGTGTCTCTCGAAGTGACGCAAGTTGTTACTATTGAATTTGCTTTTGTGATGATATCTGCTATGAATAAATGTGATGATGTGCATGATATATCTGTGTATATTGTTGAACCTGTGAATAATGTAGTTAATCATTCTTGTCATGAATCTAACGCTGAATTTTTAAAGCTTCAAGATTCTTATAACTCACTTTCAAAACGTTTTGATGAGCTTCAACAACATTGTATATCTCTTGAAATTGAAAATTAATCTAAAAATGAAACTCTTTCAAATACAAATGATTGTGAAAACTCTGTTGAGACAAGTGACAAGATGATTCAGGTAGTTCAGGCATTAGAGGAAGAAATTATGAGACTTAAGAGAGAATCCGTAGAAAAGAAATTGGAACTAGAGGCTGCAAAGATTAAAAATCATGCCCTAGAAGATAGAATTAGTTCTATGCTAGGGGAGTTTGATAAATTAAAGCAGGGGTTTTCACAAATTTATGGTTCATTAGAAGATCGCTTCGCTTTTAATGCGGCAGAGCAAAAGTCACTCATTGACCAACTGAACCGTAAGTGCGAGGAAATCTCTGACTTAAATATTCAGCTCATAGACAAAAATATGGTTTTGGCTGAATTAAAGGAGACACTTCAACTCAAAGGACAAGAAGTTGTTGATAATCCAGCCACCATCTCTGCCTCAACCTCTAGTGCTCCCAAACCAAACCCACGTGTGCTATATCGGGACCCAAAATTTAAGAATAGTCCAACTAAGTTTGCCATATACATGAAAATGCCTTAGAACATGAAGATCTAGCTAGAGAGATCATTGATGACATGCGTGAACTAGATCCCACAAATCATCTTCTATATGAGCTTTTATTATATGTGGATCGCGTTCAGGATTGTTTAGCAAACTTAGAATACATAGGGCAACCGATATCTGTACCCCCGAAACAACAAACCCCCACCATTGCCATTACTCCATTCAATAAGAATCCATGATCTAAGCCTATATTAAACACACCCATCAAGGCTAAATCAAAATCTGTCACTAATGTTCCCATGGCTTCTACAGGAGTAATTATGTCTACTAAGGCTAAAGGATCTCAAGACAAGAAAGATAGGATCAAGCCTTCCACTAGTAGGACTGCCAAGAAGAAAGTATAAGTTCACCCTAGGAATGTTATTTCAGTTTCAAAAAAAAAAGAATCATGTATCTAAGACAAAAGGATTTGCCTCTATGAAGAAGCCTAAGCAAAATGTGAATTCGAATTTGCGATGATGGAATTGTAATGAATGCATGTTTTCTCAACGTCATGATTTATGTCTTGTTGATCACGTGAATGAAATGTATGCAATTAGGAACAATCTTGAATGGATTCCAACGGGGAAGAAATTCACCCAAGTTGGTTGGCAATGGAAACCCACTGGTAGGACCTTAACTGCTAATGGAACTACGTTCCCTTTAACTAGCATCACATCCACATAAGTTAGGTCTCAGCGTCCTTTAAATAGGAACACTAGCACTAAGAAATGGATAAAGTGCCGTTTAACTAGGTCAGCCCCCAGTATTGTGCCTACCAGTGAAGAGGTACCTCAGGATCTTAGACAACTAGAATCAAGCCAACATTTAGGAAGCAAATTTGGAAGCCTAAGAATTCTTCGGTTAGAAAATCTAAGATAAATATATCTGTACCTGCTAACACAGAGGAACTACTAGATTCCCGATACATCGTCTTTGTTTGGTGATATTTTCAGGTGGTCCAAATGATCCTCTGGTACTTGGACTCTGGATGCTCAAAGCATATGACCGGAGATCGCTCGATGATCAGAAATTTCGTCAGCAAGTTTCTAGGAACGGTGAAATTCGGCAACGACCATATTGAGAAGATCATGGGTTACGGTGAATATCAAATTGGGAATGTTACGATTTCAAGGGTATATTATGTGGAGGGACTTGGTCACAATTTATTTTCAGTGGGACAATTTTGCGATTCAAACCTTTAGGTTGCTTTCCGACAACATACTTGCTTTATTCGCGATCTTGTAGGAAATGATTTGTTAAAGGGTTCTCGAGGAGATAATTTCTACACACTGTCCATTCAAAACATGATGGCCGCCTCTCCTGTATGCCTTCTTTCCAAAGCATCTAAGACCAAGTCATGGTTGTGGCATCGTCGGTTATCTCATCTTAACTTTGATGCTATAAACCATTTGTCTAAAAACGAACGTGTTCGTGGTCTTCCAAAACTTAAGTTCGACAAGGATCATTTAGGTTCCGCGTGTTCTTTGGGGAAAAGCACCAAGAAATAATACAAACCTAAAGCTGAAGACACCAACCAAGAACCACTGTATATTTTGCACATGGATCTTTGCAGACCAATGCGTACGGCTAGTGTGAGTGGTAGAAAATACATCCTCGTCATGGTGGATGATTTCTCAAGGTTTACATGGGTAAAATTTTTAGCATCCAAAGATCAAGCACCAAAGTATATTATTACTTTCTTAAATATGATCCATGTACGTATTAATGCTACTGTTCGCTGCATTCGCACTGATAATGGAACTAAGTTCGTTAATCAAACTCTACGAGACTATTATGAAAAGGTCGGTATTTCACATGAAACTTCTATTGCTCGCACTCCACAACAAAACGGTGTCGTGGAAAGACGTAACCGTACACTAATGGAAGCTGCTAGAACTATGTTGATTTATGCGAATGCTCCTTTATTCTTATGGGCTGAAGCAGTGGCAACCGCATGTTATACCCAAAACCGCTCCATCCTTCGTAAACACCATGGTAAAACTCCAAATGAGCTACTTCATGGACACAAACCTGATATTTCATTTCTTCATGTGTTTGGTGCACTGTGTTATCCAAATAGAAATAGTGAGAATTTGGGCAAACTTCGACCGAAGGATGATATTGGAATTTTCATTGGTTACTCACCTGCAAATAAAGCTTACCAAATTTATAACCGTCGTCTTGGCAAGATAGTAGAAACTTTGGATGCCGATTTTGATGAGCTGACAACGATGGCTTCTGAGCAACACAACTCTAAACCCGCACTACATGAGATGGGAACCGGTACGATTAGTTCCGGATCAACTCCCAACAATCCTACTTCTCCATCATTTATACCACCTACAAGGCCCGAGTGGGATGAGTTATTTCAACCGATGTTTGATGAGTTCTTTGATCCACCTAGTGATGATTCTCCAGCACCTGTAAAAGTAGCTCCAATTCCTGAAGTTATTGCTCAAGATAATGGAAATCAGTCAGAGGCATCTACTGTCACTATTGAAAAAGATGTCCCTTCCCCCCCACCAATTCACAAACCACACCTGAATCTTCACCCTCACTCGTTCCTAATGATGTTGAAGAGGATCACTATGATCACGATTTGGAATTTGCTCACTTACAAGAGCTTCCTTTCTTTGGTTCACAAATACCTGAAAACCTTAACGGTGCGTCTACCTCAGAAGAAGCTCCTGCAATCGTTCACTCCCGACCACCACGGATTGAAACTCACAACATAAAATGGACAAAGGATCACCCAATCCGCAATATTATTAGTGACATCGATCGAACAGTCTTAACACGCCACCAACTCCAAGAACATGCATTATATTGCTACTTTGATGCATTTCTTTCTGATACTGAACCTAAAAACTGGCAACAAGCCATGACTAAATCATCTTGGATTGAAGCCATGCAAGAGGAACTTAATGAATTTCAACGTCTTGAAGTGTGGGAATTAGTTCCTTTACCCAGAAACATTGAAATCCTTACATTGTTGTGGGTATATAAGGTTAAACTCGATGAGTTAGGTGGAGTGCTAAAGAACAAAGCTAGATTGGTTGCTAGGGGTTACAAACAAGCTTTGGGTATTGACTTTGAAGAATCCTTTGCTCCTGTTGCACGATTGGAAGCAATTAGACTATTCCTTGCTTATGTTGCTCACATGAACATGATCGTCTACCAAATGGATGTTAAGACGACATTTCTTAATGGTGAACTAAGGGAAGATGTCTACGTAAGCCAGCCGAATGGATTTGTCAACTCGAAGTATCCTAATCACGTGTACAAGCTCAAGAAGGCTCTTTATGGGTTGAAACAAGCTCCACGCACGTGTTATGATCTCCTATCATCGTATCTCATCTCAAAAGGCTTCTCCAAAGGCAAAGTGGACCCAACATTATTTATTCTCAAGGAGGACAACGACATGATATTGGTACAAATTTATGTTGATGATATAATTTTTGTTGCCACTACTCAAAGACTGTCTGACCATTTTGAGAAAATTATGTCCACACGCTTTAAGATGTCGATGATGGGAAAAATTTCATTTTTCTTAGGGTTGCAAATTTCTTAGAATCCCAGAGGCATCTTCATTAATCAATCCAAATTTGCTCTTGAATCATTAAAGAAGTATCATTTTGAAAATTGTGACCCCGTGGATACTCCAATGGTGGAGAGATCCAAGTTAGATGAAGATAAGGAAGGGATAGCTGTCGATCCTAAACTTTACCGTGGAATGATTAGCACCCTTCTCTATCTGACTGCTAGCATGCCTGATTTGCAATTTGCTATATGCATGTGTGCCCGGTATCAGGCTCGGCCTACCGAAAAGCACTTACATGTTGTGAAAAGGATCTTTCGGTATCTTAAAGGAACACTTAATCGTGGTCTGTGGTATCCGAAGGATTCCTCTATTGCACTAATCTCATATGCAGATGCGGATTATGCTGGGTGTCAAGATAGACGTAGCACTTCTGGCAGTGTGCAACTTCTTGGAGATAGACTTGTTATTTGGGCATCTAAAAGGCAGAAAAGCGCTGTGATATCAAGTACAGAGGCTGAATACATTGCTATGTCCGGTTGTTGTGCTCAAGTTCTTTGGATGAGATCATAATTAACTGACTACGGTCTTGGATTCAACAAAATCCCGATGTACTGTGATAACAAAAGTACAATTGCTCTGTGCTGCAACTACGTTCAACATTCCCGGGCGAAGCACATTGACATACGCTACCACTTTATCAAAGAGCAAGTGGAAAATGGAGTGATCGAATTGTACTTCGTCAACACTGAGTATCAGCTAGCAGAAGAATCTGAAGAATAGTGGTGGTAAACTATTCTAGAGTATCCTTTGATCGTGATCTTGTATATTATCGTATATAATTAAACCACGAAAAGAAAAATACAAAAATATAAAACATACAAAAACCATAAAAAATATAAAATCAAGAAAATCTAAAAATATTTTTCATTTTAAACGGGCATGTCTTTTAGTACGGTAATATTTACGGCCTTAGAAATGTCGATTAAAATTGACATGGCGCCATAAATAGAGTCCGTATAAAAGTTGTACATATTTTAAAACATACCCATATGTCTTGTAGTTATTTCAGACTGCAACCCGCTTTTCGCATTAAAGTCACGTATTTCTTATGAAAACGTTGGCTTACAACGGGAATTAATTTTCTCGGGCAAGGTTTACTTTAAAACCTTGTAAGGGACCAAGTTTACTTTATAACTTGGTCTAACACAAATTAGTGTACGTTTCAGTGCACTTATTTTGTAAAAATAAGAGAAATCTTATTGCCACCAGAATCGTTTCAACCAATCACTTAATCGAAAAATGTCTTCATGGATATTTGCTTCTTTAAAATCATTGACTACAACTCTTTAAATAGAAAACGGGTTCGTGTTTAAGGGGGAGCAAATATTAAATCTTCTTGGAATATAAATTGGTCTTCAAAATGGGTTTTCAGAAAATATAAACTGTTAATCGTCATCATTAAATGCTAAGTGTGCCTTGTGTGGAATATAACTTCAGGAATAGGTTATTTGAAATTAGGCGTTAAGTGTAATTGTTCGTGTTTGTGTGCGGGTTAGTACTTCGTTAAGTTATTTGGTTAATCCTAATGATCTTAACAAACGCTACTAACTGGGGGACTATTTTTTGCAAATATTGCAAATAGAGGGTTTCATGTGTAACTTTGGCATAAAAGTTGACCAAGTCAACCTTATACTCCCCCCTCTCCGTTTCTTTCTCTTTTTTATCACAAATACACAAACACACATACACTCTCCTTAACCGCCATTGCCAAAACCTTCATCTTTGATCTCTTTGCTTGCTAATCTGTACATCCAACTAGGTATTCTTACATGTTTATATGCTTGTTACATTTCTCATTTTATCATATTAAAACATAACACACAAACCCCATTTCAAGATTTAATCAAATTTAGGGTTTCGAAAATTTTGTGTTGAAAGTGTTAATTGATAAGTGGGATTTGTTTAGATAGCATAGATGAACATAGGTCTTGCCCAGTTTTGCTTAAAACATTGCCTATGTCCCGTAATCGTAAAGTCAGACTCAAAAATCGAATCCCAGTCTCGGATTGCGATGAACACTACGACACAACATTGCGATGCATGGTCATTGCGATGAGTCATTCCGATGGCTCATTGCGATGGGTTATTGCGGTGGGTCATTCCGATGGCTCATTGCGATAGCTTATTGCGATGGGTCGTTATGATGACACATTGCGATGGCATATTGCGATAGTGGACTCTGAGGCATCATTGCGATGGCATTGTAATGGTATTGCGATGGGGACATATTGCGATCAGTTTTCAACATTGCGATGGAAACACACTTATTGCGATGGAAACCTAGATATTGCGATGATTGTGAGATTGCGATAGGACAGGATTGCGATGATTAAACATTACGATGGTTGTAGGATTATGATGGATAGACATATTGCGATGGATTTAGGATTGTGATGATGTTATAATTCTGATGACTTGAAAGATTGCGATGAGTAGTCTTGGTAAACATTGTGATAGCTTATAGTATTATGTTAACACTATAAGATTGTGATGAGTAATAGGATTGTCATGCTAGTATTACGATAGGTGGAACCTATAGACATGTGTCGTGATCAAGTTATAGTTGTCCAATTAATGTAATGCGCTAATGCTTGTCGTGTGTTACTACTAATGCTACAGCTTGACATGGATTTAAGATATATATGTTTGTGTATATCATTTGTGTTTATGTCATCTAAGCAGGAAGATGTCAATCACAGAAGAACAACAGCGACAACGTGATCTCAAACTTGTTTCACTCAGCAACAGGCTACCATATGCTGAGAACAACTCTCGTTTGCAAGAGGATTTTGATCCTTCTTTAGCAGCTTTCAAAATCGCCACGGATATCCTTGACATTTCACCTATCAAAGATGTATTCAGACTTACTGCCTCTGTTCCCGAAGTCTACATGCACGAGTTCTGGACCACTACAACACTTTCACAGAGTAAACTGTCTAAAAAGACTGTCTCATTCCAACTAAACAAAACGCCAATGGTACTTAACTTGAGCATCTTTAGGAAACTGTTTAACTTTCCTAAGTTAGCAAAAGGTGAACACTTTGTGGCTAACCCAAACAACGATGAATTGTTTCGAGTCATTCGTGCTCTGAATTATGAAGGTGAAATCCACAACCTATCCTAGTTCAATACATCACACATATGGCAACCCTGGAAAGCACTTATCATCATCATTGTCAAATGTCTTACTCCAAAGACTCGGGGCTCCGACGTAATGAGACCACCTCAGGATCACATATTTTAGGGACTTTACACGGCATCTAAAGTAGACTATGCACTCCTTCTCTGGCAAGAATTTTGTTATCAGTTTACTGGAACCAAGAAGAAATCCGTGCATCTTCCATTCCCAAGATTCACCAAGCTCATCATCAATCACTTTATGAAGAGTGACCCAAACATTGATACTCGCGGGAATTTCTTCTACCACACAAAAGATGATGACTACGTGATTCTACAAATAAACGCGGATACTCAATCCACAAAGTATTCATTACGTCCAGCTCTAGTACCTGACACAATGAGCAATGAAGGAATCAAGGAAAGTGATAAATATCAAGAGATGCTCCACGATATTGACAAATAGTTTCGACGAGCAAATTCACTTCCCTTAGAGAAGCAAAAAGGTAAACGAAAGAAAAGAGTTTCAAAGCGCTAATTGACTGCTTCCTCCAAAGATAAAGGCACGGGGAAAATGCAAATAGTTGATGAAGATGATGATGAAGATGAGATGATCCATACTGAGAATGAACAAGAAAAAGTACCACTCAGAAGGCCAAAGAAAGCAAAGCAAACCAAAGGTAAAGAAGAAATTGTTGCTTCAGATGAACCAGCTCAACAAACCATTTCTGAAGCCAAACGGCTGCGTATTACTCTTCAGCAAAGCAGAGAGGAGGCTTTTGCTACATCCACAGGATCAGGCTCAAGACTGTTTGAGGACTTAGACGAATTTGGTAATCCTGATGCCGATATTGCCTTTTATGAAGATCCTAACGATGAAGATGCTGATAACTTCCATTTTGAAAATCGTGAGCAGAGTGAAGAGGGTGCTAGCTTTAATATCCCCAAATTTACACGCAGCGGAATACATCTTTGGGTTCTAAACAATGATACAACAACACATAATATATAAAGAACGACTCGAAAAGAGACGTTTTAGATTTATCGTTCCTAAAACATTTGTCAGAGTAGCGTAGTCCCAAGTAATCGTTACCAAAAGATAAGTTAAAACAACATATTGGTTTGTTTTAAAAATGGAACGATAAATAAATCAAAGAGTTTGAACAACAAAAGCAGTGCACAACTTCATTCCCGTGACCTCCAAGCTTCCACTTCTTGATTACCTGAAATACATGTGAGTAAAACAATCAGCAAAAATGCCGAGTGAATCTATAGGTTTATGAAATCAATTTGAACACAAGCAAAGATTATAAGTTTGTGGCATGCTTATAAGCATCAAATAATAATTTGCATCAACAATGATAATTGTATATAGCATAAATTGCAATAAGCTCATGGAACCGAGCCCTTAGACACTCCCATATTAGTCTAATAAGACGAGAGATTTATTAATTGTCGGTTACCTCCAGATTATTGGTACATTGCCGTATACCTGACTTCTCAATACAATATGCTCAAACAGTGTGGAGGTCGGGCCTAATCTTCTATGACAAGTCCACAAAAACTGAACCGGGGCGGCTTCCCCCATAGATCTATTAATTGTACTAGCGGTTAACCCATCATAGGTTAATTAACGGTCCATAATTGAGGTTTTAACAAAGGCAATCACTTAATGCAATTTAAAGGCAACCACGGGTCCATTCATAGAGGGACAAAGCATACCATAAAAATCTTGTGTTCTAAGTTTATAAAAACATGTATTCCCCCTCGCGGGTTTAAAATCATTTAATAACTAGTATAAAGAGAGGCTATAGACTCACCTTTGCCAATAGTGGTAATGAGACGATCGCCGACGATAGATGATGCCTTTCAAACACGAGAACCGCAACCTATGAAATGAGGTGCGTTCATTAATAATAGACTCGAGAAATAACCCATACATAAGAATATAAAACTCGACTCATAAAATCACGACAAAATCGAGAGAAAACGATACAAGTGATACTATTACACTCTCCTATATATTCATTTTATTATTCTATGCCTTTAATAAAAATCTGCCGGAACATACCGAATGTCCAAGCCGTTTTCCCATACTTAGACATATCAACTATTTATGATACTGCTTAGAGAACTCACTTACTATATGTAGAAATTCCTTCCAAGAGGCCATTAAAAGATTTTACTTCTAAAGTTCCCTGCCCGACTCATCTTTGAATCACAAAATCCGGACAGTTTAGCGACCTTGACTTACGAAACCATTTTGACCATTCTAAACAACTCCATTTGTAAAACCGCCACTTGAATCTAAAAATAGACTCAAAATACTAAACTTGGAGCCTGAGAACAGCCCTTGAATCATTTTGAAACTCATTTTATAGTCCCCGAGATTCGATCCAAATATCGACAACAATTTTCGGATTGTGTCGACACTTGTCTCCCGGTACACGAAAATCAAACTAGTGTATCTTCCACCTCGTTTGGAGTTGGAAGGCCTACTTTATATCAAATCGAAGCTAACGAAATTCTCTACAACATAATCCCATCATATCATCCTATATTCGGACTTAAGACCCTCGAAAATGGCCTCAAACCTACTGCCTAAAATTGACTATAAAAATCTCTTACAAAATCAAGTTTTTGATCAAAACCAACAACTTTTATCATCATTCTAACATCCTAACATCACCATAAACCAATCCTAACACTTGTATCATCATCAAAATCAAAAACCCAAAAATTAAAATTCAACTTTTTAACAAAAACATTACATAAACATCATTTGATCATCATCTCTAACACATGCATGATCAAAATCACCACCTAACAAGCGTAGTTTTTTTTATCAAAATTCAAAACTCAATGCATGTAAGTAAAAATGGTATCATTAGAATCACCTTTCAAAAATAGGAATGGGACTTGTTTTGTTTTTGGATGGATCAAAGTTGATCATCAAAAAAAATTGATGGAATGGATGGTGGTGGTGTAGTCCAAAATGGAAAAGGAAGAAGAAAGATGGTGATTTTTGTTTTAATGAATTTTTTTAAATGAATTGTGTTAGTGGAAAACATATATATAGTGTAAGGTTAGGGTAGTTTTTGCCAATTTGTGATAGTTTTGGTCCAAAATAGAATAAAATAGTTTAAAAGGGTAGAAAATGTAAATTGTAATTTTTGAAATATTTACGAGACTCGGGTTTCGTAAAAAAAAATACTTTTCAAAAGTTTAAACGCACACGAAAATAATAATATAATGACTCGATACGTTATTAAAACGATATCGTCGAAAGTATTAAATATCAAAACGATCGATAATAAAATATAAAATTTTAGGCATCCGTCGATATCGCGATCACTAGTAGTCCTCGTTACTCGTCAAAATATTAAAATATAATATTTAATATCGGTTTCAACTTAAACCCTTAAACATAATAATATTTAACGTTATAAAATACTTCAAAATAATTGAAAGTAGAATTAAATTATGACCTTATTTTTACGGGTTTTACATCCTCACCACCTTAAGGGAGCGACGTCCCAGCGCTCAACTCGCCTCATATACGAGTTGTTCACTACCCGGAAGGATGAGGGCATTCCTTATAAAGAAGTCTTCAAGTTCCTACGTGAATCTCGATCCACGATCTCCACTGGTTCTTTTACAAAACGCAACTTGTCGTCAAGTTGTATCTCACCAAAAAGGAATAAATAAATCCTTATCTACCAGTCACCCGTCAAACTTGACGCATGAAAATTTTATGAATCACACAAAGCTCGTTCGACGACAAGAATAGATGACAGAATTTTCGGGTAAGTCCAGTAAAAAGGAAGGTTGTAATTTAAAGGATATCCATCGGCCGGATAGCCATGGACAGACATCAAAAAGAACTAACAAGAAAACATTTTCGTCATCGGAGGGTGCTCACTCGTGGGACCCTACTCGAAAGATAATACAAAGACACCATCTCACTTTCGCCAACGCGCCTTAAAGTCTCAATAAATATCGTCGTTGAAAGTCAAAAAAAAAATATTACATAATATGTGTTCTACATGATCGGACGTCATCGGATGATGCCGCCTCAAGTTCTCACAACTTACGATCATTTGACTAGATCACACACCATATAAGTACATAAAAGAAAAGGTCGAACATAAACATCGATTATAGATCTCCATCGTTAATCATCGAGAAAACCTTGAACAAACCCTTGATAATAACCACTTGATCTCAAGAGTCCTTCCACTTACGGTGTCGGCTTCAACATACTCCTCGAGGTCGTAACGAATTTACTAACTCCATTCATTAAGAGATTCGGTCCTCAATCATTCCACGAGTACACATATAAATCCTGGTGATACTTATCGTTTCTTCTTATACACTGCTTCCCGAGATTCATTTTAACCTCAAAATAAAATAGTGATCTTCAATACGAGGAACAGAAGGAGATAAAAATGAATTCAATAAACGCATAAACGGACAAGATGTGGTAAAATGATTTAAGGTTAACGATCGACGAGGGATCTCGAATCACGTAACCGTAAAACATAATAATTCACAATACTAGAAAAATGAGAGCGAAGAATGAATTAAATATTAACATTAAAATAAAGTTTGTCACAATTATCCATCCCGGATTTGGTATTACCTTAAAATTCAATTGAGGTACTTTCTTGATAAAGATGATATATTAAAAATAGAAGTTAAATAGCTTCATAATTTATTTTGGCTGTCTTAAGAAACTTTGAAAGAATGACATGAATTTTATAAATTAAACTCATATTGTTGGTTACAATTAGAAAATGTTATTTCCAAATTAAATCATTGTTTGGAATATAAATTAAACCGTTAATTTTATTACATTAAAAGTAAAGTATGATAAGTCAATTACTTCAAAGATAGAGATAATTTCATTTTAAACATTAGTTTTAGTTATACAAAATATAATGTATAAATTTGACCTTTTACTTGTAATGGTTATTTCGATAATTGAAAATCATTTAAAAATGTAGACAAGTTCCATAAAATTTTTATAATACTTTGTAGAAATACATAAAGGTGTTTATTATTTCAAAATAAATATGGGATATATTCGGTTTCAAAATGTGACAAGATTATAAACGAATACGAATGGAAATAATGGTCAACAGTTAATACGAAATCAACGGTACAAAAGAGGACGAAGCAAATGTCGTATGAAATCATAAAGAGAATAATAAAATAAAGGCGTTGATGGTATGACAATAAGAAATAATAGATTAAACAAGTTGTCAATTTTGTTAGTGCGTTCGATGGTTCATCAACATCAGCTCGTTAACTTAGCGGTAGTCGATACACGATCGGAAATAAGATCCATACAAAATAATATACACTTGTAATTAAAATAAATCAAATGAATGATGTTAGTGTTTAAAGAGAGAAGTCAAAGCACGGTTCACAAGAGTGGATTTCGAGACAAACGAGAGTGACGGACGTCATTCCGGATATACGGAAATCACTCTAGTGATAATTCATTATTCACGTGTGGAGACATTCCAAAGATCTACCCAGTCGCATAAAGAAGATTGGACGAGAAGGAAGGATAAAACATTGAGACTTTCAAGTCATTTATCAACAGTCAGTAATTAGACGAACGGTCAAAAGAAATCAGTTATAAGACAAAATGAAGTAACAAGTGGAAAAACGGCCGTCGAGTAAAAACGTACCCGTAAACGTGTAATTCATCCAAGAGAAGGTAAGAAAACATATGCGGATGCATAGAAATTGCGCTATTTGCATAAAATATAAAGGTTTTTAAAACTACTTTTCATTTTATTTCATTTTATTTATCTTTATCATAAATACAAGTAAAAAGTTGATTATTATCAAGATTTTTAAGTGGACTACTATTCAGCCTAGCATGGCTCCATCTAAATTAGACATAGGTGATCAGGCCATGTATAATTTAGGAATAGCAATGCAGTGCTCAGTTTCATCGAAAAGTATTACGTTTCTTATGTTTATATATAAACCATGCCATTTGTAAAATGGAATTTAAAAATAGTTTATAAATTTATAGGATACAAGTAATTTGTGAGATACTCAATAAACAACTTTTAATGTTACGAAAAGTATTAAGACCAAAGTAAAAATAATCGGTGCAAATAATCGTAAAACAATATCAGATTTATTTATAATATGACATTATGACAACGTATAAAGTAGTCAAAGTTTTGCAAAAAGTGGCAAATAGTAGCTCATAAAACAACCAATGAAATGGTTACAAGTTGTTAAGTTTTCAAAGGGTTATAAGGTTTAGACGAAAACGTCATGAGATACGCGATAAGAATGTCAACGAAGAATGTGAAGGCAAAACTTCAAAACTCAACTCAAATCAGTGGAAGGTTAGAAGAAAATAAAAATAAAATAACATCGAATGACAAATGAGTCATATATATAAAAAGAATAAAACAATCCACATGTGTATTATTTGTAAGATACTCGACACAACATGCTTTTAAGAAAGTATGTTATTCGTTTTTAAATTACACCATTAATCTGGTAATTGCTAATCCTGTACTGTTTTTATTTTTAAATATTTTCACATGCAACTAGTATTCGCTAGTTGTAAAATAATATTTGTTAAAATTTTACGATCTCAAATGAAATCAAAACAGCTTAGAAACATTTAAAACTCATGTTCTGAATTTTCTATCAGATTTAACTTTTAAATATGAGCCGATTAATTGACCCGATAAACGACATCTCCAAGACTCAGAGTCTAAAGCATTTTGATGCAAAACGACGTTTCAGACGACTTTCTAGTTTTACCCGAGACCTGAAAACCAATGTAAAATGACCAAAATACCCCTGCAAGTTCTGTGCAGGTTTGACTATTTATTTTAAAAACGCAGGTTTTACTTTTAAGTTTTGACCTGTTTATAATGCCCCTACAGTTTCTGCATAAAGTGTATTTTTCGACACTTCTTAACGGCTCAAAATTTATACATATATACACACATGTCTTGTGGATTTTACAACAACGAAAAAAAAAATAAATCTCGTAATGAGCATCAAATAATGTATAGCATGATGAATGACAAAAAATGCTTCAAGGTATTCAACACGAAATTTAGGAAGCAAAACGGTGAAAGACGTTCGTAATTTAGATTTCAAAATTCAATGTAGGCAAATCTCCTTGGTGCCACGATTGTCAAAAACACAAAACATAACAAGAAAAGAATGGAACATTAACATGCTACACTCCGGGAGCGAGAAGGTTAAAGAAAAACAAATGATACAATTTTATATAAGTAAAATCGTATTCCAATTCTAGCGCCATAATCTAGACGATGATTTATAAAATGACGATGACGTTACCGAGATATAAGTGAACAATACACTTCGGAGTCGATACATATAAATGTCAATAAATAGCGGTTAGTCTAATCCAAGGACACATTGAGCTACACAATGGTCTGGAGATTACGTTAAAAGACGTCCAAGCACAAATAGCCGGAAGACGATTTGGATATCTATATAGATATCTCAAAGGGTTAAGCAATAAAAGTAACGCGCGCAGATGGAGGTATGTAAGGTCATAATATAAAATTTGCAATAAAAGCAATTTAAATACTTCAAAAATAAATACAGAAAGATCTTGAAAATTCAATGTATTTATTTAAGTTAATCATTAATAAATGATAAACTTTTATCGAAAAGTTTAAAGACATAAATATATATCGATAAAAGGATCCTAGATATAAATATATATCCATAAGTGGATCATAGTATTTATTTATAAATACTTGGCAATAAGGTATACGTAATAACGCATACTAAAGTGGTAATCCCAGAAGTAGCTTGAACCTGAAGTCACGCTAAGTCATGTGCACCGACTCTTTGAAAAATAAAACCGACAATTATAGTTTAGGTTTTTAGAAAAAGACCTAGTTCTCTATAACTCATGGCTCTGGTACCAATCTTTAACACCCCCAAATTTACACGCAGCGGAATACATCTTTGGGTGCTAAACAATGATACAACAACACATAATTTATAAAGAACGACTCGAAAAGAGACGTTTTAGATTTATCGTTCCTAAAACATTTGTCAGAGTAGCGTAGTCCCAAGTAATCGTTACCAAAAGATAAGTTAAAACAACATATTGGTTTGTTTTAAAAATGGAACGATAAATAAATCAAAGAGTTTGAACAACAAAAGCAGTGCACAACTTCATTCCCGTGACCTCCAAGCTTCCACTTCTTGATTACCTGAAATACATGTGAGTAAAACAATCAGCAAAAATGCCGAGTGAATCTATAGGTTTATGAAATCAATTTGAACACAAGCAAAGATTATAAGTTTGTGGCATGCTTATAAGCATCAAATAATAATTTGCATCAACAATGATAATTGTATATAGCATAAATTGTAATAAGCTCATGGAACCGAGCCCTTAGACACTCCCATATCAGTCTAATAAGACGAGAGATTTATTAATTGTCGGTTACCTCCAGATTATTGGTACATTGCCGTATACCTGACTTCTCAATACAATATGCTCAAACAGTGTGGAGGTCGGGCCTAAGCTTCTATGACAAGTCCACAAAAACTGAACCGGGGCGGCTTCCCCCATAGATCTATTATTTGTACTAGCGGTTAACCCATCATAGGTTAATTAACGGTCCATAATTGAGGTTTTAACAAAGGCAATCACTTAATGCAATTTAAAGGCAACCACGGGTCCATTCATAGAGGGACAAAGCATACCATAAAAATCTTGTGTTCTAAGTTTATAAAAACATGTATTCCCCCTCGCGGGTTTAAAATCATTTAATAACTAGTATAAAGAGAGGCTATAGACTCACCTTTGCCAATAGTGGTAATGAGACGATAGCCGCCGATAGATGATGCCTTTCAAACACGAGAACCGCAACCTATCAAATGAGGTGCGTTCATTAATAATAGACTCGAGAAATAACCCATACATAAGAATATAAAACTCGACTCATAAAATCACGACAAAATCGAGAGAAAATGATACAAGTGATACTATTACACTCTCCTATATATTCATTTTATTATTCTACGCCTTTAATAAAAATCTGCCGGAACATACCGAATGTCCAAGCCGTTTTCCCATACTTAGACATATCAACTTTTTATGATACTGCTCAGAGAACTCACTTACTATATGTAGAAATTCCTCCCAAGAGGCCATTAAAAGATTTTACTTCTAAAGTTCCCTGCCCGACTCATATTTGAATCACAAAATCAGGACAGTTTAGCGACCTTGACTTACGAAACCATTTTGACCATTCTAAACAACTCCATTTGTAAAACTGCCACTTGATTCTAAAAATAGACTCAAAATAATAAACTTGGAGCCTGAGAACAGCCCTTGAATCATTTTGAAACTCATTTTATAGTCCCCGAGATTCGATCCAAATATCGACAACAATTTTCGGATTGTGTCAACACTCGTCTCCTGGTACACGAAAATCAAACTAGTGTATCTTCCACCTCGTTTGGAGTTGGAAGGCCTACTTTATATCAAATCGAAGCTAACGAAATTCTCTACAACATAATCCCATCATATCATCCTATATTCAGACTTAAGACCCTCGAAAATGGCCTCAAACCTACTGCCTAAAATTGACTATAAAAATCTCTTACAAAATCAAGTTTTTGATCAAAACCAACAACTTTTATCATCATTCTAACATCCTAACATCACCATAAACCAATCCTAACACTTGTATCATCATCAAAATCAAAAACCCAAAAATTAAAATTCAACTTTTTAACAAAAACATTACATAAACATCATTTGATCATCATCTCTAACACATGCATGATCAAAATCACCACCTAACAAGCCTAGTTTTCTTATCAAAATTCAAAACTCAATGCATGTAAGTAAAAATGGTATCATTAGAATCACCTTTCAAAAATAGGAATGGGACTTGTTTTGTTTTTGGATGGATCAAAGTTGATCATCAAAAAAAATTGATGGAATGGATGGTGGTGGTGTAGGCCAAAATGGAAAAGGAAGAAGAAAGATGGTGATTTTTGTTTTAATGAATTTTTTTAAATGAATTGTGTTAGTGGAAAACATATATATAGTGTAAGGTTAGGGTAGTTTTTGCCAATTTGTGATAGTTTTGGTCCAAAATAGAATAAAATAGTTTAAAAGGGTAGAAAATGTAAATTATAATTTTTGAAATATTTACGAGACTCGGGTTTCGTAAAAAAATACTTTTCAAAAGTTTAAACGCACACGAAAATAATAATATAATGACTAGATACGTAATTAAAACGATATCGTCGAAAGTATTAAATATCGAAACGATCGATAATAAAATATAAAATTTTAGGCATCCGTCGGTATCGCGATCACTAGTAGTCCTCGTTACTCGTCAAAATATTAAAATATAATATTTAATATCGGTTTCAACTTAAACCGTTAAACATAATAATATTTAACGTTATAAAATACTTCAAAATAATTGAAAGTAGAATTAAATTATGACCTTATTTTTACGGGTTTTACACTAGCAGTGAAAACATAGATACAAATTTGTTGTATCATGATGTCAATATCACCACATCTTTACCAGAACCAACTAACACTGTGATTAACGACGATGCTCACGCAACTCTCATTCCAGGAACTCCACTTCAAAGTAAGTCTACTTCCGGCTCTGACGATGTTATGAAATATCTTAATTTTGAAGGGGAGGGTGTCGAGGTTACAAATACTGATCCATCGACAAACAAAAACATGGTGGATGTTCCTATAACTTTTGTTACATCAACTACCATTCCACCACTATCCACCCCGGTCATCACTGATGTTATAACACCAGCTATCACACCATTACCTATTGAACAACCGGTATCAACTACCACCCCAACAACTGAATCTACACCGTCATCAATAGTTGAACAACCTGTATCAACTACCGCCCCAATCACTGAATCTACACCATCACCTATCCTGGAACAACCCGTATCATCCACCACCACTTTAACACTCATGGTTACACCTCCACCATCAGTACAACAAGTATCATCCCCCTCCAACCCATTCCTCACAGTCAGTGATCCACTGATTCAGTCTCTTCAACAACAGCTGGAGGCTCAAGCTAAACAAATAGCTGCACTGACTGAAAGATTTACCACTCCTGACACATAAACTCTCAAGGAACCGCAACCTGATGAGCCTACACTTAATAAAATATCCGACAGTGTGTCTAAACTTAAAGAACAACACAAAACATTTCTTGGAGAGAAGAAAACTGGTGACAAAGAGAATGCTGCCTTTCATGGGTCAATTAATGAGAAGATGACCAACATCATTCGATGAGAAGTAAAGTCATATGTTGATCAGGAGCTACCAACTCTTTTCGGTACTGGTTTATATACCCTTCAACTAATGAAATTGTTGCAGACACGACTGAAAGATATGAGGACTAGTAAATCGAAATATAAACGCAAAGTTCTGCAATATCTCAACAAAGCAATCATTGAAGATACACCTGCAGACACTGAAGACTCTGATTCTGAGGATGAAGAAGAGCTTGAGGAGGCAGATAACGAGGGTAACGGTGATGAGGATGATGGTGAAAATGATCAAAATGAGGAATAGGATAAGGAAGAAGATGATGAGGAAGAAGAGGATGAGGAAGAAAAGGATAAGGATGAAGATGAAGATGAGGACGAGGATACAGATGAGGATGACAATGATGATGATGATAATGACGACGGGAATGGCACCAAAGAGGGTGACAAGAATGACAAAACAGGTGCGAATGCCGACGAGTCAAATAAGGATGAAGGTGATAAGGCAACTGAGAAAGGTATTGAGGTAGCTGAAGAAAGCGTTGCTGAAACCGTAGAAAAGACGGTGGACTCTAGTGTACCAGAATCTCAGCATATTGACAAAGGTATATCTACTGAACCAGTTTCTACTACTGCTTCTCACAATGAATCTGTAGAACATATGCAAGAAGACGAAATTCCCGTGTCTACGCATGAAGAAGAACCCACAGGGTCAATGCTAGAAGACGAAATTCCAGTCTCTATGCCTAATGATGATATACCGGTGACACAAGAACAACCTTCAACACCATCTGAAGATCAGCACATCTCTGATATGGAAGTTGGAGTCTTAAATGTGCCAGAACCAACGTTTACTGAATTTCTTATCATCGATGACATGGTACAGGAGCAACTCTGGCTTATAAATGCAGCACCACATCATCCTTTCGCCACAACAACTGAAATGGAGCTCACTCAGTACCTAAACAATCATATCGATTTCTTGGCCTTTCTAAGGTATCATCATGGGAAACCGACAATGACTCCAGATCTTATCAAAATGGCAGCCGTAGATGTGGACTTCTTTGATACCTTGAAGATCAGCCATAATGAGGCAGAATATCACTTAAATGAGCTTACAAAGGCAATGAGAGTGACGACTACGGGAATTCAGACTCCAGTGTTACGACCTCTTACACCCACCGTCATCTCCGGTTCTGGAACGATTCCAATATAGCACTTCGTATCTCATGATCTCGAGTATCTTGAAAAAGGTGCGAAGAAATATGCCACATCACTTACTATGCTCAAGGCTATCAATCTGGACAACGTACCATGGATCAAAGATAAAGTACCTGATGCGTTATGGAGAAGGAAACTGCTCAAGTTTTATGATACTTTTGCATCACTTGGCATCTCTCACTGGACTGCAAAGAAAAGGTTAGCTTACAATCACTTCCATCGTCCAAAGAGAGGTTCTTCTATTGTCTCAGCTCATAGAATTAAAAGCATTCAAGGAGCAACTACTCATACTGTATTCGGATATGATTACTTGAATGTAATCGTGTTCAAACGTACTGATGAGAAAGAATACCGAATTGACGAAAGTGATCTCTAGTACCTTCGCCTTGAAGACATCAAAGATCTTCTGTTGTTATTGGCTCAGGAAAAATTCGACCATTTACTACCTGAGATTGTCATTGCGTTGAGCTCCAACCTTCGTCAATACGCAAGAAAAATCGTCATTCAAAACCGGGTGGAAGATTTTCAACTTGGAGTAGAGAGCTATCAAAAGCAGCTAAACTTGCAACGTCCCCATACAACTCCGCTCAGTAATTTTCACAAGAACAAGAAGCCTTACATGGGGACCACGACACCGGAAGCAGGGATATTTTATCCAAATGAGACTGGCGTCATGCAGTTTACGCGATTCTCCGAACTTCACAAATTCAGCGATGGTATGCTTAAGCATGTTCGAGATGATCTGACTGTTCTCAATGCCTACCTACCGCTTCCAGCAGTCAAGTACACCTGGACGAGCCAGTGCAAAAAGGGATCTAAGTACGCGATCAAAAAGATCGAGGAACTTTTAAGGAAGCGCCGGTTGCTACGAAGTGTGGAACGATCCGTAGGTGGAAGACCATATGGAGCTCACCATAGGTTCACAGAACGATCTATTTAATTATAGATCATCTACTATCAGGTCAACTCCATATGTCTATTACTGTGAATATGTTAATTTATGTATAATCAGCTTTTGTGGCATGTTGTAGTGTGAAAGTATGATATTTTCAAGAATTTCTCTCGAGATTCTAAATCTTTCAAACATATCGTACTCGAGCACTACAACTAACCCTCATTAATTTGAGGGGGATCATTAATATGTTCTTTGGCCAGCATCTAATTTCATTTTATTACCCAAAGACCGGTTAATCCATTCAATATCCCAAAAATTAATGGTTAACATTTTGGATAAGGGGAGAAAATGGGATTAAGGAGACTTAATGATATTTAGCTAAATAATGAAAAAGGCTTAAAAGATAAACCAACTTAATATGTGTAATGCACATGTTAAGGGGAGCGTTTTTGATGAACAAAACACTTAAGGCACAAAAACTTTGATTATAATATCACAAGTGCTTTAAGTGATTTTTCAAGGATTTTTCATGGTGACAATACTTACCCAAAACACACTTAATTCACGACGGATGTGGTGACAAAAGGGTGGTAGGATTAGGTATTAGTCCAATGATTCATCAGAACTGATGGAATCTTCCCAAGGACAGTTCCCTAGATAGAATTAGTAGTCCTTAGGAAAGATGGAGAAAGATTATGAACGTAGCTGAATGCCGACCAAGTACTTAAGTTAGCACTGTAACAATCACAACAAGGTGCTAGTTATGACGTATTGGTAAGCATTGAAGGGGTTGAAGAATGAAAAAGAATTGTAAAGATAAAGGGTGTAAAGAAAGAATCCCTCCTTACAACCTTAGGTAGAAACCGGGTCAATACATATGCTATTGAGATCATTTTTTTTAATGATTCTCGATATTGAAGATAGACATCATGGACCTAGTGATGCAATGAACAACCCATCCTAGCTAACTCAAATATCTCTCAAAAGATGTTTGTTTTAATCACACGGAGTTCAACACGTTATCTATTAGTTTATTCACTCCGAATAGACTGATATTGAATAGGTGGCAATCCTCTCCAGCCATCGCTCACTAAATCAAAACGCACTATCGAGTCTAGAGCCACGAGATCATCAAAAGTCTCATTAGGACACTTTTCATTTATTCCTTGCTTCTTCACACACTGTGAAAAGTAAGAGATCTTTATGAGTCCTACGCAGTATTCTTGTAATATTGCCAGAACATCCGAGTGATACGCAAGTATTACAATGAAGATGGGAATCCTGCTTGAGCCAACATCAAACAAGCTCATGGTAGGTGAGACGTGCGGTTCTTTAAGAACCAATCTTGTGAAAACTGGAAAGAAGAAGTAGTTTAATTCTTAATTGAACATAAACTCGTTCCAGGCCTCTACGCATTATCGTATGATCTTGCCAGAACACTCAGAGTGACACTCTTTAGTGTTCACAGTGACGAGTGGAAATCCTTCTAGTGTTAAAATCAAACAGTACTTGGTAGGTGACAAGCAAGATTCTATTTGAATCAAGCTCGTGACAACTGGAAAGCAACGATGGTGAAAATCTTAATTGAAATTCACTTGTTCCAGGTTTCATGACGGCTTCAATCATAAGGATTTTTAATCCAAATGATTCACTCTTTATGTTCGCAGTCAGCTTTGGACGGTCGAATAAAGAGAACGGGTTTACCCGCGAAATCTTGTCAAGGAGATCTTTAATTAGAGCTACCTGTCACAAGTACGATATTTATTATCGTCCAACGGTCTTCACCGACCGGAGGTAAAATGCTACCGAATTAGAATAAAATGTCAAAGCCATTTTATTCGTGTCTTATTATGTTGCTGCATTCGAAGACGGTGGCGTTGTGGTGTACCAGTTGAAGTCGTCCTCACATACCTATTCCTTCTACATCAAATATTTTAGCAAATTCAAGAAAGTCTAACCTAAAAGTATTCCGATGTATCAACTCTGAAACTTTCAAGAATTCAACAAAGGATAGGTGTGTGGGACATGAAGTCACGAAGAGGCGAACATCACAAGAAGATAAATATTGCACGTGAAAGGCCAAAAGAACATGTTCCAAGCAAAAGCCTGATATTATTCAACACATACTCACAAAAAGAAGAAAAAGTTAAAGAAGAAAAGAGAAAGTGGACTACGAGCTCAAGAACAAGATCTAACATGCTATATTAGGACTTTGTAAATTTGGAGTGACCTCCCTTTGGGGGAGATTGTTGGAAATACGTTTTTCGTATAAAGAAAGTCTCGGTCACTCCGACAATATAGTTATAGGCTCGTAGTAATGTTTAAGTAATGTTTATGTTAAGCCCGACCCATGAGCATGTTCATGGGCCGGAGGCCCAAGTCCATTTAAGGACTTGGGTATATAAACCCCTTTCCACCATGGAAAGGGGTGTTGGTTGTTTTATTTTCTCAAAGTAATACACATAGTTTCTCTCACTTCTCTCTCTAGTTTCTCTCTCTAGAAAAACATCAACCCTCTTGAAATAAAAAGATTATCACGATTCTACAGTTATACCACCTCGGTTTGTATAAAATCGTCATATTTTACGTTAATGAAGTATAGTCCATTTATTACAATTTTCCCGACATGTCTCGTAGATTAGATCATTTCTCCTAAACTGTAAATAATCTAGATGAATTTATTTTACCAAAATCATCCATAACTTACTTAGTTTACTTATCATAAGTCCAATTACCCCTAATTTATACTTATCATAGCTCATTTACCCATTTTATCACTTAAAAGAGTTGTCTATTTTTCGCAACCAAACTCGTTTCTACCATTTTGTCGCTATTTCCAAACCGTAAGAAACTGGTAAACTATCCAATTGATTCTAGTTCTTCATGATTTTGTCTACACCCCATAGTATTACCTTTTTCAATGGTTCTGAGTTATTATAGGAGTTTTATGTCCGTCAATACAGTATGTTCAGAACTGACCCCTTTCACTACTTTGGTCATAACTTCCTCCTCGGGAATCGCCTCGGGATGCGCCACCCGGGGATATCATCACAAAATCAATAACCATCAAACTAAAAAACAATCCCAGAACTAATACTCACTGAAATATTCAAGAAACACGTTTTTCTACTGACCCAATTTCTATATCATGATTATTGTATTCCTAGTGCTTATCTAGTCATGATTTTAATATAAAATGCATATACAATGTCCAATACTCATTAATCAATTCTTATATATATATTTTCAGAATATATGAGATCAAGTAAATATAAAAAATCAAATGAAAAGATCAAAACGAAAAGAGGTAGAGTAGACCTTAAATCCTAGATGAAGACAATAAGAGATTGATACACCAATTTAATCAACCTTATTAGACCCTTATAATTATAGATCCATCCTTGGATTATCCTTGCATTAACCCATCAATATGGTCTTCAACTTCAGCCCTAAAACTTGTAGATTAACTCCTTAGTTAAGCCTCCAATGAATAAATAAACTTCACCACTAGTTATGATCATCAAAGACTAGCAAGTTTTCACTAGATTATCAAGGAACTTGTAAAATTTGTATAGATTAATGTTGGGAGGGCTTAGGATTTCGAAATTCAGATGGTAAAATGATTGGAGGGATTTTTGGTGATAATAACAAAGTTTCTATGTATAAAAATGCATGTGTAGTTTGGTGTAAGTGATGGAGGACAAGTGTTGTGCTAGCCTTACAGATGGCTATGCATAATACATGTGTGAAAGTTGTTTTGCCACCCCATATTATTAATATTGTGGGGGTGATTATTGTTAAATAGTTTCCCCACAATTTGGTAAAGCGGGTATTATCGAAGTCCGATATTTAAAAAGTTACGCGATTTGAAAGATACATGTTAAACATGAAAAATAAACGCTCAATATAGAATAAAAACTTTGACATTCGAAGAACGTTGATATTTCGATATATATATGAGGGTAAAATAATGGTGTTAGGTTCGGGGTATCACATTCTCACCTCCTTAAAGGAGCGACGTCCTGGCGCTCACCTCGCCTCATACTCGTATTGTGTACTACTCGGAAGGATGAGGGCACTTATTCATAAAGAAATCCTCAAGTTCCCACGTGAATTTCAATTCACGTCTCGAATTTCATCGTACCTTCATAAAGGGAAATTTTACTTTCTTCAAACGCTTAAACTCTCGATCAAAGATCTCCACTGGTTCTTCTACAAAACGCAACATGTCGTCAAGTTGTATCTCACCAAAAGCGGATGAATAGATCCTTATCCACCAAACACTTCTTCAAGCTCGACACACTAAAATTATACGAATTGCACGAAGCTCATTCAATGACTCCAACTTATGTACAACCGGTCCCATCCGCTGGATGACCTCAAACGGTCCTATGTACCTTGGACTTAACTTTTCTCCAGTTTCCAAAATGACTTACACCTTCCCAAGGTGATACCTTAAACATTACCATGTCTCCAACTTCAAATTCCAATAGTTGGCGATTTACACTTCGTCCACGGTTCTCACAAAACAATTACTCATAAAATAAAGTCGCATGGGTCGTAAATAACTCCATCGAAAATGTTCCAGAATACTCAAGATGAGATAATACAAAGACACCATCTCACTTCCGCCCCACGCGTAGTCAAGGTCTCAATAAGCATCATCGTTGGAGGTCAAAAAGATATTACATGATACACGTTCTCCATGATCGGACGTCATTGGACAATGCCGTCTCAAGTTCGCACAACGTACAATCATTCGACTAGATCACATACCACATAAGTACCTAAAAGCCAAGGTCGAACCTAAACTTCATATATAGATCTCCACCGTTGACCATCGAGAAAAGCTTTGAACGATCCCTTGATAATGACAACTCAATTACCAAAGTCTTCACACTTGCGGTGTCGGCTACAACATACTCCTTGAGTTGGTGACGAATTTATTAATTCCAGTCATTAAGAAATTCGTTCCATTGGCGAAGATTCATAATATAACGGGTGTATCAACAACTTCTGCTCCAGTAGTCAACATACAAAGGCGTCCCACTAACTTCTACTTCAGTGCTCATCATATAAAGGCGTCCCAATAACTTCTGCTCCAGTGCTCAAGGTGATGCATCATATTACTCGTTTAGTTCATCATACTAACCAGAAAAGTTTCATCGTCAAAGAAAGGTCTTTGGTGACCCTTCGATAGTAGCAAGTAAATTACAAAATCTTCACATCCACAATAGGTTGCTGTTGATAACTTGATCCTCAGTCAATCCACAAGTACACGCATAGATCCTGGTGATGCTTAAACAAGTCGTCTATTCTCGGAACGGTTAACGGTTCTTAACGATTAGCTTATGAAGCTCGCGATCGTCGGGACACATTAGAAATGGTTTATAGAAATAAATCATAAATCGAGAGAAGTCCAACGGGTTACTCGTACATAGACAATCTCGATAACAACCATAATGACGATGGCACTGAACGATTCATACCAACAAAATCCGATTCGAAGAAAAACGTACGCACACCAAAAAACCACAAAATCGAGCCAGGCCTACTTGAACCCACTCATTTATAACTCCTTGTCTACATCAAAAGGCGTCCCAATCCATGTGTACAAGAGTTTATAAATTCACAGTTCGAGAAATTATAACTTTCTTGTTCAAATGAAAAGGCGCCCCAATCCATTTCAACAAGACGATTATAAGTCATCCTACTCAAGCATTAGTATCTCAAAGCACGATATCAAATCCAAATTACATACCATAGTAAATACAAGGTGTCAATAAACTTACATCATGATTTCCGTATACAAATGTCCAATTCCATTTGAATAAGGAAAACACGGCAATCTAAGGTCCAGTGGTTTAAAATTTTCTAATTCAAATGTCCCAACACATTTCAATAAGAGAACCTTAAACAACTCATAGTTGGGCAAGTTAAAATCTCTATATCTAAATGTCCCGTCCCATTTAGATACACGATATTAAGTCACTCAACTGAATGACTACTACGAGCATATCTTTGTTGTACCCAACTATATAGTTGATTTGGACACCACACACACACACACACACACACACACACACATACACACATATATATATATATATATATATATATATATATATATATATATATATATATATATAGATATATATATATATATATATATATATATATATATATATATATATATATATATATATATATATATATATATATATATATATATATATATATATATATATATATATATATATATATATATATATATATATATATATATATATATATATATATATATATATATATATATATATATATATATATATATATATATATATATATATATATATATATATATATATATATATATATATATATATATGTGTGTGTGTGTGTGTGTGACAATCCGTCAATTTATGATTTATATTTTATTCTCAAATATTATTTAAAAACATTATTTTAAAATTATATTATGAACTCACTTATTTTTGGGAAGAAATTTGGATTTACGTCTTGAAGTAGCATCGACTATGTCTAAACCGGAGGATTCTACGTTACGTGCTTACGTTTACATACACCGTTTTGGTGACAGTCCGACACTTCAGGAAATAAATTTATTCGTGAATATTATTTTGAGATTTTAAATTTGTGTTGGTTCATAAACTCACAAATTTACGAAAAGAGATTAGGACTTACGATTATAATTTAACGTCCTTTACGATTAAACGGGAAACCTTAGGATTATGTATTTACGTTTTTGAACTCTGTTTTTGATGAAACAATTTTTATTAGATTCGTTTTGTGTCATTGATTCATAATTTATAAAAAAGTTTTTCGTAAAACGACCTGAGGGCACGCAAATCGAGGAAACTAGAATCGAAGAATACCCGTAAATTAGTGGGATGGGACAAAACAAGTTTATCCCACCCTACTCAAAAGAGATGGCCAAAAGAGGACACCACATCATAAGATGTGGCACCCTTTTAGCTAGAAAGCTAACACATGTTAGCATAAGCTTAACATGTAAGCTAACTTAGCACAAAACCACCAAAACCACTTCATTCATACCATTTACACTTAGCAACTCATGCAAACCACTCACCAAACTCTCTCATCTCTCTCTACTTCGTCCAAAAATCATCAACAACAACCCTCATTTGATCTATTTTAGCCATAACATCATGTGTTACTCATACACATGATGATGCTCCTTTGAAGACTTGAAGATTGGAGGTGATTCTAACATCCAAGGAGAAGATTTGTTGGTGTTATAGGGCTGATTTTCCATGAGAAGTTTATAAAGGCTGGTAGACTTGAAGATGATATTGGTTTATCACAAGTTTTGCCATCAAAATCCAAGCCTTGTTCATCAAAGACTCATCTTTTCATCACTAATGGTGGTATAGAGATTGTTCATCCTATCCTCTTGTTATTTTGATTATGTAATCTTGTATTTTCTTTATTTATGTATATGTATATGATGATGAATGATGATTAAAATTATTATGTGGGGATTTGGTGTTGATAGATTTGATAAACATGGATAAAAGGATGGAAAAACCACATGTAAAAATGGTTAAATCTTGCTTAATAAGATGGCTGTATAAAAACAGTAAGTAACCAAATGATAAAGTGATAAAATGGTAAAGTGGAATCAATATACAGTAATTATTAGGTGTTATACACATGTGAGAGTTGGCCAGGCAATGGAATCATAAAATTTAGTGAGATATGATCAAAACAAGTTTAGAGTGCAAATCTGCCTATACTGTTTTGGACGAATTTATTAAAATATTTAGAGGTTGATTCATCAGTAGCTATAAGAGGAATAAAATGAAGCACATATCATTTAGTTTCTGTGATAAGAATTTGAGGTCCTATCTCATTATAGAACTCTAGATATGGACATTTTAGTGAACTTAAAATTTAGGACTGATTTTGTGAAATTAAAGTTTAATATTATTATATAAGCACTCAAATAAATATAGTATAAAATGTGAATTAAAACCCACTAACTTATATATTATATATATATAAATATGTATAAGGATAAATAAATGGACATTTTATAAAAATGGTTGTTTGTTAAGTTTTATAAGTTATAAAAACTATAAACATGATTTTTACGTCTTTTCGGCTAAAACCGAAAGATTAACGTTTTTGTTAAATAAAACTTAGACGGTTGGACCTGTCTAATGTAAACTTTTATAAACTCACATAATGATATATGAACTTATATAACAAGTAAAAACCGATAAAACCCGAACTATATAACATACGGACATTAACGGGCTAAGTTAACATTATTGGACTATAAACCCGACTAGTTAGTAAAACACTTATAAATTTACTTATTGGGCTTAACCCACTTGGGACCAACATGAAAAGTATAATATTGATATTAAAAGTATAATTGGGCTAATGAAAAGTATTGGGCTTGTAATAGGCTTATTGGGCCTCAAAATGTAATTAAATTGAACTAGTATAACTAGTATAAAAAAAGTTACCAACACATAAACACTAAAATGAGTAAATAAGAATATATAAACCCACTTGATCATCATCATATGTACAAAATCATCATATGTATATTTGTTATTTTTATAAAGTCATTGGACAAGAGTCTAAGACGAGTATTATTTGTCTAGGTTTCCGTGATTGAAGCACGTACCATACATCCGAATCGCCGATAACCGCCTTCCCACATCAACGTGAGTTCATAGCCTCGCACTCTTTTAAATGTTTTTATGAAATTTTTTATAAACCCACGAGGGAGATAACATGTTAGTTTTTATGAAATAGGACACTAGTTGTCCCGATTGTTTGTTTATTGATTTGGACCCGAATGATTGTATGACCCGATGAATGATTAAATGACCTGATAGATGAAATGAAATGGATTATTAAAGTTAGGTTATGTCACTAAAAGTCCCATTAGCATGAATTGTGAACTACCGGGATTTGGTAGACGCTTATGCATATAATAGTACTATTTGGGGACGATCACCCTAGTTCGCGCCTTGACGGTTGATCCCCGTCGTGCCACATTGATTGGTAAGCGAATTTATGTATGAGAAGATTTACACAAGCGTGATTATTGTGACGACACGCTAATTTGGATGGGAAAATGAGTTTCGGGTTAGCTACCCGTTGTTTGTTATAGTAAGGTAACAATGTCATGCGACTTATAATAATCCAAATAACGAAATACTGCTATAAGCCTTGAATTGTAATATATTGCCTGACTAGCAATACGGGGTCTTATTATTGATATTATGTTCGTGTTTTGGTTTTATATAACCATATCCATATAACGGTTTTATTTACTCTATACAACGTTATAAAACGTATTGTATGATGTTTTTACGACAATGGTTCGTATAATGATTTTGAGGGAAAAAGCCTATATTATAATTTTTGATAAGGATTCGTATAAAATGACTTTGGCTATTTTATGGCCTATAACAAAGATTTGTACAAAATGATTTTCGGTAATAATTTTATACCGATGTTATATTGATGGATTTCATTAAACTCTATGATTTCACTCGGCGTTATCGCTGACCTTTTCTTTTAACATGCTTTATCTCAGGTACTTGAAGGTAATTCTCGGGAAGACAACAAGAATTCATTGCCCGCACTTAAATAACAATTTCCATTCAAATCTTTTGTAAAATTGTATGAAATGACTATGACTTGGGACCTATGTAAATTTGATATTTATGAATGGAAATACTTTATTATTAAACAACGCGATTTTTAAGCATTGTCTATGATGTGAGTAATGTGCTATCCCGTAACACCAACGAGTCTTCCGCTGTATTGAATTGTATAAATTTGGGGGTGTTACAATATATATATATATATATATATATATATATATATATATATATATATATATATATATATATATATATATATATATATATATATATATATATATATATATATATATATATATATATATATATATATATATATATATATATATATATATATATATTAGGTCCACCTAGAAAGGTGTCATCTGATTCGTTGTCAACCAATTCTTAAATTGAAATCGAAAGGGTAAATGTTGCACTTGAGGCTATCATTGGAACCATTACCCAAAAGCCTCATGCCACTAGTACCTTTCTGAGAAGTCTAATCAAATGATCGAGTCGTTTCATACTAGTGACTCATTTGATAATTGTTGTTGTAAGAGCTATAGGATTGGAAATTAAGTGTTGTTCATATCGAGCTTTTATTGCACTTTGAAGGTCTAAGAATAAGGATGAAAGTATTGGAAAATGAGGTAGGATATTGCATTGATTAAGATTTGGTTGAAACTTGAATGAAGTAAAATTTAACTTATATGGAATATGAGATTTTTAAGAGGAAACTGTTAAGTCCGGTGATTGAATTATAAGACTTTAAATGATTGTTAGTTCGTGTTAAGGGTTATTCCTAGGCCATTGTCTAATGACGAGGATGTCCAGTGTCCAAGAAATAAATTGAAGAAATCTTCTTCTGAATTGGGACCGATGGATCTTTCGGGACATGTGGAACACCTAATGACTCTTGTAGATTAGTATTCATTCTGGTATCTTTTAAAAATCCCTAACTTAACTGAAACATCAGTTGGTAGGACGAGTTCTTGGAATTGTATGACACAGTGACACGTAATGTGTTACGGTACAATTTTGACTTGTTTTGATTAACAAAAAGACTACCTTTGATTGCTAAATTCTACATGTATCGATGATATCTATCTTTTATTGCTTCATCCTAATGTTCGCATTAGTGATGCAACCATTGAGCAAGTACTCATCTCTGTTTGAGTTACGTTGTGGGTTAATCTTTTTGAGCCCATCAAGGTCATGAACCTCATGATTATTTGGCTAAGCTCATCTCCTATCATGTTGTAGTTAGTTCTTGGTGAAAAACTTTTCATCACTCTTTTGCAGATCACTAATTGTTTCTATAAGTTAAAACTGTATCCCTTGAGAAATATTGGGTTTTCATCACCATACAGATTATTTAAAGTGAGACTTGTAAATAATCGTTATCGAAATGAAATTGTTTATAAAACACCTCGGAAAACTTAATTGTTTTCATAAAAAAGAAAATCTTTGTAAATTTATTTTTGATTCTTATTTAAGAATTAAGCATGAAAATGTTTTTATTATAAACATGATGATAAAATTTTGACGAACTGAGTATTGCATCGTTAATCTTAAAATTGTATATAGTTGCGCGCCTACATACAATTTGGAATGGACCATGCAAGGCTGATTAGTAGTCACCATAAAACTAATGAATAAACACTACATTTTATTTGAAGATTGTGAAAGATTAAATTTTATGAGATCTGCAAGAAGTGAAAAATAGGGACATAGTGTTAGGGACACCTACATATGTGCATGTACCATTTATTCTTCTGAGTCGAATTTACTCATATGTGGATATTGTCTTAACTGACAATTGACAACTCTTTCTTTTCCAATTCTCCCATGGTGTGATTCTTTGGAAAAGCATCTGATTACCGAGTGTTGATACCCGATTGGATGTATCAACGTTCCTATCATTTCTTTTGATTTGATTTCATTTGAATGACCTGGGTAACGATCCGAGGAGCTTTCGAATGCGTACTTAAATTATGAAAACATGGGATATATTCATATTCGTTAAATGTTTTCGTCTGTATTTGATTTGAAATTCTCTCGCGTAGATTGTGCGTTGACCTTACTCTTTTAAGGTTAGTAATGTCTCCAGATATCCTTGAATTGTGAAGGATTATGAGTTATTATTAGTCTTTTGAGAAGTTCACATCTTATCGACGGTAATGAAACTGGAAGGTTGATAGTGCCAGTAAAATGGATTGATTATGACATGACGACATTGTCTTAATTGAGGGGAACTTGAGTAGAATTCCCCTAAAAGATAAGATGTTGATTATCAAAAGTTATTTAAATAATTCTTGATGGATGACCATATCCTGCATTTAGACTTGCAATTATACCGTGAATGGTTGTGAACTAACCATAGATTTTGTAATCTAGAAAGAACTTAAAGTAAATTTATTAAAAGATGTTTCTGTTATCTGAAATTTTAGGAAGTATTTGCTGGTAAATTACCTAGACTTTCGCCATTAAGGCAAGTTGAATTTGGTATTGATTATATTCCCAGTGCTGCACCTGTGGCTTGTGCACTGTACGTCAGCACCATCTGAATTAAAAGAATTATCGTACAACTGAGAGAGTTGTCGGAGAAAGATTTTATTCTACCAAGCTCGTCATTATGAAGAGCTATGGTATTATAATTCCTTATATTTATTAATTACCGTGAACTAAGTAAATTGACGATTAAAATCTATATCCACTACCCAAGATGATAGATTGTTCGATCATTTACAAGGTTCTAGCGTATATTCCGGATTTGATCCACGGCATGGTTATCATCAATTTCGCGTCTGTGAAAAAGATTATCTATTCCAATCACTACATCCAGAACTTGTAATGAATATTATGAGTTTCATGTTATGTCGTTTGGATTGACTAATGCATATGTAGCATCCATAAATTGGGTGAATCACGTGTGTAGGCTGTAAATTGATAAATTCATGCTTGCGATCATTAAGGACCATCTGTTTGTTTATAAGAATAAGAATGAGTTAATAATTATTAATAGATTGCCCTGAATTTGCCGAACAACAAAAACCTGTACCTTGAATATTTAAAATGGGATCTAAGACTTAATCCTTTACATTATTTGACCGTGTGATTAATAAGATAATGGAATATATTGACTCTTCAAAAATTGGAACCATTAAGGCTTTGGGTTTTACCAAAAAGAAAATGGAAATATGTTTTGACAAATGTTTTAACAAATGATTTTTAAGGGATTATTCCCTTATACACAAATCATTTAACTAAACTCCTGTTTAGGGGTAAATGTTTGTGTATACCTCAAGACAACCTAAGAGGGATTGAGGAAACCGTTAAACCATGACTTAAAATTTGAAACGACAATTTTTGCTTTTTAACTAAGAAAATTTTTACCAAAGAATAAACGAAGGTTTTTCGAACATTTACGGATCTTACTAACTATTTCCGATAAATCAACAAAATTGTGTTAATTAAATTCAAATTTATTTTGAACATTTTTATATAATTGCACAAACTGAGAAAACTTAAAAACTTTTTGCGTTTACGTTTCATAAAAATTAAATATTTATTATTTAATTACTTGTAATAACTATCGACGCTTTAAACGTCGGATTGAGTAAAACGGATAAAAATGATAGTTGAGACGAAATTAAAACTTAGAAAATATGAAGAAAGAATATCTGAGTGAATTGTGGACATGATAATTATATCATCAGGAGATGTGAATTTAGATACCGACGCATTATGTAAAAAGTATAAAGAACCAATTAGGATGTGTTCCTTAGTAATGATGGTACAAAATAAATTGCCGAACAATTTAAAATATAGCCGATGCTTATAAAAACTATAATATAGATAATAAAAAGGGGTTCGCGGCTAATATGAACCATTAGAATTGAGGAGCCGAAGGCGTTAAATGTATAACAGGCCACTTGAGGTTGCCTAAAATGGAGATTTTGAGATATAGTTATGTTGGAATCTTGTAAGTATAAGTATTCTATTCCTGTCATTTCTGATTTAATGTATCATTATCAGAAGAAGTTGTACTGATGGCAAATTATCAAGGCAGACACCGCCTCATACATTAGTAAACGTCTAGCTATTGCAAAGGTCATCATCTGAATTTGATTCGATTTGGGTCATCGTCGACAGACTGACCAAATCTGCTAATATCATTCCTGTTAATGATAGATTCTTGATGAAGAAATTGACTCTTTTGTATTTAAAGGAGTTATGTAAACATGGTGTGCCTGTATCGATCATCTCTATCAAGATCCTCGCTTTGCATCGAATTTCTAGAGATTTGCCCAGAAGTAATTGAGAACGAATCTTGATGAGAGTACTGTGTACCACCCCAATCGAAGGGACGAGGTAAAGTAACGATACAAAATACTATAAGCGCTGTTTTATGTTTGAATGATTGACCTTTGGTAATAAACTGTAAAATCGTTTTCCTTTGGAGAGATTATCATTGATAATTATCGTATTAGGATCGAGATCGAATCTTGTGAGGATATTTATTAGAGCATCTGTAAGCAGGAGTTGGGATGAAGACACCCGACATATACCCATTGTGAGTTGGACATGTCTTTTAGGTTTAAGGTTTCCTATGATGATGAACCTAACCTTACAAAATACCCGACCCGCGAGACTTGAAATGATTGTTGAAATTAGGATCTGATTATTGACTGCCGGTAGTGGGCAGAAGGATATGAAATGTAGATCTTGAAGTGCCAGATGGGTAGCGAAGTTATGCCAAAAAACTTAACCATAGAAAAATGAATTGATGATCTGAAAAATCATGGGATATAAGTCCCCGTTGTATGGGACCATTGAGATGATGTAAAAGATTGGTTTGAAAGGCATATAAGCTGGATCTACCCTAGGACTTCAAGAGCTGCGTGAATTATGTTTCGTATACCGAACTTGATAAAATGTCTATCAAGTGAGAATCAGATCACTTCTTGATGAAGTTTAGATCGGCGAAAAGTTGCATTCATCAAAACCCGTGAACATCATGGATAGAGAAACTAAGTCAACATTAAGCCTGATCTTACTCTCGTAGTTATGTTTGATGAAACTCGCGTATTGTAATGAATTACACTTGTGAGAAAGGACCGAATGTGGAGGAAATACCCACATGGCTTTAACTCTATAAGAAGCGAGTAGTAAGATAAGATGATCTTTGAGGACAAAGATCCTGTTTAGGGGTAAATGCTGTGACAATCCGTCAATTTATGGTTTATATTTTATTCCCAAATATTATTTAAAAACATTATTTTAATGTTATATTATGAACTCACTTATTTTTGGGAAGAAATTTGGATTTACGTCTTGAAGTAGCATCGGCTACGTCTAAACCGGAGGATTCTGCGTTACGTGCTTACGTTTACATACACCGTTTTGGTGACAGTCCGACACTTCAGGAAATAAATTTATTCGTGAATATTATTTTGAGATTTTAAATTTGTGTTGGTTCATAAACTCACAAATTTACGAAAAGAGATTAGGTCTTACGATTATAATTTAACGTCCTTTACGATTAAACGGGAAACCTTAGGATTACGTATTTACGTTTTTGAACTCTGTTTTTGATGAAACAATTTTTATTAGATTCGTTTTGTGCCGTTGATTCATAATTTATAAAAACGTTTTTCGTAAAACGACCCGAGGGAACGCAAATCGAGGAAACTAAAATCAAAGAATACCCGTAAATTAGTGGGATGGGACAAAACAAGTTTATCCCACCCCACTCAAAAGAGATGGCCAAAAGAGGACACCACATCATAAGATGTGGCACCCTTTTAGCTAGAGATCTAACACATGTTAGCATAAGCTTAACATGTAAGCTAACTTAGCACAAAACCACCAAAACCACTTCATTCATACCATTTACACTTAGCAACTCATGCAAACCACTCACCAAACTCTCTCATCTCTCTCTACTTTGTCCAACAATCATCAACAACAACCCTCATTTGATCTATTTTAGCCATAACATCATGTGTTACTCATACACATGATGATGCTCCTTTGAAGACTTGAAGATTGGAGGTGATTCTAACATCCAAGGAGAAGATTTGTTGGTGTCATAGGGCTGATTTTCCATGAGAAGTTTATAAAGGTTGGTAGACTTGAAGATGATATTGGTTTATCACAAGTTTTGCCATCAAAATCCAAGCCTTGTTCATCAAAGACTCATCTTTTCATCACTAATGGTGGTATAGAGATTGTTCTTCCTATCCTCTTGTTATTTTGATTATGTAATCTTGTATTTTCTTTATTTATGTATATGTATATGATGATGAATGATGATTAAAAATATTATGTGGGGATTTGGTGTTGATAGATTTGATAAACATGGGTAAAAAGATGGAAAAACCACATGTAAAAATGGTTAAATCTTGCTTAATAAGATGGCTGTATAAAAACAGTAAGTAACCAAATGATAAACTGATAAAATGGTAAAGTGGAATAAATATACAGTAAGTATTAGGTGTTATACACATGGTAGAGTTGGCCATGCAATGGAATCATAAAAATGAGTGAGATATGATCAAAACAAGTTTAGAGTGCAAATCTTCCTATACTGTTTTGGACGAATTTATTAAAATATTTAGAGGTTGATTCATCAGTAGCTATAAAGGAATAAAATGAAGCACATATCATTTAGTTTCTGTGATAAAAATTTTAGGTCCTATCTCATTATAGAACTCTAGATATGGACATTTTAGTGAACTTAAAATTTAGGACTGATTTTGTGAAATTTAAGTTTAATATTACTATATAAGCACTCAAATAAATATAGTATAAAATGTGAATTAAAACCACTAACTTATATATTACATTTATATAAATATTTATAAGGATAAATAAATGGACATTTTATAAAAATGGTAGTTTGGTAAGTTTTATAAGTTATAAAAACTATAAACATGATTTTTACGTCTTTTCGGCTAAAACCGAAAGATTAACGTTTTTGTTAAATAAAACTTAGACGGTTGGACCCGTCTAATGTAAACTTTTATAAACTCACATACTTATATATGAAATTATATAACAAGTAAAAACTGATAAAACCCGAACTATATAACATACGGCATTAACGGGCTAAGTTAACATTATTGGACTATAAACCCGACTAGTTAGTAAAACACTTATAAATTTACTTATTGGGCTTAACCCAGTTAGGCCCAACATGAAAAGTATAATATTGATATTAAAAGTATAATTGGGCTAATTAAAAGTATTGGGCTTGTAATAGGCTTATTGGGCCTCAAAATGTAATTAAACTGAACTAGTATAACTAGTATAAAAAAAGTTACCAACACATAAACACTAAAATGAGTAAATAAGAATATATAAACCCACTTGATCATCATCATATGTACAAAATCATCATATGTATATTTGTTATTTTTATAAAGTCACTGGACAAGAGTCTAAGACGAGTATTATTTGTCTAGGTTTCCGTGATTGAAGCACGTACCGTACATTCGAATCGCCGATAACCGCCTTCCCACATCAACGTGAGTTTATAGCCTCGCACTCTTTTAAATGTTTTTATGAAATGTTTTATAAAACCGCGAGGGAGATAGCATGTTAGTTTTTATGAAATAGGACACTAGTTGTCCCGATTGTTTGTTTATTGATTTGGACCCGAATGATTGTATGACCCGATGAATGATTTAATGACCCGATAGATGAAATGAAATGGATTATTAAAGTTAGGTTATGTCACTAAAAGTTCCATTAGCATGAATTGTGAACTACCGGGATTTGGTAGACGCTTATGCATATAATAGTACTATTTGGGGACGATCACCCCAGTTCGCGCCTTGACGGTTGATCCCCGTCGTGCTACATTGATTGGTAAGCGAATTTATGTATGAGAAGATTTACACAAGCGTGATTATTGTGACGACACGCTAATTTAGATGGGAAAATGAGTTTCGGGTTAGCTACCCGTTGTTTATTATAGTAAGGTAACAATGTCATGCGACTTATAATAATCCAAATAATGAAATACTGCTATAAGCCTTGAATTGCAATATATTGCCTGACTAGCAATACGGGGTCTTATTATTGATATTATGTTTGTGTTTTGGTTTTATATAACCATATCCATATAACGGTTTTTATTTACTCTATACAACGTTATAAAACGTATTGTATGATGTTTTTACGACAATGGTTCGTATAATGATTTTGAGGGCAAAAGCCTATATTATAATTTTTGATAAGGATTCGTATAAAATGACTTTGACTATTTTATGGCCTATAACAAAGATTTGTACAAAATGATTTTCGGTAATAATTTTATACCGATGTTATATTGATGGATTTCATTAAACTCTATGAATTCACTCGGCGTTATCGCTGACCTTTTCTTTTAACATGCTTTATCTAAGGTACTTGAAGGTAATTCTCGGGAAGACAACAAGAATTCATGGCCCGCACTTAAATAACAATTTCCATTCAAATCTTTTGTAAAATTGTATGAAATGACTATGACTTGGGACCTATGTAAATTTGATAATTATGAATGGAAATACTTTATTATTAAATGACGCAATTTTTAAGCGTTGTCTATGATGTGAGTAATGTGCTATCCCGTAACACCAACGAGTCTTCCGCTGTATTGAATTGTTTAAATTTGGGGGTGTTACAATATATATATATATATATTTATATATATATATATATATATATATATATATATATATATATATATATATATATATATATATATATATATATATATATATATATATATATATATATATATATATATATATATATATATATATATATATATATATATATATATATATATAGATTTGCGTTCATGTAAGAACCGTTCTTAAAATAAAAACAATAAGAACCAGTTAGGTTATGACAAGTGGCACTTGTTTCACAAAAATAAAATGTTTGAACAATATATGTCTAAGGGCATTTGAGGTATTTAGTCACTACTTAAATCTACCATCAAAGCAAATACTTATCTCTCCTACATATATGAAACGGAATCTGCTACTCTCATGCTAATCATATTCGTTTTTCATTAATGACATTATGATATTAGTCTTCACCACTACCTTTCTTCACCACTACCTTTTTGTTCCTTATTTGTTTCTAATTAAATTATGAACCCCACAAACTAGTAATTTATATTTCAACGTTTTTGAATTTGTGTCGACAAAAAATAAACTCTACTATAAGACCTCTTATAGTATATGTATGTATACCAAGCGTTTATAACTAATTAGTATAATAAAAGTCATATACAACAACAGGCGTATAGAAAACTTAATTAGTTGTCTAGTGTCTTGTATAAGTATAGTTAGAGTCTCTTTTATTCCGTACCATTGGGGTCGTTTTTATCGGTTACGTAACTATTTTTTACACGTATCACTTAGATCGTTTTTAGTTGTTGTGTGTTTTTAGGATATGTATCATTTGTTTCTTTTTTAGTCATATATTTTCTCGGTATCACTTGGGTCTTTTTAATTAGTTGTGTATTTTTTTTAAATATGTATCATTTGTGTCTTTTTTTAATTGGTTGTGTATTCTTTTCCGATACTTATCATTTCATTTTTTTGTATTTTTGGATACGTGTCACTTGTGTTTTTTAGTGTATTTTTTGAATATGTATCACTAGATTTTTTTAATTGATTACTTGATTTTTCGGATACGTATCACTTGGTTCATTTATAGTTGTTTGTGTATCACTTGGTTCATTTATAGTTATATTTTTTCGAATATGTATCACTAGATTTTTTTAATTGATTATTTGAATTTTCGGATACGTATCACATAGGTATTTTTATATAGCTATATATTTTTTTTTCAGATACGTATCACTTGGATCTTTTTTTAATTGGTTGTGTATTTTTTTGGATACTTATCTTTTTTTGGTTATATTCTTTATACGTATCACTTTGGTCTTTTTTTGTAATTTTTTTTTGTATTTTTTATACGTATCACTTGGGTCTTTTTTTAATTGGTTGTGTATTTTTTTGGATACTTATCTTCTTTTTTTGTATTTTTTATACGTATCACTTTGGTCTTTTTAATTAGCTGTGTAATTTTTTCGGATACGTATCACTTGGGTTTTTTTAGTTGGTTGTGTATTTTTTCGGATACTTATCATTTCTTTTCTCTTTTTGTATTTTTTTTCTAATACGTGTCACTTGGGCTTTTTTTAGTATATTTTTTGAGATACGTATCACTGGAGTTTTTTAATTGGTTATTTGATTTTTCAAATACGTATCACTTGGGTCATTTATAGTTGTTTGTGTATTTTTTTCTATATTTACATAGGTATTTTTAAATAGTTATGTATGTTTAAGAATATATATCACTTGGCGTGTTTTACATTTTGCATTTTTCACAGCATGTCAATATGTCATCTGTACAACTGACGTTTACATTCCGTCGCTAAATATGTGGCTTAAATGCATGCATTTCAATTTTCGTAATGGCGTAAAACATATATCATAAATGAACCTTTAATAATTTTAATATATGTCATAATGACGGTTTGTTAAATGCATGATTGCATGTAACTCTTTTAACTTGATACTACATAGTACACTACAAAATACCTTTATGATCCCACTTATTTACTAAAATACCATTTATCTAATTATATTTAATCTTGATTCATAATTGGTGATCTAACGGTTAATAATGGTTCTTATTGTTTTTACTTTAAGAGTGGTCACCACGATAGTGCTCCTCTATATATATATATATATATATATATATATATATATATATATATATATATATATATATATATATATATATATATATATATATATATATATATATATATATATATATATATATATATATATATATATATATATATATATATATATATATATATATATATATATATATATATATATATATATATATATATATATATATATATATTGGGTCCAACATTGACATCCTCCTTTTCGCCAATAAAACGTAATCATATACAATCAAACCAAATGTCGTATTACATAGAAGGCGTCTCCTCGGAGAAATTATTCTTTAAAATCATAAGGAGTAACGGAAACACAAATATCACACTAATCAATTACGTTTCAAAAGGAGATGTCCTAAAATGGCACATCATGATACAATGACAACAATCGAGCTTAAACAAGTCGATATGCGATAGGTTACGAAACAATATATACATACCCAAAGTATCAGACAAGTTTCATACTCGTATTCGGATAATAAATTAATTATCACAATCGGTGATTGGCGGTGACACCAAATTCTATACAAAACCGCATTGTAAAATATATGATAATCACGCAAGGACCATTACTTCATGCGCAATGCCTTTAAATACCATAGTATATACATACATATACATACAACCATTCTTACATACACATAGGATCACATTATCACAAACAAGCAAAGAGTAATGCAATAATAGTCTTACTCGAGCCATGCGGAGTAGTTGCATGCTTAAAACTTTTTAGAACACACCAAACGTTATAGTTTAGGTTTTTCAAAATCGACCTAGTTCTCTATAACTTGTGGCTCTGATTACCATTTTTGTAAAACCCCAAATTACCACACAGCGGAATATCCACATTGGGCGTTACTCATAGCACATCACACACAATCATAGAAAACGACCATAAAAGAGACGTTAAAATAATATATACATTGTGTAAAATATTTTCCATCCCAAAAGATACCATCAGAGTAGCGTTTTGTCCCAAAAACCGTTACCAACACAACAATCATCAAAAGACTTTAAGTAATTAGTTCATTTGAAAAGGATGAAAATAATCAAAGTTTAGACAAGTAAGCACCAACTACCTTCTCACATGCTCCGCAGCTATCCATCTGATTTCCTGAAATACATGCTTGAAAGGGTCAACAAAAAGGTTGAGTAAATCTATAGGTTTTTCAAATTATCATTTGAACACAAGAATTTTTAATCATCTCAAACTTGCGGATCAGACAAGTCATATATATATATATATATATATATATATATATATATATATATATATATATATATATATATATATATATATATATATATATATATATATATATATATATATATATATATATATATATATATATATATATATATATATATATATATATATATATATATATATATATAGAGGAGCGCTATTGTGGTGACCAAGTTTAAAATAAAAACAATAAGAACCATTGTAGACCATTGGATCAAATTTTATGTATCAAAATTAAATTTAATAGACTAATGGCTGAATAGTAATTAAATAGATGATTAGAGGCATTATGTAGCAATTAAATAAATCAATGTACTGTATAATAGTAGGGGGTTTCGGTTACGGTTTTAACTAACCGAGTTTTTGATGAAAAATTTAAAAGTGATCACTTGATTGGTACACAATACACTGTAACAAAATATGGCCCCAAATTTGTAGCCTTGCACGTGCCTCTTTTTCTTTTTATCATTTGAACTAACTAATACTATATTAGTAATTATATCAATTTTTTTATTAATATGATGCTTGCAAATTGCCTCACGGAGGTAAGTATAATTTTTTTTTGCCAGAGAAATCAAAACGCTCTCTTTTAACTAGGGTGATCAAATTTGTTTTTTTATAGACACATTTTTTTTAATAATGATAAACAATTACATAACAAAAAAATCACAAATAAGGTGATTCAAGTGATACGTATCTGAAAAATACACGATCAACAAACAACTCAAGTGATACGTATCTCAAAAATACACAAAAAAACTAAAATATATAAGTGATACATATCCAAAAACTACACAACCAAATAAAAAAGATCCAAGTGATATGTTTCTTATAAATACATAACAAACTTAGAAAATATTCAAGTGATACGTATCCGAAAACATACGCAATCAACTTAAAATATAAAAGTGATACGTATCCGCAAAAATACAAAACTTCCTAAAAATGCAAAAGTGATACACAACCAACCGAAAAAGACCCAAGTGATACGTATAAAAAAATACACAATCAACCAAAAAAGACCCAAAATAATACACAGCTCCAAGTGATACGTATCGAAAAAAATTAACTGACACATATATATATGGGAGGTGATTGGCACACTCCATAAATTGATTGACACACTCCAAATGTTGTGTGTTAGACATTTTTACCCTTAATATGGAGTGTGTAAATTTGTCTACTCCACTCATGTAAGGATATAAATGTCAACACATAAACATTTGGAGTGTACCAATCAATACATGGAGTGTACAAATCACCTCTATATATATATACTATTGATCAACTCACACATAAAATCATATTAAATCCATGCTACAAGAATCCCATAAATAAATTCAATAAAAAGCTTTAACAAAAAAACCGCATCGGTAATTTGATATAAACTAATTAAGATGATAACCAAAATACCAATATGATATTATGAGATAAGATAATGGAACTGATGATGGTAAAGAATATCAATCGTGGATAGTCGAATTATGCCATTGTCGACTAAAAATCATCTTTTTTAATAAAATATAGAGGACTTACAAGATTAGTTTTCATGGCAAATTTAGAAAAAAAATATAATCATTACAACTAAATATGTAACATTTGTGTCCGATCTTTTTGAAAGAATTTGATTTCTCAAATTGTTATAATGCCTCAAACATTTATTAGGTTGACTATAATTAATAGTTAATACCAGATGTACCCTTTTAATTAATTTTGTATTTAATTTTTTAGTTTAAAAGAAATGACACTTGTCAAATTTTTGTTGGTTCTTATAGTTTTTATTTTAAAAGTGGTCATCACATGAACGCAAATCTATATATATATATATATATATATATATATATATATATATATATATAGATTTACGTTCAAGTAAACACCACTCTTAAAATGAAAACAGTAGGAACCAATAGACATCTTACATGTGTACATTAAGTAATTAAAGGTAATCAAGAGTAATTAATATTTAATATATTGACTAATAAAATCTAAAGGGCAAATTAGGTGTTTAAAAAAATATAACTATCAACCTTTCATTCATTTATGAGTCAAACTAGTTTTTATACGTAGCAATTTTTATGAGTAAAACTTTGAATAATATATATGTTCATTATTACCATTAATTATTTAATTCTATGCATTCATAAAATATGACTGATTAGTTTTTTATAATATTCAAGTCTTATAGTATGCCATTAAATAGCGTATATGCTTGTGATTTTTTACTATGAGTTTCCGTAACATTTGCACACTTACGTCAAAAATTAGTCTATAGTTTATGTAAAATAAAGAGTCACAAAAATGTGTCATAAAAAATATGTTTAAAAATGAATGTGTCACAAAATAAGTGTGTGAAAAAGTTAGTGTGTCACTTAAAAAATAAATGTGTCATAATAGGTTTAAATATGTTTAAAAATGCACGTGTCACAAAATAAGTGTGTTAAAGGTTAGTGTGTCACTTAAAAAATAAATGTGTGATAATAGGTATGTAAAAAATTTAATGTGACATTAAAAATGTATCAAAAACCTTGGACTATCACTAAAGATGTATAAAAAACTAATTTTGTCAAAAAAAACCTTAATGTGTCATTAAAAACTTAATGTCTTAAATATAAGATAGTCAATTTATGTCGCTTTCATTGGAGAGGACACATGTAGAGAAGATTTGTAACTTCTGATCTTTCGTTTATTTAATAATTTTATACAGTAGTACGTAGTAGTTTTTTTTGCCAAAACGATTGTTATTGGTTATAACTTATGAATATAAATCATGTCTAACGCTGTTGAAAGTTAAACGTCAACATGGTTGTGTATTAACTTATATTTTTTTAAACCGTGATTAACACTTTGTATTTTTTTTATATGTGTCATTTTGGTCAATCTATTATATTTTTTTCGATACGTATCATTTGAGTTTTTTTAATTGCTGTGTATTTTTTTGGATACGTACCAACTAGTTCTTCTTTCACTTTGTTGTAAATTTTTTTAGATACATATCATTTGGGCCTTTTTAGTTTATCATGTACCTTTTAGATGCATATTATTTTGGTTTTTTAGTTGACCGTGCAATTTTTCAGATATGTATCACTTGGGTTTTTTTTTGTTTGTTGTATACATATCGGATACGTGTCACTTGAGTCTTTTTATAACTGTGGTATATTTTACAGACACGTATCATTTGAGTCTCTCTTAGTTGGTTGTGTATTTTTTGGATACGTATCACTTTGGTATTTGTTTAGTTGGTTGCACTTTTTTCGATACGTATAATTTGAGTCTTTTTTTATTGCATATTATTGTGGATATGTATTACTTGAGTCTATTTTTATTTGTTGTGTATTTTTTTTTTGCATATGCATCACTTGAGTTTTTTAGTTGGTTGTATAAAATTCTAAAAAATTAATAATCATTATAGAATGTATGAATATTTTAACGTGTCACCATATAACTATGAAAATATATCGCTTACTACTAAAAATGTGTCCAACGAAATTAGTGTATCACTATTTATTTTAATATAGGAGTAATTGATTTTACTATAATATTTATATAGTTAAATAAAAAGAATTAAAAAGTAGTTCGTAGCTAAATTAAAGAAAGCGTGACATGTTAGTCTACAAATAATAGTAGCAAATTTGCCTTCATGATTAATTAATTTACAAGGATGCCATCTATTTAATTCTCATCTAATGTTATCATTAATGATACATTCAACGATTAAGATTGGTTCTTATTGTTTTTACATTAAGAGTGGTCACCACAATAACGGGCCCCTATATATATATATATATATATATATATATATATATATATATATATATATATATATATATATATATATATATATATATATATATATATATATATATATATAGGGAGACTTTATTTACAGAACCCATCTTAGTGACAGAACTTGCAGAACTCTTATTTTTGAAGGCAAACATGTATGTCTGAAGGAGTACATGTATGTTTTTGAAAGCGTACATGCATGTTTTTGGATCGGTGCACATAAATGCATGCGCGATTTCAAAAAGGTATGTTTTTAAATGCGTGCACATACATGCATGCACGCCCTCAAAACATGTATGTTTTTTATATGTTTTTTAATTTTATTTAATTTTGACAAAAAGAACTTCAAATATGCTTCGCGAATACAAATATTCTCTAAAAACATACATGTACTCTTTCAAACATACATGTTTGCCTTAAAAAACAAGAGTTATGCAAGTTCTGTCACTAAGATGGGTTCTGTAAATAAAGTTACACTATATATATATATATATATATATATATATATATATATATATATATATATATATATATATATATATATATATATATATATATATATATATATATATATATATATATATATATATATATATATATAGATTTACGTTCAAGTAAGTACCACCCTTAAGATAAAAACTGTAGGAACCAACCATAATGTGCCACGTGTACTTTTGTTTTAAATGTAAACAAAAACAGGTTTTTTTGTATGTAAGGGTATTATAGTAACTTATTATTTTGTCATATTTTATACGTACTAAAAGAATTTATATCCGATCCTTTTTATCTGTGTTCTATCCTATCTAGGTTTTTTTTGCAATTCGTTAATATCTATTATCATCAATGTCATACGTTTTTTTTTCAATCACCCGTTCATCTCTCTCAGTCTCCTTAAAAGATTGTTAATTCGCTCAAAAATGTTTATTCCAATATCCATAACCATTCTTATATCTCTCAATTTTTGTTTGTCAATCAAACTTGACATATCAAGTTGGAATAGTTATGTCGATTACAAGTGGCACCGTTTCGATGAATGGTAAGTTCATAATTCTTTGTATGTTTTTCATGTATTTTTCTTTATAGTGTAATTGCAAGTTTCTGGCGCTTAGTTTCATAGATTAATTATTATCTGATTCTTAAATTTGTCAAGTTTCCGGCGCTTATAGTGTAATTGAGTACCGATATCAGTTTAATAGGGTACTGATTAAATTTCCTATAAGTTCATCTTTGGTTTACTTGTTTCTGGTATGATATCCTTTAAACGGTACTTGTTTCTGATTAAATTTGTTTGAATGAATTGATTAAAGGGTACCTATATTAATTTATTGGTATGATATGATACATGCTTAGTTTCATTTTTTTGGATGTATTGATTAAAGGGTACTTGTTTCTTTAGATACTCGATTTCCCGAACCCGATGACGGAACCGGTACGAGTACCGATATACCTTTCGGTTTCGGGTTCGGGACTACATTTTTTAGTCGGGAAAAAAACCCGGCACCTTAAAAACGTTATACTGATCTGTATCATATTGAAAGTGTGTCATATCGAAAGTGTGTCATATACATATTATGTGTCATATCGAAGGTGTGTCATATCGAAGGTTTTTTATTTATTCGGTTTATTTGAATTTTGAACACCCTTAATCCAAAGTGACTTGGTATGTAATTTCGCATACTAAAAATTGGTTATTTTTAGACTTACGGAATTATTGGGAATGGCAATTCCATAGCTGGCTCAAGCCAATTAAACGAAAGGTTTATCTAGTGAAATTATCTCCTGGTGCCTCAAGGATTTATGCAATGATGGAAGCACTTACCTATAGTTTATGAGCAAGTGGTATTAGGTATCATGCTTGAAGCAAGTTAAAACCCCTCAATTGTCCGTCCAATTATAGTCGGTTGGAAATTATACTCTTTCTAAATGTTTTATGCGTTGTAAAGTTAAACTTGCTGATTTTATGATATGCAAAATTATGTTCTGATGCATACACCATAATAAAACTGAAGAAGAACACGTGACAACTATTTTTGGCCCAAATGTAATTTTGGTACCCCTAAACTTGGCTAAGTAGAGTTTCTAGTACCTAAACTTTTAAAGAGGCAACGTGATACCCTGAACTTACCTAAATGGAATTTAATAGGTAAGGTGCACCAGAAGTCAACGAGAAAAAAATGAATATTCGGTTGTGCCTTTTTGAATCTTGCAAACGAATTCAAAGACCTACTAGCATTTTTACAGAATAATACAAAAAAAACATTAGAAAATTATCACCAGATTCTAAATTTTCCTTAAAAATGATTTTTAATTTAGTTGGATGAGGTGACTCAATTTATTTGGGACCATACTTTTGTGTGTCTGATATAGTTAGTTTATACTGTTTTTTTAGCTACCTGTATAATGATTTTTACCATTTGAATTCATATACCAGGTGCATCAACTCCACAATCAAGTAACATGGTTGAAGACAATGTTGATGGCGATGCTCAAAGTGTTTTGCAAGTTGGGAGTTACCAACCAACACCACCAGGAAGTAAGTTTTGGATTCCCAAAGCTACAAAAAACCAGTTGAGGGAACCGAGTTTGACACAATTGAACTAGCTCTATAGTTTTATAAAGAGTATGCAAGGGAAGATGGTTTTGAAGTTAGGAGGGGTGGGCAGAAAAACAGAAAAAAAACAGATAACCCTTCTGTTAAATACTTTTATTGTTCTAAAGAAGGGCTCAAACCGAAAAAAATACCAATAAATCAAAGACAGATCCGTTAAAGACTCATCAGTCACACTCCGATAAGGCCCAATCCGATAAGTCCCAAACTGATAAGTCCCAATCTGGAAACACGGAAGCTGTAACCAAGGTTATTCAAAGAAGGAAACGAGGATCTCAACATTGCGGATGTAAAGCTCAGTTACGTCTTAGGCGTAATGCAAATAACAAGTATTATGTCCACACTTTTTTTGAGAAACACAACCACCGTTTGGTTAACGAAAATGATTACAAGTATCTTCGGGCTGCTAGGAAACTTACATTCCCTAAACAGCAGTTGATACATCAGCTATCGATTGCTAATCTTGGTCCAACAAGAGCTTGGAAAGTATTGAAAGAAATGTATGGTGGTTTTGAGGAAATTGGTTTTACGGATGTTGAGTGCCAGAACTATAAGCGGGAATTGAATGAGTTTATTGGGAATCGGGATGCCCAAATCACCGTCGATAAGCTTTTGAGTAGGCAAAAATATTGCTCAAACTTTTCTATGGAATATAAAAAAGACAAGGCTGACAAAACCTTGGTAGGTTTTTTCTGGGCAGACGAACAAGCGAAACGTAACTATGATGTGTTTGGTGATGTGGTATCATTTGATGCAACGTTTAGGTCAAACAGGTATGTGCTTTCATTTTTATTTTATTTTTTGCCCTTCGTTTGAACTACTTTATAAGATATTTAGATATCATTTATTGATACGGTTTATGCGGATTTGTTTGGCGAACACATAAACGTATACTTGTTTATTGATACACATATATCTCTATTTCAATTCCGTTGTAGTATTCAACTAAAATACGTGTTCATATAGGTATAACATGGTGTTGGTTCCTTTCACTGGGATTGATAATCATAACTGATGCATCCTTTTTGGTGTCGCATTACTAGCAAGCGAAGTAGCCAAAAAGTATACTTGGTTGTTGAAAAGGTTTAATAAAATATTTGGTTCCGCTCCTAAGGTAGTTGTTACTGACCAAGACCCCGCTTTGAAGATTGCCATAGAAAAAATCTTCCCAGAGTCCAGACATCGCCTATGTATGTGGCATATCATGCAAAAACTAACCAAGATGGTACGATTACAATAACTCATATAATGATGTATCGGTTTATTGAATTACTGATAACAGTTATCTAATTTCGTTTTTATGATATTTTGCTTCTTGGTCGGCCCAGCTTTATGTAAAAATACAAATTTCAAACAACGTTTGTGTGATATAGTTTGGACTGACCAAATCGGCCCTGATGTGTTTGAGGCTGAATGGAAATCTATTATGAACGACTTCAACTTGAATGAAAACAGGTGGTTGACTGATATGTTTGGGATGCGGACGAAATGGATACCCGCATACTTCCGTCACGAACCCATGTCTGGTCTTATGCGCACTACATCCAGGTCAGAAAGTGAAAACCATTTTTTGGGGCAGATTACTAACACCCATTTGAGCTTGGTTGAGTTTATTAGCCATTATGATACAGCCATTGATTCACAGCGATTCATATACGGCAAGAATACCCATAATTCTAACTACACGACTCCTGATCTCAAAACACACTTGGAAGTTGAGAATGAAGCTGCTGATTTGTACACTATTACTCTTTTTTACGATGTTCAAGATGAGATTTGGTCATCTTTTTACCATTGTTGTTCACTAAGTGTACACGAATCTGATACGTATTCTACGTTTGTGATACGTGACACCGAAGCTGATTACAAAGTGAATGGTTCATCTATTGAAGTCAAGTATGAGGTAACAATATTACATGCAACACCTTTTATTGTTTTTTTTCACCAGTTCTCGGCAACTATATTTTCAACTACTTACGAGTTTTATGGCTTATTCTGTCGGCAGGTTAGGTACGAACCAGCTGATTGTTCAGTTCAGTGCAGTTGTCTAAGGTACGAGTGTTATGGCCTATTGTGTCGTCACATATTTTACGTTCTGCGCATGTGCAAGGTGTTCCACTTTCCAAAATAGTACTTGCAATCTAGATGGTCAAAGCACGCTATGTGTCAGATAACTGTTGATAAGACAAAGGATTTTCCAGCTTCGTCGAACTCATCCACTGTTGTAGGTGACACACTTAGACAGATTTACAAGAATGTTGATGAATCAATCACTCATTTGGTTGGTGATATTGAAAAGCTTCATATATATAGGGACGACCAAGCAGCATTGTTGAATAAAGCCAAAGCCGACGTTCCTAACCCTCCTAATATGAATACCCCTGCGGTATATGCATCGACCGTGGATTTTCTTCCACCTAAGGATATCACTAATAAAGGTCAGGTGTCGTGCACTAGGCACAAATCCAAGAGTGAGATTATAACACCCCCAACAAATGCCATGTGCAGCGGAACTACAACATTTGGGTGCTACGTAGTTATCATCACACATAAGCTATATTAAACGACTGAAAGAGACGTAAAAGTTTAATCATAAATTTAAACATTATTAAAATCATACAAGTCTACAGTTTTCCAAATCCCAAGATAATACTAAACAGAGTTTGCGTTAGGTCCCCACTGAATCTCAACCTAAAAGTACATTTTTGCTCACATGACAGAATAATAAAAGAGTTTTAAGTTAAATAAGGGTGGAAAAACAAGTAGACCGCCAAGCCACAACAACTTCCATCCTCGCATGCTCCGCTGCTATCAACCTTGGTTACCTGAAACACATGCTTAAAACTGTCAACACAAAGGTTGAGCGAATCTATAGGTTTATCAAATCATAAGTTGAACATAAGTACTAAAAACCAATCATGATCATTCAATAGCATTGTCGCGCAAACAATCTATTATTCAAGGATATGACAATTGTGTTTAAGCTCATGACACTAATCTGTTAACTCAATCACCCGCGTAATAATTACCGGCGTGATTCAGATGAAACCAGTGCCCCTACTAAAGGCATTAGTTGCAATCATACCTTATCTCTTATCACAAATTATCCGTCCGCAGGGGGTATCAACGTACTAGACCTCGTCTCGGATAGGGTAGTCAACCCCATAGTACTATCACTTTGTATAAGCGGCTATTTCCCCCTTCGCAAGGGCAAGACAATAGTTAATAGTTCATGAAATTAGGGCCTTTTGCAACTAGGTACTCAACACAATTTCAAGGCAACATTCGGCTCCAACAATCATTCATGACTTATGTTCATTTTCATTTAAATAGCATGTATCCCCCTCGCGGGTAAAAACATTTGAAATAAGTAAAGAGCGAGGATATAGACTCACCTTAAGTAGTAGTGGTAGTATTAGTAACTACGGAGTAAACGAAATCGATCACCGACGATGAGGATGCCCCGGGGAAGTCAAACACAACACCTAACGAATAAACACGTAATGAATCAACACATTCAAGTACCTTCAAGTACTGTATGTAAATAATTAAGAACACTCAAGGTTCATATAAACTCACGCCAAAAATCCATACAAGTGATATTTACTAGACACGAACCATTTTTATACTTTATTAAAACTATTACTCATTTTACAATTCTGCCGGTACATGCCGAATGTACGGGCTGTTTTACCCCACTTAGACCTTTCCTAAAAATCTGAGAAGATTCGTAAAAATCACTTATAATCTGTAGAAACCCCACACCAAATTTCATAAAAAGTTTTTACTTCTAAGACCCACTGCTCAACACATCTCTATACCTTAAAATTTTGGACAAATTTACACCTTCCAAGTGCAACTTGACTTTGGCTTATTTAGTCAACTCAACTTGAAACACCAACTCCTAAACTTGAAAATATACTCTTTTGTACAGGTTTAGGACCAAAGAACAACTTCCAAACATTTTTAGAACTCTAGTTACAATCCTTGACATTCGACCTATATTTTGACAAAAACCCGTACCTTGTGATTTTCATCACCCGGTACGCCTCAAACTTTAAAATATCATAACTTTTGACTCGGGATGACTTATAAGCTCAATTTTATACCAAAACGAAGCTAAGATAAAGCTATACAACTATATTCTATGTTTAGGACCTGGACAAAAATTTAAAACCACGAAAATACCCTTTAAACATGCTGTCCAAAAATCACTCTTCCACAATCATTTCAAAACTCGTTTCCAATCCATTCTATCATTACCTAAGCCCATACTAACTACTTATACTCATTCCCAATCATCCAAACAGCCCTTAACACTATGAAAATCCAATCCTAATCAAAATCCAATCCTAAATCATACATGCAATGTGTGTAACCCATTCAAACACACCCAAAACATCATTATAAACACAACCCATGACACATTTCATCAAACACCATGAAGCCACCACCAAACCCATTTGGCCGTGGGTTTGGTGTAGCCAAAACACCTCAACCAAATCGATTTTGGTTGGTTTTTCTGGTTGATTATCCATTATCATTACACTAATTAAACAAATTCGTGATTTAATTACATCAAAACATGTTTTTGAAAAATCTTTGATTCTTGAAAAATTAAAGATGTTGCATGTGTGATTTTAATGGATAGATAGACTTACAAAGATGAAAGGAGGATGGGTCTTTGATTGGATTTGTCAAAAACCCCCAAAAATGATGGTGGTGGTGATGGTGGTTAGGGTGGCCGTCGGCCATGGGAGAGAAAAGGGGAAGGAAGATTTTTTTTTTTGAATTATGTTGTGTGTTTTTCCCTTCCTCCCTTTTTGTAAAAATTGAGGGGCCTTTGGTGCAATTTGGCTAATCTTTTGGCCTTAGTGGCAAATTCACTTTTAAAGAGCGGGATTACGACTAGTAGTCGGTTTTAAAACTTTACGGAAGTTGGGGGTCGTCCCGAACACTCGAAAATACTTTTAAATGGTTCAAACGCACACAAAACAAATATACACATGGTTCCGACTCGACTTAACACATAATAAAAATAAAAATCTCGAAAAACTCAAATATCGACCAATCGATAATAAAAGGTAAAAATTGGGCATCCGTCAGTATCGTAGTCGTCATCGGTTCTTCTTAAATCGTCAAACGTTAAATTACGACCGTAACGTTGGTTTCAACTTAAACCGTCAAATCTATAACAAACAAAATTTCTTAAAAATTTCAAAAATATACGTAAAATAGGATTAAATAAATGACGTTGGGCTCGGGATATCATATCCACAAGTGAGCCACAACTTAAGAGAGATGCTCATACTGAACAGCTCTTGAGACAATAACTTAGCATCATACGGCACTTTCACTGGTATTACATCCTCCCCTCCTTAAGGGAGCGATGTCCCGGCGCTCTTCGGTTCTTATACTCGCATTTCGTACTACTAGAAAGATGAGGGTACTTCTTACTAAAGAGGTATTCGCATTCCAATGTGGACTTCGGTTCACGTCTCGGGTTCCATCACACCTTCACAATGAGTGTTATACCTTGCTTAAATCTCTTAACATCTCGATCTATCCGTAGCCTCCCAAATCATTTCAAGTCCATTCAACTGACTTTTCCCTACTTCATTCTATCCAACTGGCGATTCACATTTTCATCAACATATTTCTTCAAAGGCTGCAGCTTCAAGGCTACCATGGTAAATGTCGTTGTACAAAGATACTACCAACGGCAAGTATCGATCTCAACAGCTATCAAAATCAATCACACACGTTCGGAGCATGTCTTCCAACTTTCGAATCGTCCTTTCACTTGGTTCATCATCGCATAAAAACAACTACTCACAAAATAAAATCGCACGGGTCACACATAACCCCATCGAAAACGTTCAGAATATACAAGATGAAGTAATTATTACTAGTCGTACAAAATCACCTTATCGCAATATTACGTACATACAACCCTAGTCCGTCAAAAACGAATTCATCGATACGGAATCATCCGACGTATACATAACTCTCTCGAAAACGTCACAATACCATCAAACACAAAAGCCATAATAAAACACATACAACCACATTACGGCATGTTTGCAAAATAGCCAAACCATCCCAAGTCAATCAGTTCAATCGAGTTAACTCATGCTTGCTAATCAGCCCAGCCAAGATAAAATAAGGATATTTGTGATGATTCTCGGATGAGTCCAGTCAAAAAGAAAATTGCAAGTTAAAGAAGGTTCACGAGCTTGCTAGCTATGGATGCATATCTATAAGGAAAGAAAAATACATACATACGTCATCGCATGGTGCTCACCCACAGATTCATACCCAAAAGATATTACAAGAACACCATCTCACTTCCGTCTCAAACGTGGTCAAAATCTCAATAAGCATCATCGTTCACAGTAAAAAGATATATATATTACATGGCACGTGTTCTCCATGATCGGACTTCATTGGAAAATGTCGTCTTAAGTTCTCACAACTTTCGATCACTCGACTAGATCACATACAACATAAACACATAAAAGACAAGGGTTCACCATAAAAACATCGACTATGTCTATCTATCGTTTAACCATCGATAATCAAGGATGGTTGAGTCAAGCAAAGAGGATTCCTCACTTAAATAAACGAAGACGGCAATGGAATTGTCTTCCAACTACCGATGCACAGTTGGTAAACTTCAACAGTTTATCGCGTGTCGTTAAACATATCAAAAGAATGAGAAAAGAAATTAAATAAGGTACGATACGTTTGATGTAGGATAAGTCGTCCTCATTCTCCTCAGAGTCACTTGAACTCTGATTTCCTCTACTTTGGCAGTCTTCTATTCTTGTTTAAAATTTCTTCTCAGTGTCGGTACGAGTCCGTTTGGTATTTCATCAACACCCTCGTGATTCCGATGAAATTCGCACGTTACACACACACATAAAAACATTATCCAAAATTACTCGGTCACAGTGACTTACTAAGTCAACGCCAAACAAAAAGAAAAGATTTCAAAGAACACAAGAAAATTCAAAAATTTTCTTTAAGAATCAAAGAAATTACGACTACTTGCAAAAATGATCCACCATTTTAAAAGAAACGTTCTCATCCAAACGTTTATCAAAACACTACAAGTTTCAAGATGACCAATTTGTTTGAAACGATAGTGCCCTTCCTAAACTATGCATAATTAGCTAGATCATGCATACTTAAGGGTCAAGCAACGACAATTAACAAAACAGGACTCTTCCTGAATTATGCATAGTTAGCTAAGCTGTGCATAATTGAGGATCGAGTGACGACACAAACATTATTATTACATACCAAATATGACTACGAAAGTTTTCGACCTAATCTTCAAAATAATTAAACCATTTGAAATGAAATTTGAAATGGGAAAATATTGTTACCATCGCTTTAAGAAACACATCAAACATTTTTCGTCTACTTTGGAAACATACATTACTTTGCCTATTTATGAAAAAAAATGAATAAATAATTAAGTAAATAAATCGACACCATTTACATTTGGTTGAACGAACCATTTAACACACTCATACATATTTTCAAAATAGACTATTCACAAAATAACGGTAAGGTGGTTCAAGATTAAAGATCATTGCAAGCACATCAAGTAATAAAATCAAAAATCAATGGGATCGAACGAGGTAAACGAGCAATATAATTTCCAGCTAAAATTAACTACATTAGAAATGAAGATACTTTGGAGATATGACAAGAGTTTCAGAATAATCAACGGCAGTCTACGAATAAATAGAGTAAAAATTGAATATCAACACAAGCGTCAAAAATAAAACAACGATCATAATTCCCCTCGTCTCAAGTTGCACACACATTCCACCAAGGGTAAACGGGGAGGGGAGAATAATCACTTGGTCGAATAGAAACAATTTCACCAGGAAGGTCGAGTTCTTTCACCTCTACAATTTGGTAAAGCGGCTTCGCCTCCTCGCTTTTGTTCAATATAATTAAATAACCAATTTAATGAAGATTTATAGCATCATTCAAGTAAATACAGAATTTTTGGTTCCATTAACCAAAAGAAGAAAAGTCACAACGTCCATGAACAGGACAAAATATACCGGGTGACATACCCTCATCATCAAGTCCTAGCGAAATAGTAGTTTTAAAATAAATATAATAATACTGGTTTCATATCATGAAAAATATTAAAATGAACAGTCACATGACGACTCAAGTTCAAATACAGACTCATAAAATCAAAGAAGGGATGTCGGACGATCGAACCATTGTGACTCAAAACATTACATATACATCTTAAGAAAATAATATAAATATTCGTTTGTTGGGTAATCCATTTGCATTTTCTAGTTACTGTTACCTGGTACATTGTAAAACCGAACATTTGCACATTTTTAATTCGTGTTACCCCATTAAAGATTTCAGACCTTTCATGTTTCAATCTATACAAAGTTTTTATTTCTAGAAAAATTACAGTTGCAAGAAAATTTCTAACATTAGTTGATTCGGTGACTCGGTTATTATAACTGGTAAAATCAATAAATTTGAAAGTCTCGCTACTTGTGTCAAAATCTCGTTAATGTTCATATCTTAAGTACCAAAACGTATACAGTAAGAATTTTCCAAGTTTTACGTTTTTACGACATATCTTATTACGTATATACAAATATCCAAAATAACTCAATCTAGTCCAATTAACTCTTAAAAATCAACCTTTGACTTTTTATCATACACATGTGTTCCTTAAAACTGATTTGTATGTTATATTTTATTCACGCGACTCGAGTCAGGCGTCAAAGACGTTTCACGTAGTATTATCTCAGATAAATTTACTGATTTTAGTCAAGACTTGAATAAAATAAAAAAAATAATATAATAAGATAATAATTAATCAGAAATGCTTATTTCAATAATTCTAAAATGTAGAAAATTCAACTTTTAATCCTTAGCCCATTATCAAACGGTTTTTAACATTAACACATCTCACAGCGGAATAAAACAAAAGATTTTTCAAACGATTTTAAACAAGCATCATCGAATTATGCATAGTGATTCTCTATAACAAAATTAAATAAACAAATGATTCCCAATGACGTTCCATCAATATTTAAAAATTTATTTCAAGCGTTAGAATTTCTCACTTATAGTGTATATTCCGATTTTATCCCATTTTATTCACTACAACAAGTAACGTGTTCTAGTTTACACCAATGCATACGTAAACATAACCTTATGTTTAAAATAAAACCAATTTTACAAAGTCTCTAGCTCCAAAATACGTGGCCAATTTTTCTACTCATTTTTCATATTACAAAATACGCCAAAAGTTTGCTACATTGACCCGAAAATTAATTCATACTAAATCCAAAGTTACATATACTCAATAGTCATATCGTAAATTTTATTATAAACTCCTTTTTAAAAAAAAAATTATATTAAATAAATTCTTAACAAATCCATCACTAGCTTCTAGTATCAAATTATTAATATATAAAAACAACCGATTTTACGAGTAGTATAAATTACTTATTATGATATACCAACCAAGGTTGAAGGAAAAACAATTTCACTTTGTCACTTTACTCTCTATAAGAGTTTTACTTTTTACAAGACACATCATAAGTCATTTTTGTCCAAAAGTTTCATCCGCCAAGTATTAAATATGTAAATCACTTTATGTTTAAACCATTCGATCAACAAAGTTTAATGCTTTATTTAACTCGCACAAATGCCGGACCTCGTCATGTAAAATATTAACTTCAAAATAATGAAACAACAAAACAAAATGAAATAAATGGAACGAGAATACGTATGTCAACTAAATGTTGTTATCGGCCTCGGATGAGTCTCGAAATTGTACTCCACAAAATTAACACAAAAACCAACCAAATTCTAAGTTATCGCGATTGATCACAACGCTAGTCTATTTTAAAACACATCTTTAAAATTCAATTAGAATAGTAAACAACGATTAAATGGCAACACGCCTCAACCACGTTTTATAACACACACATGTGATTCGTCGCTACGATGTACGCATCGTTGATTATGCTTCGTCTATATTATAGTTACGCCAATTAACATATCAAACCCATAAGGAATAAAGGAAATAAAGTAATACGTAAGTAAATTACGTTTCAAAAGAAAATGTCCAAAATGACACATCACGGTGCGATAACGACAATCAAGATCAACCTAATCAATATACAATATGTTACGAAGCGTTATTTACGTATCTAGAGTATCAAACGAGGTTCATATTCGGTTATCCGAACAATAAATTAATTATCAAGATTGATAATTAGCGGTAAGGCCGAATTCTCAACAAAACCGCATTTTAATGTACGATGATTACCCAAGGACCATTGCTTCGCGTGCAATGCCTTTAAATACCATAGTATATACATACTTATACATACAACCATTCCTACATACACGTAGGATTACAACGCGGTGTTGCCATGTAATGCAATGTAGCCCGTTATGCCAATTACATGCAACATATACGATAATCTTTACAGGAATTTGCAAATTACGATGATAAGTACTCAACGTACAAAACAATATATCTCAATATATATCAAAGTATTTACTTACTAAATACTAGGGAATTCATGTCAATTTGAGGGATACATCTAAAATATAAAGCAATGCTAAAGAAATCTTACCGGAGCCATGCAGGATAGTTGTGTGCTTGGACAATTTCTTACGACACCAAAAGTTATAGTTTAGGATTTTTCAAAATGACCTAGTTCTCTATAACTTATGGCTCTGATTACCAATCTATAACACCCCCAACAAATGCCATGCGCAGCGGAACTACAACATTTGGGTGCTACGTAGTTATCATCACACATAAGCTATATTAAACGACTCAAAGAGACGTAAAAGTTTAATCATAAATTTAAACATTATTAAATTCATACAAGTCTACAGTTTTCCAAATCCCAAGATAATACTAAACAGAGTTTGCGTTAGGTCCCCACTGAATCTCAACCCAAAAGTACATTTTTGCTCGCATGACAGAATAATAAAAGAGTTTTAAGTTAAATAAGGGTGAAAAAACAAGTAGACCGCCAAGCCACAACAACTTCCATCCTCGCACGCTCCGCTGCTATCAACCTTGGTTACCTGAAACACATGCTTAAAACTGTCAACACAAAGGTTGAGCGAATCTATAGGTTTATCAAATCATAAGTTGAACATAAGTACTAAAAACCAATCATGATCATTCAATAGCATTGTCGCGCAAACAATCTATTATTCAAGGATATGACAATTGTGTTTAAGCTCAGGACACTAATCCGTTAACTCAATCACCCGCGTAATAATTACCGGCGTGATTTAGATGAAACCAGTGCCCCTACTAAAGGCATTAGTTTCAATCATACCTTATCTCTTATCACAAATTATCCGTCCGCAGGGGGTATCAACGTACTAGCCCTCGTCTCGGATAGGGTAGTCAATCCCATAGTACTATCACTTTGTATAAGCGGCTATTTCCCCCTTCGCAAGGGCAAGACAATAGTTAATAGTTCATGAAATTAGGGCCTTTTGCAACTAGGTACTCAACACAATTTCAAGGCAACATTCGGGTCCAACAATCATTCATGACTTATGTTCATTTTCATTTAAATAGCATGTATCCCCCTCGCGGGTAAAAAAATTTGAAATAAGTAAAGAGCGAGGCTATAGACTCACCTTAAGTAGTAGTGGTAGTATTAGTAACTACGGAGTAAACGAAATCGATCACCGACGATGAGGATGCCCCGGGGAAGTCAAACACAACACCTAACGAATAAACACGTAATGAATCAACACATTCAAGTACCTTCAAGTACTGTATGTACATAATTACGAACACTCAAGGTTCATATAAACTCACGCCAAAAATCCATACAAGTGATATTTACTAGACACGAACCATTTTTATACTTTATTAAAACTATTACTCATTTTACAATTCTGCCGGTACATGCCGAATGTACGGGCTGTTTTACCCCACTTAGACCACTTCTAAAAATCTGAGAAAATTTGTAAAAATCACTTATAATCTGTAGAAACCCCACACCAAATTTCATAAAATTTTTTTATTTCTAAGACCCACTGCTCAACACATCTCTATACCTTAAAATTTTGGACAAATTTGCACCTTCCAAGTGCAACTCGACTTTGGCTTATTTAGTCAACTAAACTTGAAACACCAACTCCTAAACTTGAAAATATACTCTTTTGTACAGGTTTAGGACCAAAGAACAACTTCCAAACATTTTTAGAACTCTAGTTACAATCCTAGACATTCGACCTATATTTTGACAAAAACCCGTACCTTGTGATTTTCATCACCCGGTACGCCTCAAACTTTAAAATATCATAACTTTTGACTCGAGATGAATTATAAGCTCAATTTTATACCAAAACGAAGCTAAGACAAAGCTATACAACTATATTCTATGTTTAGGACCTGGACAAAAATTTAAAACCACGAAAATACCCTTTAAACCTGCTGTCCAAAAATCACTCTTCCACAATCATTTCAAAACTCGTTTCCAATCCATTCTATCATTACCTAAGCCCATACTAACCCCTTATACTCATTCCCAATCATCCAAACAGCTCTTAACACTATGAAGATCGAATCCTAATCAAAACCCAATCCTAAATCATACATGCAATGTGTGTAACCCATTCAAACACACCCAAAACATCATTATAAACACAACCCATGACACATTTCATCAAACACCATGAAGCCACCACCAGACCCATTTGGCCGTGGGTTTGGTGTAGCCAAAACACCTCAACCAAATCGATTTTGGTTGGTTTTTGTTGTTGATTATCCATTATCATTACACTAATTAAACAAATTCGTGATTTAATTACATCAAAATATGTTTTTGAAAAATCTTTGATTCTTGAAAAATTAAAGATGTTGCATGTGTGATTTTAATGGATAGATAGACTTACAAAGATGAAAGGAGGATGGGTCTTTGATTGGATTTGTCAAAAACCCCCAAAAATGATGGTGGTGGTGATGGTGGTTAGGGTGGCCGTCGGCCATGGGAGAGAAAAGGGGAAGGAAGAAATTTTTTTTTTGAATTATGTTGTGTGTTTTTCCCTTCCTCCCTTTTTGTAAAAATTGAGGGGCCTTTGGTGCAATTTGGCTAATCTTTTGGCCTTAGTGGCAAATTCACTTTTAAAGAGCGAGATTACGACTAGTAGTCGGTTTTAAAACTTTACGGAAGTTGGTGGTCGTCCCGAACACTCGAAAATACTTTTAAATGGTTCAAACGCACACAAAACAAATATACACATGGTTCCGACTCGACTTAACACGTAATAAAAATAAAAATCTCGAAAAACTCAAATATCGACCAATCGATAATAAAAGGTAAATTTTGGGCATCTGTCGGTATCGTAGTCGTCATCGGTTCTTCTTAAATCGTCAAACGTTAAATTACGACCGTAACGTTGGTTTCAACTTAAACCGTCAAATCTATAACAAACGAAATTTCTTAAAAATTTCAAAAATATACGTAAAATAGGATTAAATAAATGACGTTGGGCTCGGGATATCACATCCACAAGTGAGCCACAACTTAAGAGAGATGCTCATACTGAACAGCTCTTGAGACAATAACTTAGCATCATACGGCACTTTCACTGGTATTACAGAGATTGCAATGAAGCTAGGTCAGAAACCTAAGAGGAGGTGCAACACTTGTCGCATGTATGCTAGGCATAATTCTAGGAACTGTCCGTTAAAAAAGAAAGGCTTACAAGATCAGGATACGGACATTGATGATGACTTCGACGAGGACATGGATCAAGATAGTGAGTAGTTCAATTCCTGTATTTATTTAAATTGATCAATGAATTTATTTCCAGTTTTTATGCTTTGTTATCGTTTGAAATAATGTCCAAATGAACTCTATATTTTCTAATACCATTGCTTATCTACATTTTCAAATGCCATTGTTCTGATATTCTTTTTATTGTAGATAGTGTTGTTGATTTGGTCATTAGTTGCAGTTATTGTTTTGAGAGCATATCCTGATATTGTTTTTAAAAGCATATCATGGAGTTTAATAAAACAAATCACACTTTATTTTCTTATATCACTATTTAATAGGTTCCATTCCCTTACAAAGCACACACATCCCTAAGTCATAACTTATTCATACTCTGACATATCATCATGAGTAGTATTTTCAATTTGATGTTCATATGTATATGTATCACAAACGGTGAAGCGGCTATGTGTCTATCAAACACCTCACCTGCTACAAATCTGGCGAACCGGCCGATGAGGATGTGTCATTTTTGTGGCAGGTATGGATATCATGATTCAAGGCACTGCCCACTCAAAAGGAATGTGTGTATAACTGTTTTTCTTCAGCAACCAAGTCTCAAGTACTTTTTGATTTCATTTGAAGACGTGTCACGTCTCAAGTTTACTTGTTTAACCTTTTTAAATTAATGTTTTGAACCACAATAATGTATTGGAATTATGTCTATTTTTTTGTTCATCATGATCTGTTTGATACAACACATAAAATGCAGTTTTTAATTGACCATGTTCATCATGCTATATGTTGAAAGTTATAAAGGACTTTTTTGACGCCATGTTCAGAAACATAAAACTTTCTCAATGACATAAGTCAGATGTATAACATTTCATTTTTTAACTGAATAAACTAACAAAATGAATAGAAAGTTTAACATATCAAACTAACGGATACTATATATACTTGTTGCACTCAAATGTCAAAATATATCAATTTTTTGAATTCAATAGACTTACAACCTGGAAAACAAGCATGTCCGTGTGAGAATATGTACCACATGTATCCATTTGTGTTACCTAGATAGCTATGTATACGACATTCCAATTACAAAACATAACAAGTTATATGAAAATCACAAAAAACTTTAGCATAAAGGTAACTCGATAAGACTACAAGACCCTTGTCCGTACATAAGTTGAAATAAAAACAAAACATTCACCCATCAGTGACAACGACACTTATTCAAACGAAAATTCATAAAGTTAAGACTTTCATAACAATCCTTATAATAAAAAATAGTCGGTAAGCATACACGACCATTGTCCACACATAATTTAAAAACAAACAAAAGCGTTACAAACATCAGTGACAACGCTACTTATTTAATCGAAAATACATAAACTTAAACGTTTCATTTCATCGCTTCCTTGACACGCAAACTGATTCTTTCATAAGAAGAAGCAGCTAGCTGTTTCTTTTCTTCTGGTGATATCGACTTGTACGCGCGAGTTTCTTTTTCAAACTTCTTTTTACCCAGATTGCAATCGGCCAGTAGTATTTTTGCAGCATACTTTGCACGCAGGTCCTTTAGTTCATTACTTTGTTTGTCACCTTCTTTACTAAGCTCACAAAGGTCACCACGAGAACCCTCACCTTTGTAGGTCTCCATATGTCGCATAGTGAATACACCACAATCTACAAAGTTTGCGGTTGTCCTGCACCCCAACGACAGCACAATGGTATCAGCAGAACTCGTGTAGGATAATGTGGATTCTTCTCGATCCTCAAATAATCCTCAAACATAGGAACCTGTTATAACACACAAACACATTGATATTAATACAAAAAACAAATATATACTTTGTATGTTGTACTAACACACTACGTACCAATATCAAGATGACTTCACCATATAATTGCTCCACCTTCGGATTGGTTGAAAATATGTTATCCATTATCTGGACCTCATTGTGCTTTAGGTTCATGCATACAACAAAGAAATGTTTTTCTTTGAGTACCGGGAAAAAACCCTGCCACAATGAAGCCAAATGCAGGTAACTAGTCATTCAATTTTCTATATCATGTTATGTTCAATGTGTTATTTAAAATTTAGACTTACCAAATTAACTTCACGAAGAGTTTTATACACAGTACGCTCCAAAACACTTTTCATGTTTTCATTGAACTTACGTGATGCTTTTTCATAGTCCCATTTTATCATATCGCTCGTCTGCATTCACATAAAGAATCAATAAAACTTTTTTAATCAAAAAAAATTTCGCGTTAACAAATTTTATAGCTTGATCATAACACATTTATGCCACAACTTACCACCATTGTTGTATGGCAAAAAACCCTTTTCATCGTATTCTTATTTATTTGTTTCTCCGCATCGTTTAGCACATGAGTGAAGATGTCAATCAACCCAGCAGCTACCTCAATTTTCGGGTACAAAGTTTCTAACACAACCCTCTCCCCATCAACATATGGGGTCTTGAACACAATATTATTGTCCTATAAGTATCAGTTAGCTAATTACGAACATACCTTATATAATTCGTTATATATACTGTAAACGATAGACATCGACTTACTTTGCTGGTAATCTACCACTGAATAAGCAATCAGCCACTCTCGACTCGGGTGGTGATATGTCATCTATCAAAGACACTTCTTTTATGACATAAGGTGATCTAAAGACTTCAGGTAGAATTGGTTGACGTTTAACCCTATGACCTCCATATCCCACTGGTAACACTGTCTGTAACGGTTGCGGCTCGTCATATACAGGTACTACTACTGATCCACTTTTAGCCAAACTTTCACGCCCAAACCTTGATATTTTGTTTGATGAAGTTAACTTGTCGTGACAGCCTCCAATTGGGTGATTTGGCGTTGTGAATTCATGGTCATCTTCCGTTACGACCGCCTCCTTTTGCTCACTTATTACCATACCTTGTGTTGCGGGTGTGATGTAGAGTTTTTACTACCCTTTAGGAAAAGAGCGTAAAAAGCGGTAAGTATTAAGCGTACGTTTAGGAAAACGTAAACACTTATGACCCTTAATGAGTGGGGATCGTTCTCTCGAGGAGGCACGTGCGTTGTGTTAAGAAATGATTGATTGATATGTTTTTGATTATTAACAAGAAGAAAAGAAGAGAAAATGACGAAGACGAAAAAAAATAGAAAAATAAGGCGAAAACACTACTAGAAAGTTACAACGTAGAACGTAAAAAGCACAAAATTTAAAATTTTAACCTAAAAATTCCTAAAAATTACTAAAAATCCACAATAAAATTCTAAGGGTTTACAAAAAAATCAAAACTTGCCAAAACCTTTTAATTAATTTAATAATGACTTTTTAATGCTAATTAAAGCCCTAAAAATCACTTTTAAATATTAAAAAGCCCTAAACAAGATTTTATAATTTGTAAGCCTCAAAAATGACCTAATTAAACTAAAAACTATTTTTTAAAATTTTAAAACCAATTTAAACTATTTTTAAACTCCTAAAAACTATTAAAATCTATTAAATCTTAAATTAAATCTAGAAAATAATTGAAAAGCCTAAAAATTAATTGGAAAGTGACAAAGGTCCTATTTTAATGTCTAGAATCTAGGAAAAATGAAAAAAAAGTAAAAATAAAACTTTGAATTTTAATGAATAAAATAATATTAAAATATTCCTAAAAATAAAAAGTTCTCAAATAAATTCTAAAAAATTCTCAAAAATCCAAAAATTCCTAACTAAGAAGAAAATGTAAATTAAAGTTTCTAAAACCTTTTAATTAATTTTATATTAATTTTTAAAGTTGCTTAAAAAACCTAAAATCAAATAAAATTAAAAATTAAAGTTTTTGAAAACTTTTTGATATGTAAACCTCAAAAATAAGAATTAAAACCTAAAAACTATTTTTTTGTATTTTTTAATTACTGTTTAATATTTTTAAATGACTTTCTAAATTTAAAACTAAAAATAATCCTAGAAATAAATTAAATAATGTGAAAAATAAAACTTTTAAACAGAAAAATCTAAAAACCTAATCAAAACCTAGGAAAAATGGAATAAGTCCAAAATGCTTAATAAATAAGCTGAAAAGATGAAAATAAGCTACGGCTTATTTATTTAAGCCCAAACCAAAACGTGGTTAAGTAATGTTTGAAATGAAAAGGAAACATAAGAAGCTATCTAGATCAACGGTACAACACGTTACTCCTCCAGCGAGAGGTAGCGTGTTCGAGCCCGTTGCAGGTATGCTTTTTATAAATTTTTTTTTTTTTTTTAACTTTCCAAATCAATCAGTGACACCCTTTAAACCTTATAACACAAATCCAAAACAATGTTTAACCAAGATTAAGCCCAAATAATGGGCAAAACGTGCCCAGTTCTTGTTGGTGACTAATGAGCACACAAGTGTTTTTACTTGTGTGCAATAGACCAAGAGGAGCTTGGTGTTGCTTCTTTGTGGATGTTTTTTGGATAAGCAAGGCACCCTTGTGCTCTTTGGAGCACAAGGAGTCAAGAAAAGCAGATAAACAACAACACTTAGCAAGCAAAATCCAAACCAATATGATCAAACAAGAAAATGCAGGTTTCTGAGACAAAAAAATGAGGTCTGGTGGACTGTTTAAGCTTATAACTTGCACACTTTTGATTTTCAAAGTCCAAGAATTAGCATACAACTTCACAAACAGATGCACAAACTAACTCAAACTCTAAATCACCCTAACACTAACAAGCAATCAAGATTCAATCACCAAAATCTCATGAAAACAAGCAGAATAGCCTAAGCAGATTTAGTTATGCTATTTTCCTTTTTCAACATACAAACTAGCTTCAAACCTGATCCAAATTAAACTACAACTAGCAATAATCCTATCTTAACCTTATATGACCTATCTAACACCTCTTTTAAAACACAACTCAAAACTTTTACCCTGCTAAAACATGAATCCAAACACCCCTTTAAAACTGATTTCAACAAATTTTCAAATCAAAACCTTTTAAAACTTACTCAACTTGATCCTATGATCATCTAACATGCATACAAACACAAGAGAACTTCAAATCAACAACTTAAACCAGCAATCAACACTTAAGCATACAAGTTCACATAAACTGCATATTTTCTGAAAATTTAAAAAGGAAAAAGTGATTTACCTAAGAGCCTTACATCCAAGGCTCTTTGTGGTTGCAATACCACCTCCAAATACACTGGGGTGTATGCTGATCCTTTAACAGCAACACACTCAAAACCTGTTAAGAAGAAAAACAAAAAAAACAAGCAATATATGTATATATTCTGTTTCCTCTTTTCTTTCTTAAAAACTTTTCACAAACCTTCAAACCTTTTAACACACGTTTTAAAACTCTCTTCAAACTCACAAAGCACTCTCCTTTTCCACTTTCACTTCCAAGGAAAGAGATTTATAAAACTTGAATCAAATTTGAAAACACTTGAAACAATTTTGAAAATCAAAATCACTCAACAAATATAATTTTTGGAACTCATATTTTCCTTAAAACTTTATACCAACTTCTTAATAAACCAAAAGGTATTACACTTGTACTTTTAGACAAACACCAACTTTGCATTTAAATAAAAACGGGTTACATAAATGTGAAAGGAAAATCTGGAACAAGGGGTATCCACAGGTTGGACCTCCTTAAATACTACTCTATAGAAGAACCTAGAAGCTAAAAAACCTAATTGGTAAAGCCCTAATTTGCCCTTGGACGATTTGACTGAAATTTGGTCAAAATAAGTGCCATGTGATGAGCCAGCTGGTGTTGGTGACATTTGAATGAATCTTGGACGTCTATTTGATCTTGGGGACCAAGGGGAGTATCTGGATGGTTGGTTTGGTCGGGCATTGGGTTTGGGTGAGTGAGACGTGAGCAGGGGAGGGGTCCACCTTCACATGGGGTTGTCCAGGGTCACGGTTTCGGTGTGGGGTGTGATGAGGGTGACGTGAATTAGTGTTCTGGAAGGTTTTAGGGTAAAACCCCTTGTTTTGGGTGAGATTGGACCTGGTGGGTGATTAGGGTTTAAGGGGATTAGGGGATAGGTTAGATCTGTTTTTGGGTTTAATTTATTTAAATTAGTGTTATGGAGGGAAGGGAGGATAAGTGGGTGTTTGACATGGATTTGACCATTTATTTAAATGGAAACCGGTTTGGGTAATGAGTATAGGGTCGGGTGTGTGGGTTGTTGGTGGGTAAATGGGTGGGTAGGGCTGAGGTGTCATTGTCTGGTTGATGGAAGGAGTTTGGTGGTTTGGCAGGTTGAGTCCCCAAGCTATTTTGTTCTTTGCACTTTGTAATGAATACCCATCAGCGCCTAGTTTCTTCTTAACAACTTTTGATAAGTTGTCATTTTTGGCACAAAGGTTTACAAAACCTTATCCAAGAGTATTAAATGTATTATCTTCAAACTTGATGGACTGGTCTTGTACAATCTTCAAATGATAAGGATTATACTTGTACAATTGACATTTTGAGGGTCAAATGTGACAAGTTCTTCAAAGATGAGGGGCCATTCTTGCCAATCTTCAGTTCTTCAAGGGTCTTTTTGCAAAATTCCAAACTTGGGCCCGGTTCATTGTGCGGCTTCATTTCCCGTGTTCGTTATTGATTGATTCTTGTGTTCTTTTGCCAATTCCTCAATATCCGTACCTAAAAATACACAAGTAACAAACACGAGCATATATTTGGCATATTTTATGATATTTTATGCAATTCAAGGCCGATTTGGACGATGAGACCATGTATAAAAGCAGTCTCATCACTCCCCCATACTAAACCATTGCCGTGCCCTCACGCAATGCTAGAATAAAGTATCAAAGCATCTCCAAAATTTAATTTTATTCACTTTTATTGAAATGATAACTAGCTACACTACACTATTGCTACTACTTGCGTTTTAGACATAATGTATGATTTTCATCGCAAAATGGGACGTTTAGGTTCATAGAATAAGAACACGTGAATGCTTCGTTAGAAATAATTTCGTCGTCCTCGATTTTCACCTTAATTCCATGCCAAGCGTGCAACGAGATCATTGTCATTATAAGTTAGTAATGCTAACACTACTCATATGCCCTAATCACGTACTTATTCTCCCATTATTCCTAAGTTGTATCTCTTATATTTTATTATGTCTTAATGATCACGAGGATACATCGTTGACTTATGCGATAATAGAGATTTAGGTCTAAAAATAGAGTCCTAACGGTGTAACTAAGACCATCAAATCAATAACCCCTCCTAATAGACGACGATGTTAAAAAATTAAGTTGACAAGAAGAATCGATAAACACGGTTTTATAACGGTTTTGAACATGAGACTTATTACCAAGACTTTTATACGCCCCCTAACGGAAGGACCTTATTATCTTTGGTTTACCTCCATCTTTTATTCAACTTCGCCATGAAGCTTTTATTATGACTTCGGTCTTGCCTTGCCTTTTATTATCCGCCTCATCGGTGGTTTTATTAGCCAAAGACGTATATCCTCACGCTAAAGCGAATTTTGGATCTTTAAAGCTTCGAAGATTAAGGCTTGATTCACTTTCAATTTTTGCATAGATTTTAGGCCTTGTGGGGCTTCAAATTGTTTGCTAGATTTAGGTGAGCACTTGAAATCTTATTATTGGGTGAAGCTTTTGATTATTAGGGTGCCAATACTTCAAAACCGTGACGCTGGCGATACCTTAATGTCTTCCCAATTTAATTACACGGAAGCTACTAGAAAAGACTAGAAACCCAACAATCCTAACTAAACCGCTAAGTCAATATTTATTAAGCAAAAAATATTTACATGCGAAGGGAGAATAAGCAAACAACGAGAACACATGAGTTTTTGAAAGAATACGAGTACTCTACGTTTAGCATAGTAACTTATAATTAACTCTATCATTTCTCGTCCTCATTTAAGAGACTTAGCCTAATGTGTAGTTAAGGAATCAAAGCTAAGTGCTCAACACGCACGGTCGAGTCAAAAATTACTCTTATTCTCGCCATCGGAAAATCTACATTCGTGTCTTCAAACACTTATGAAACATGAGAAAAATTTTAAAATTTGGCCATTTTTAGCCTTATTTTGCAACAAAACGATAACAAAACGATAAACTTTGGAAAGCGTGAAGGTTTGGCAAGGCAAGTATCTATTCACCCCCCCATACTAAAGTTAAACATTGTCCTCAATGTTTCGAGTCTAGGGGTGCAAACACCCCCATACTAGAGACGTAGTCGAATGCCTAATCTAGCATGGAAAGGGTGTAACCAATAAATTAATAGCCGTTTATGAGGTGTGCTAAAAACCTAAGGTTAGAACATAAAAGGATATATCATATGGATATTGGGAAAGGCCTCCAAAGCAAACGATCGAGTGCTCCCATAAACGAACACGAGAGGCTCCAATCGTGAAGATGATAATCTAAAAGACACAATTCACAAACAACCACGGAACAAGGGTTGGAAGGGCACAAATCCCCTCACATTACACTAATTAGAAAGCAATAATATGTACATGGATAAGCATGGGTCTCCCCCACGAGGCACCTTGTTTTTGATAACCGAGTCAAAAGCTCGACTCGAATCCCCATAAATGTGATCATTTAGGGATAATCATGGTATGGTCAATTTTTGGTGGGGCTTACATGATAAACAAGGCCCAAAAGTACGTGGAGTACTTTAAAAATCCGATAAACGTATACCGGGGTCAAAGATAGCGTCCTCGTTTTCGGATGAAAGACGAGACAACACAAATCCAACACAAATCCCAATGGGATAGAAGAAAATAGGAGATAAGAAATAGAAGGGTGGGACAATGGGTAAGGCAAAACATTGAGCTACTCGAGGTAGACTCGCACCAATCAAATGAAAAGATTTTCCATTTATTGCATCGGTGGAAGACCGAGATTTCCCTATATAAGCAATTCCAGGATCAAATATCTCGTCCTCGGTGGAGAAAGGGAAGGAAACATAAGGGGCTTCCCCCACACTAAGTCCACACAAAGCATCGTCAAAAGGAGAAGACGAGCTCGTAGTACTCAAGACACGCGGTGATGACGGAGTTAGAATTGTAGAAAAATCTTTTAAATTAAATTCAAAATCTTTTCCTTTTTCATCTTTAACACTCTCCTCGTGAAAACCCGATTTAATTATGTCAAAAATATTTGGTGTATCTAAAACAATGTTAGTCACACTAAAAATTCTCACATTTTGAAAACGTTTTGGTTTAGGTGGTGGTAAGTTTTCAAATCTTTTGTCAACAAAGAAAACCTCCCCATCGGGATCAACGTATTCATCATCCGAAGAATCACTCGAGATTGGAATCATAGGCTTAACACTCTTAACCTCCATCGGCGGAGGGGACGGAACTTCATTTTTATCAACTCCTAAAACTCTATTTGAAATCTTTTGACAAATGTTTTTGGTGGAATCGACATTGTACAAAGATGTGATAGAATACACATGAGAAAGAGTGGAGTTTTGGGTTGCATTAATGACGAGTTCTTCCTCATTGAAACGAAGAGTGATTTTTCTTGCATGCACATCGATAAGTGCTCTCTAGGTATCCAAAAAAGATCGACCTAAAATTAACGGAACTTTAGGATCGATGGGAATATCAACAACAATGAAGTCCACGGGATAATAGAATTTCCCAACTTTCACGAAGACGTCCTCGGCAACTCCACAAGCTAGAATCATAGAATGATCGGCCATTTCGATTGACATTCTTGAAGGAGTGAGATTTGGAAGATTGAGTGATTTAAAAATCTCAAGAGGCATCAAATTAATACTAGCACCAAGATCGGCCAAGGCGTAGCATTCTTCCATGTCTTGGATAGCACATGGGATTAAAAAATTTCCAGGATCACCGACTTTTTGAGGTATGCGGCTTAGAAAAACCGAAGAACAACTAGACGATTTTTGCAATTTCTCTTTGTTATTCAACATACTTTTGAAGTTCGCGGCAAATCGAGGCATCATGACTAAGGCGTCGGCAAAACTTATATTGAAATGCAAGTCACGAAACATTTTCATAAAGAGTTCAAATTGATAATTATTTCGTTCTTGTGCCTTTTCCTTGTCTCGTCTTGAAGGGTAGGGTAAAGGTGGTGTGGGTTGGGGCAAATTAGGCATAGGCATCGGCCTTGGAATCTCGGGTTCCATGATTGGTGTAGGTTCAACCGTAGGTGTGGTATGAGCGGTACTTCGTGGGCTTGTAATGTGCTCCTTTTCAACCACAACCTCGGGTTCTTTCTCTTTTTCCTTCTCCATAGAAGTACTTGGACGAGAAATGGGTTCTTTGAAAGTTTTACCACTACGAGTAGTAATAACCTTCAACTCTCCTTTCGGGTTCACGATGGTATCACTAGGAAGACCACCCGAAGAAGAGGGCTTACACATGATAGCTTCAAACATTTTAGCCATACGATCTTCAAACTTAGATTGCCTAGCATCCGCTTTTAACAACTCTTGCTTAATCTCATGTTGTCCTTGCTCCATTTTTTGTTGATTTTGTTGGAGTCTTGTGACATTTCCTTCCATTTTATTAACATGAGTTTTAAGTTCATTAGCAAGTTCGGTTTTAAGCTCGTTTTTCAACTCGGATCTTAAGCTAATCATCTCACGTTGCATGTTATCAAACTTAGCATCATTAGCCTTAGCATAATCTAAAAATTCTCCTTGCAAATTTTTAGTGTGAGCATTTTGAAAACCTTGAGTAGGAGTTTGAAAATCACGGTTTTGGTTTTGGTTTGAAATTTGCCCATTTCCACTTTGGTAATTACCTTTGTTATAATTCCTTTGATTTCCTTGGTAATTTCCACCTTGATTGTTGTTTTGATAGTTATTAGCATTTTGATTTTGTGGAGCTTGATTTTGGCGGGAACCTTGACCGATTTGGTTATAAGTTCCCGTGGCTACATAAGCATTCGAAGTGTTACCATCCGCGGTAATGCACTCGGAAAAATCATGAGCTCCACCACATGAAATACAACTCTTAGCAACCGCTTTAACCGAAGCGGTGTTTGAAGCTTCTTGAGCTTTCCAATGAGACATAAGAGTCGAAAACCTATCGAAAAACCGATTCTCCTCATTTGCTTCATCTTGCAAGGCATTAATGGAACGAGATGATGACGAGCCCAAATTGGCAACACTCGGTGTGTTACGAGGGCTATAGACCTTAGACCTATTTTCTATGATTTTCAAAGCCTCATTGGTCGTTTTGCACAAATAATTACCACCCGCGGCGGCATTTAAATAATCTCGTTCATGTTCATTAAGCCCATTATAAAAAGTGTCAATTTGATGCAATTCGGAAAAATCATGGTGTGGACATTCATGTAACATTTCTTTAAACCTTTCCCAAGCCATTGAAAAACTTTCATTTGGTCTTTGTGTAAAACGTGAAATCTCGTTTTTCAAATGTGTTGTCTTAGATGGTGGAAAAAATTGATTCACAAATTTAGACACGAGATCGGCCCATGTCAAAATCGAATTCGGCGGTTCTTTCTCAAGCCAAATCTTGGCGGGTCCATCTAACGAGTAAGGGAACAACATCATCTTAATGGCATCGTGTGGTACATCCTTAAACTTGCTTGTCGCGGTAAGACGATTAAATTGCCTAATGTGATAATGTGGGTTGTCTTTTTCATGACCGCGAAACTTGTTTGCTTGAAGCATAGACATTAAACCCGTCTTGATTTCAAAGTTCTCCGCAAGGATGGCGGGAATCACAATGGCCTCTCCAAAACCCTCGGTGGGTGCTTGAAGCAACTCCATCATAGTACGATTAGCCATGATAGCTTCTTGTTCTACAATAGGTTCCTCACTTGGAGACTCCTCACTAGAATGAGTTTTAGTAGGAGTTTTGTTCTTGCGTCTACGTGCACGTTTTGCTTGATTTCGAGTGAGCATAAACGTCACGTACAACGTGGAGATGAGCAAAGAAGATTCTTTTTGGTATTTTGTGTTTTTTCAATTTTTTTGTGGTTTTTGATTGTATTAACCTTTTTGGAAATTGGTGAATATATTAAGTAGACAATGAGTCCACAAATCTCCTCACTAATCAAATCTCTTGATTAAAAAGGCCTCAAGGAATGAAAACGATCACGTGGAGTGAACGCCTTCGATGACTTTAGAACGATGGCGGAACACCAAATCGTTCAAGAGGGTTTAATCAAATGGAAACCAAGAAAATATATATGATATGTAATAATACTTTGGGCGGCAAAACCCTCGATTCACTCTCAAAATCAAATACGCACAAGCAAGCGGAGGAAACGAGGCGGCGCGAAGCACTTAAGAGCCTTTTTCCTTTAGGTTGTGAAATACAACCGCCTTATACCCACCTTATAGTTTGTATTATCAAGATTAAGCTTCACGAAAGTATTTATCTATTTTTGCCTTTTTCTTTGGTTTGAGATTCGAATACAATGATCGAGTGATGAAATCCCGAATCAAGGTTGTGATTGCTCACGTATTTGGAGTACTTGTGTATTTATTGTTCTACGTATACAATATAGTAATAGTATTCACACAAAAATCGAAAAACGATAATACGTATTAATAGAGTGCTATTAATACAATTATATTTATGGCTAATATAGAAAACAACAATGTTTCAATCAAAACACAACACGCCTCCCCGGCAGCGGCGCCATTAATGATGTAGAGTTTTTACTACCCTTTAGGAAAAGAGCGTAAAAAGCGGTAAGTATTAAGCGTACGTTTAGGAAAACGTAAACACTTATGACCCTTAATGAGTGGGGATCGTTCTCTCGAGGAGGCACGTGCGTTGTGTTAAGAAATGATTGATTGATATGTTTTTGATTATTAACAAGAAGAAAAGAAGAGAAAATGACGAAGACGAAAAAAAAATAGAAAAATAAGGCGAAAACACTACTAGAAAGTTACAACGTAGAACGTAAAAAGCACAAAATTTAAAATTTTAACCTAAAAATTCCTAAAAATTACTAAAAATCCAGAATAAAATTCTAAGGGTTTACAAAAAAATCAAAACTTGCCAAAACCTTTTAATTAATTTAATAATGACTTTTTAATGCTAATTAAAGCCCTAAAAATCACTTTTAAATATTAAAAAGCCCTAAACAAGATTTTATAATTTGTAAACCTCAAAAATGACCTAATTAAACTAAAAACTATTTTTTAAAATTTTAAAACCAATTTAAACTATTTTTAAACTCCTAAAAACTATTAAAATCTATTAAATCTTAAATTAAATCTAGAAAATAATTGAAAAGCCTAAAAATTAATTGGAAAGTGACAAAGGTCCTATTTTAATGTCTAGAATCTAGGAAAAATGAAAAAAAAGTAAAAATAAAACTTTGAATTTTAATGAATAAAATAATATTAAAATATTCCTAAAAATAAAAAGTTCTCAAATAAATTCTAAAAAATTCTCAAAAATCCAAAAATTCCTAACTAAGAAGAAAATGTAAATTAAAGTTTCTAAAACCTTTTAATTAATTTTATATTAATTTTTAAAGTTGCTTAAAAAACCTAAAATCAAATAAAATTAAAAATTAAAGTTTTTGAAAACTTTTTGATATGTAAACCTCAAAAATAAGAATTAAAACCTAAAAACTATTTTTTTGTATTTTTTAATTACTGTTTAATATTTTTAAATGACTTTCTAAATTTAAAACTAAAAATAAATTAAATAATGTGAAAAATAAAACTTTTAAACAGAAAAATCTAAAAACCTAATCAAAACCTAGGAAAAATAGAATAAGTCCAAAATGCTTAATAAATAAGCTGAAAAGATGAAAATAAGCTACGGCTTATTTATTTAAGCCCAAACCAAAACGTGGTTAAGTAATGTTTGAAATGAAAAGGAAACATAAGAAGCTATCTAGATCAACGGTACAACACGTTACTCCTCCAGCGAGAGGTCGCGTGTTCGAGCCCGTTGCAGGTATGCTTTTTATAAATTTTTTTTTTTTTTAACTTTCCAAATCAATCAGTGACACCCTTTAAACCTTATAACACAAATCCAAAACAATATTTAACCAAGATTAAGCCCAAATAATGGGCAAAACGTGCCCAGTTCTTGTTGGTGACTGATGAGCACACAAGTGTTTTTACTTGTGTGCAATAGACCAAGAGGAGCTTGGTGTTGCTTCTTTGTGGATGTTTTTTGGATAAGCAAGGCACCCTTGTGCTCTTTGGAGCACAAGGAGTCAAGAAAAGCAGATAAACAACAACACTTAGCAAGAAAAATCCAAACCAATATGATCAAACAAGCAAATGCAGGTTTCTGAGACAAAAAAATGAGGTCTGGTGGACTGTTTAAGCTTATAACTTGCACACTTTTGATTTTCAAAGTCCAAGAATTAGCATACAACTTCACAAACAGATGCACAAACTAACTCAAACTCTAAATCACCCTAACACTAACAAGCAATCAAGATTCAATCACCAAAATCTCATGAAAACAAGCAGAATAGCCTAAGCAGATTTAATTATGCTATTTTCCTTTTTCAACATACAAACTAGCTTCAAACCTGATCCAAATTAAACTACAACTAGCAATAATCCTATCTTAACCTTATATGACCTATCTAACACCTCTTTTAAAACACAACTCAAAACTTTTACCCTGCTAAAACATGAATCCAAACACCCCTTTAAAACTGATTTCAACAAATTTTCAAATCAAAACCTTTTAAAACTTACTCAACTTGATCCTATGATCATCTAACATGCATACAAACACAAGAGAACTTCAAATCAACAAAAGGTATTACACTTGTACTTTTAGACAAACACCAACTTTGCATTTAAACCAAAAGGTATTACACTTGTACTTTTAGACAAACACCAACTTTGCATTTAAATAAAAACGGGTTACATAAATGTGAAAGGAAAATCTGGAACAAGGGGTATCCACAGGTTGGACCTCCTTAAATACTACTCTATAGAAGAACCTAGAAGCTAAAAAACCTAATTGGTAAAGCCCTAATTTGCCCTTGGACGATTTGACTGAAATTTGGTCAAAATAAGTGCCATGTGATGAGCCAGCTGGTGTTGGTGACATTTGAATGAATCTTGGACGTCTATTTGATCTTGGGGACCAAGGGAGTATCTGGATGGTTGGTTTGGTCGGGCATTGGGTTTGGGTGAGTGAGACGTGAGCAGGGGAGGGGTCCACCTTCACATGGGGTTGTCCAGGGTCACGGTTTGGGTGTGGGGTGTGATGAGGGTGACGTGAATTAGTGTTCTGGAAGGTTTTAGGGTAAAACCCCTTGTTTTGGGTGAGATTGGACCTGGTGGGTGATTAGGGTTTAAGGGGATTAGGGGATAGGTTAGATCTGTTTTTGGGTTTAATTTATTTAAATTAGTGTTATGGAGGGAAGGGAGGATAAGTGGGTGTTTGACCTGGATTTGACCATTTATTTAAATGGAAACCGGTTTGGGTAATGAGTATAGGGTCGGGTGTGTGGGTTGTTGGTGGGTAAATGGGTGGGTAGGGCTGAGGTGTCATTGTCTGGTTGGTGGAAGGAGTTTGGTGGTTTGGCAGGTTGAGTCCCCAAGCTATTTTGTTCTTTCCACTTTGTAATGAATACCCATCAGCGCCTAGTTTCTTCTTAACAACTTTTGATAAGTTGTCATTTTTGGCACAAAGGTTTACAAAACCTTATCCAAGAGTATTAAATGTATTTTCTTCAAACTTGATGGACTGGTCTTGTACAATCTTCAAATGATAAGGATTATACTTATACAATTGACATTTTGAGGGTCAAATGTGACAAGTTCTTCAAAGATGAGGGGCCATTCTTGCCAATCTTCAATTCTTCAAGGGTCTTTTTGCAAAATTCCAAACTTGGGCCCGGTTCATTGTGCGGCTTCGTTTCTCGTGTTCGTTATTGATTGATTCTTGTGTTCTTTTGCCAATTCCTCAATATCCGTACCTAAAAATACACAAGTAACAAACACGAGCATATATTTGGCATATTTTATGATATTTTATGCAATTCAAGGCCGATTTGGACGATGAGACCATGTATAAAAGCAGTCTCATCAGGGTGGCTGAGTAACATTCAGATCGAAGTCACAGCCATCATCAAAATTAAGCCTCGTAGGAATTTGTTGATTGTTTAGTTCAAACTCGGCACACACCCTATCCGACAACAATACTGCTTCTTGAGTGAACGTCATCACGTCATCCTCTTTGCTGTCACTCCCCTACATATTTGCTCATGTTTCTGGTGTGTAGCAGTTACCCTGCATTTCCTCTGAATTTCGTTCATTTTTAATGGTTGTTGAGTGTGACAATCCGTCTATTTCAGGTCGTTATTTTAATCTCGACTATTACGTATTACGTGTTTACTTTAATGAGAATTTAAAATTTATCGACTAACCGAGAAGGTTATGAATTGAAACTAGCGTAAGAATGTCGATTAGATGAAAACCGACAAGGAATACGTTAGGTATCGATATTATATTCTCAAATAATCATAAAAAACATTTTTATTTTATTTGATCTTTATTTCTCGTGTTTTACGTTTTAACGAATGACGAGAACTATTAGTGATCGCGATACCGACGGATGCCCAAAAATTTACGTTTTATTATCGATTGTCTCGATATTTTCTATTTTCGACGTTTTCGATTTAATTACGTTTTAAGTCGTGTCGAAGCCTTGTTATTATATTTTCAAGCGTTTAAACTTTCGAAAAGTATTTTTACGAAACCCGAGCCCCGTAAATATTTTTCAAAATTTACAAATTTATATTTTCTACCTTGTAAACTATTTAATTTCATTTTGGGACCAAAACTATGCAAAATGACAAAATCTATCCTAACCTTGGACTATATAAAGGTTTTCCACTATCTATTTTATATTAAAAATTCATTTACAAAATAAAAATCAAATCCCTCCCTCTCTCTTGTGTTTGCCGTCCACCACCATCACCATAGCCACCATCAAAAATCAATTTCTACTTTGAATCTTCCAAATCTAAAAGAAGACCCATCTTGGAAATTCAACAAGCTTCAATTTGGTATAAATTTTTCCAACATGCATCCACTAAATTTTTCTTTTCAATTTTTGATAAAGAACATGTTGTTTGATCCATTTTTATGGTGAAACATGTGTTAATATTATTATATTCATAGTGGGATGTTGTTGCATGTTATTTATTTTGAGTGGGTTAACTTTTGGATGATCATTCTAGGGTGTTAGGAGTTAGATGGATGTGTTAGGATGATATTAGGAGTATAGAAATTGTCGGAATGGGTTGAAATATTGATTTGATATGAGTTTTAACTAGTCATTTTAGACCAGTAGGTAAAAGGGTATTTTTGAAATTCTTAGGTCTGATTATGAAATGGGATGATGTGATATTGTTGTAGTAATCTTCAAGACACTCGTTTTACCGCTTGAATGAGCTTCTAACTCATTACGAGCGAAAATTTATGCTAGTTTTAGTATTCGTGTACCGGGAGACGAGTATCGGCACAATCCGAAAATTGTTGTCGATATTTGGACCGAATCTCGGGGACTATAAAATGTGTTTTAAAAATGTTCAAGGACTGTTGTAAGTTTCTAAACCTCAGGTCATGAGTCTATTTTCAAACCCGAGTGTCGGTTTTGCAAACGGAATTGTTTAGATAAGTCAAAATGGTTTTACAAGTCAAAGGCGTAAAACTGTCCGGTTTTTATAACACGAAGGTGTGTCGGGCAGAAGGTCTTAGAAGTAATATTTTTGAATGAAATTTAAACTGAGTCTTATTCATATTATGTGTAAGTTTGTCACCAAGTTTCGTCGAAATCAGACAAGTCTAGATAGGTTAGATTGGTGTGTACATTTGGAGTGTACATGCTGATTGGTATTTTGGACACGTAGTTCAATACTTGTGTGGCGTGAGTTGAGTATTCACTATTGGACATGGTGACTTACTCAAGTGTTAAGTCATTATATAAATGACTTAGTTACTGGTCCGAGGGAAGTAAAATGATGATTTTACTTGCGTTGACTTGGCGTCTTATGACGGGTCAGTGTCGAGAGTGCAATTGTTTAAAAGAATAGTGTTAAATAAAAGGGTATAGAAGTACACTTATATTATTAATTTTTCGGGATTTCATGGTTATATGAAATTGACTTTCGTATTATTTAAGTATTATTTATACTTGAGTCGTTTATTAACGAACGCGCCTTATTTGGTAGGTTGCGGTCTTCGTGTTTAACGGGCATCACAAATCGTCGGCGATCGTCACATTACTACTATCGTACCAAGGTGAGTCTATAGCCTCTCTTTAACATGTTTACTTGTTTTATAAAACCCGCGAGGGGGATAACATGCTTGTTTTATTAAAATAAAAGGGGTACAACGAGAAGTTGTGGAAACCCTTATTATTGGAAAAGCACTTATTATAAATGAAGGGTACAACGAGAAGTTGTGGTAAACCCTCTTTCTTTTAAAAATTGAACACAAAGGACCCGATTGTATGCTTAGATGAAAGTTGTTATAAAAGTTTGCTCTAGCCTTAAAAGACCCATGAATCGTGAATTGTTAATCGAAAGGAACGCTAATACTATGGATAGATCTATCGGGGTGACACCCAGTCCGATCGCGACTAGCTATCGCGTGGTGTTGTGATGCACCAGTAATGAAACATCGGATGCAATTGTATAAGAGAAATATACGCACTTGGCTAGGTGTGTTGGGCTGAAATAATATATGTTAACGTTCAATGTCACGAGACTTATGAAATAACAACGATAATTATGTCTGATCCACATGATTGTCAACCACGGAAGGTTTATTCAGAATACCTGTGTTCGTTTATTTAATTTAAATTCTATAGATTCACTCACCATTTTTGTTGACTTTATAGCATGTTTTATCTCAGGTCCATGAAGAAGGCACTCAAGGAAGGCGGTTTCGTGCAGCTTGCTTAATTAAAATGTTTTGGCCCGCTTTTCTAAACTATGTTCATTCAAAGAAACTTTTATCGTTTGGTTGGTTGTGTAAACCTTAAAACTATTTGGGACCGTGTGTGAACTGTTTTATCTTTAACAAATGAATGGATGTATGTTTTATTAAAACGACTCATTTTGAGGCGTTTTCTATGATATTGAGGTTGAACCATGACAGTAACACCCAATGACCCTTCCGCTGCTATGACCCGAAATTGGGGGTGTTACAGATTGGCATCAAAGTTCAAGTTATAGAGAACAAAAAGATTTTCCAAAAATAAAATTTTGAAATCTTTTGACTATAACATCTGCAAGCGAAACCTCCGAGTTGCCAATGGACGAGAACAAGAAAAGTATATATATGTTATACATATTTAATTATTATTTATGCTTAAAGCATAATGAAATTACATTTATTTATAAATGTTAATTATTTGATTATTATAATACTAATACATGATTTACAAACGACGTTGATTGTCACAATAGAAATTCCTGTCTTTTGACTCATTCCTCGTGAATCTTCATTCCTTGTCCAAATTTTTTTTTTATTCTATCATCCATTCTTGTTTCTTTTCATCTATCTATTCTTATTTTGTGTTATTCATGTTTTGTTATCACAAGCGTTGAATGAATACTCATTTTGATGTGAACTGTGTAACAGGATTATGCCGCCAAAACAGTTGACTGAGACTCAGTTACGTGCTATAGTAGCTGATCAATTTCAGGTATCTATGAATGCGTTTATGGCAAATATGAATAATGGAGCCGGTGGATCTGGTGGAGCTGGTGGATCCGGTGGAGCTGGTGGATCTGGTGGAGCTGGCAATACTGGAGCTGGCAATACTGGAGCTGGCAATACTGGAGCTGGCAATACTGGAGCTGGCAATGCTGGTGCTAGAACTGGTGATGCTGATAGACCAGTGATTCCTGAAAACAAGAAGTGTAATTATACCTCGTTCATGAAATGCAAGCCTCCAACTTTTAAGGGTACTGAAGGTGCTGTTGGGTTAATGCAATGGTTTGAGAAATTGGAATCCGTGTTTCGATTTAGTGGAAGTGAGGAAGTAGATAAGGTGATGTTTGCCTCTGCTACTCTTCTAGGGCGAGCATTAACTTGGTGGGATGGAAGAATGGCATCAATGGGTATGGATGCTGCTTATTCTACACCTTGGGTTGAAGTAAGAAGGTGGATGACCGAGGAATTCTGTCCAAGGAGTGTTATTCAGAGGTTAGAACAGGAACTATATCAGCTAAGACTGAAGGGTACTGACATCGATGGATACACAAACAGATTCCATGAACTTGCTCTACTTTGTCCAAACAAAGTTAACCCAGAATACTTGAAGGTGGAGCAGTATATTCGAGGCTTACCTACCAACATCCATGGTGATGTGACCTCATCTAAACCTGCCAATATTGATGAAGCTGTTCGTATGGCCTACCAACTAATGGGTCAAATCATCCAAGACAAGGCTGATGGTGTTTCTGAAGGTAACAAAAGAAGAGCTGAAAATGATAGTGATGATCGTGGTGATAACCGTCAATCTCACAGTAGGTATCAAAACCGAAGGAGGGGTAATGCTAATGCGATGACTGAAACTGCATCTGCTGATAAGGGAACCAGATGTCAACGCTGCAAGAAGTCTCATACTGGTGAGTGTGCTAAGTGTGGGAAGTGCAACAAGTTAGGTCACAAGACTGAAGACTGTTGGGGACCAGGAAAGAAGGGAGTGACGTGTTTTTACTGCCAAGGTAAAGGTCACATGAGGAACCAACGCCCTCAACCTCCAAAGAATGCACGTGGTGGAGATAACCAGGGAAAAGCTTATCAGCTGGGTGAAGCCGATGCTAAGCAAAACCCGAAAGTTGTCACTGGTACGTTTTTACTGAACAACCATTACGTTACAGCTTTATTTGATTCTGGTGCGGACAAAAGCTTTGTGTCTACAAGTTTTAGTACCTTAATTGATATCAAACCGGTCGAATTAGACGCGAGTTATGAGGTAGAACTAGCTGATGGTAAATTAGTGAGTACCAATCGTGCGCTCCTAGGATGTTCTCTTAATCTCTTGAACCGTATTTTCAAAATAGACTTGATGATTGTCGAATTGGGAAGTTTTGATATTATTATCGGAATGGATTGGCTATCCAAGTATAACGCGTCTATCTTGTGTGGAGAAAAGAAAGTTAGGATTCCCTTGGATGACAAGACCATGGTTATCGAAGGTGATCAACGTAATTCACGACTGAAAATTGCTTCGTGCATTAAGGCTCGTAAGTATATCGAAAGAGGTTGTGAGTTATTCCTAGCTAAAGTACTGGAGAAGGAATCGAAGGAGAAATGTACCGAAGATGTTCCAGTCATCCGTGACTTTCCTGAAGTGTTTCCGGAAGATTTGCCTAGACTTTCGCCTCCAAGGCAAGTAGAATTCCAAATTGACCTAATTCCTGGTGCTGCACCCGTGGCTCGTGCGCCATATCGTTTATCTCCATCTGAGCTGAAGGAGTTATCTGTGCAATTGCAAGAGCTATCTGATAAAGGTTTTATACGACCGAGTTCATCACTTTGGGGAGCTCCTGTCTTATTCGTTAAGAAGAAAGATGGTTCGTTCCGTATGTGTATCGATTACCGAGAGCTGAATAAGCTAACAATCAAGAATCGTTATCCGCTTCCAAGAATTGATGATTTATTTGATCAACTTCAAGGTTCTCGTGTTTTCTCCAAGATTGATCTTCGTTCTGGTTACCATCAACTTCGCATACGTGAGGAAGATATTCCTATTACGGCGTTTAGAACTCGTTATGGTCATTATGAGTTTCTTGTTATGCCTTTTGGTTTGACTAATGCACCTGTTGTATTCATGGATTTAATGAATCGCATTTGTAAGCCGTATCTTGATAAATTCGTGATCGTTTTCATAGACGATATTCTAATCTACTCCAAGAGCAATGAAGAGCATGCCGAGCACTTAAGGATTATTTTGAACTTGTTAAAGAACGAAAAGTTGTACGCTAAATTCTCAAAGTGTGATTTTTGGCTTAATTCTGTACAATTTCTCGGACATGTGATTGATAAAAGTGGAGTACATGTTGATCCTACAAAGATCGAAGCCATCAAGAATTGGAATGCTCCGACTACTCCAACTGAAGTATGACAAGTTATAGGTTTGGCTGGTTATTACCAAAGGTTTATTGAAGGATTCTCGTTGATATCGAAACCATTACCTAAGCTGACTCAGAAGAATAAATCGTATGTGTGGGGCGATGATGAAGAAGAAGCTTTCCAAACCCTGAAGATGAAACTCTGTAGTGCGCCGATTTTATCGTTACCTGAAGGAAGTGAAGACTTTGTTGTTTATTGTGATGCATCTCTTCGAGGATACGGTGCTGTTCTTATGCAACGTGAAAAGGTGATCGCATATGCCTCTAGACAATTAAGGAAGAATGAGGAGAACTACACAACCCATGACTTAGAATTGGGTGCTGGGGTTTTTGCTCTGCGACTTTGGAGACATTATCTGTATGGCACGAAGTGTACAGTATTCACTGATCATAAAAGCCTACAATACATATTGGATCAAAAGGAGCTGAATATGAGGCAACGTCGATGGGTTGAACTCTTTAGTGATTACGACTGCGAAATTTGTTATCATCCAGGAAAGGCGAACGTGGTAGCTGACGCGTTAAGTCGAAAGGAAAGGGAGAAACCGATTCGAGTGTGTGCTTTGGTGGTGACAGTTCATAATGACTTACCTGAGCAGATTCGAAACGCACAAATCGAAGCGTGCAAGAAGGAAAATATTACAGCCGAAAGATTTAGAGGAGACGGCGAAACATTTGAGACGCGAGCCGATGGTATCAAATGTTTGAGAGGTCGAATCTGGTTACCATTATATGGTGGACTGAGAGACTTGATTATGTTAGAATATCATAAGTCCAAGTATTCTATTCATCCTGGATCGGACAAAATGTACCAAGACTTGAAAAAGTTATACTGGTGGCCGAATATGAAAGCTGATATTGCAACATACGTCGCGAAATGCTTAACATGTGCAAAAGTGAAAGCTGAATATCAGAAGCCGTCAGGATTACTTGTCTAACCTGAAATTCCAATCTGGAAATGGGAGCGAATTACGATGGACTTCATCACAAAACTCCCAAGGACACCGTCTGGGTTCGATGCAATTTGGGTTATTGTCGATCGTTTAACTAAATCCGCTCATTTTATTCCAATCAACGAGAGGTTTGGTTTGGAGAAACTCGTCGATATTTATCTGAAGGAAATCGTGTGCAAGCATGGTGTTCCTATTTCAATCATTTCCGATAGAGATAGTCGTTTTGCTTCTGGATTTTGGAGATCACTTCAAAAGTCATTAGGAACCAATTTGGATATGAGCACAGCCTATCATCCGCAAACTGATTGGCAAAGTGAAAGAACAATCCAAACTTTGGAGGATATGCTACGTGCTTGTGTGATAGACTTTGGAAGTAGCTGGGATAAGCACTTACATTTGGCCGAATTCTCATACAATAACAGTTATCACACGAGTATTAAAGCTGCACCTTTTGAAGCACTTTATGGGAGAAAATGTAGATCACCCGTTTGCTGGAGTGAGGTTGGAGATGCCCAACTCACTGGACCAAATTTGATTAGAGAGACGACGGATATGATTGTGCAAATCAAGAATAGGTTGTTGTATGCTCGAAGCCGACAGAAGAGTTATGCGGATGTGACAAGAAAGCCATTGGAGTTTAACGTGGGAGATAAGGTTATGCTAAAGGTATCACCATGGAAAGGTGTCGTACGATTTGGAAAACGTGGGAAGTTGAGTCCTCGTTATATCGGACCATTCAAGGTTGCATCAAGAATAGGACCCGTGGCATACCAACTTGAACTAGCAGAAGAACTGTATGGGATTCATAACACTTTTCACGTGTCGAACCTGAAGAAGTGTTTATCCGATAAAGAACTCATTATACCGTTAGACGAGGTTAAGGTTGATAAAAAGTTGCACTTTATTGAAGAACCAGTCGAGATCATGGATCGCGAGGTCAAGCAACTGAAGCAAAGCCGAATACCTATTGTCAAAGTTCGATGGAACTCTCGGAGAGGACCGGAGTATACTTGGGAACGAGAAGACCAAATGTGGAAGAATTACCCTCATCTCTTTGATTTCAACAAGCGATCGGGCAAGAACGCAAGTTGATCTTCGAGGGCGAAGATCCTAATTTGGTGGGGATGATGTGACAATCCGTCAATTTCAGGTCGTTATTTTAATCTCGACTATTACGTATTACGTGTTTACTTTAATGAGAATTTAAAATTTTTCGACTAACCGAGAAGGTTATGACTTGAAACTAGCGTAAGAATGTCGATTAGATGAAAACCGACAAGGAATACGTTAGGTATCGATATTATGTACTCAAATAATCATAAAAATGATTTTTATTTTATTTGATATTTATTTCTCGTGTTTTACGTTTTAACGAATGACAAGAACTATTAGTTATCGTGATACCGACGGATGCCCAAAAATTTATGTTTTATTATCGATTGTCTCGATATTTTATATTTTTGACGTTTTCGATTTAATTATGTTTTAAGTCGTGTCGAAGCCTTGTTATTATATTTTCAAGCGTTTTAACTTTCGAAAAGTATTTTTACGAAACCCGATCCCCGTAAATATTTTTCAAAATTTACAATTTATATTTTCTACCTTGTAAACTATTTAATTTCATTTTGGGACCAAAACTATGCAAAATGACAAAATCTACCCTAACCTTGGACTATATAAAGGTTTTCCACTATCTATTTTATATTAAAAATTCATTTACAAAATAAAAATCAAATCCCTCCCTCTCTCTCTTGTGTTTGCCGTCCACCACCATCACCATAGCCACCATCAAAAATCAATTTCTACTTTGAATCTTCCAAATCTAAAAGAAGACCCATCTTGGAAATTCAACAAGCTTCAATTTGGTATAAATTTTTCCAACATGCATCCACTATATTTTTCTTTTCAATTTTTTATGAAGAACATGTTGTTTGATCCATTTTATGGTGACATATGTGTTATTATTATTAAATTCATAGTGGGATGTTGTTGCATGTTATTTATTTTGAGTGGGTTAATTTTTGGATGATCATTCTATGGTGTTAGGAGTTAGATGGATGTGTTAGGATGATATTAGGAGTATAGAAATTGTTGGAATGGGTTGAAATATTGATTTGATATGAGTTTTAACTAGTCATTTTAGACCAGTAGTTAAAAGGGTATTTTTGAAAGTCTTAGGTCTGATTATGAAATGGGATGATGTGATATTGTTGTAGTAATCTTCAAGACGCTCGTTTTGCCGCTTGAATGAGCTTCTAACTCATTACGAGCGAAAAATTATGCTAGTTTTAGTATTCGTGTACCGGGAGACGAGTATCGGCACAATCCGAAAATTGTTGTCGATATTTGCATCCAATCTCGGGGAATATAAAATGAGTTTTAAAAATATTCAAGGACTGTTGTAAGTTGCTAAACCTCAGGCCATGAGTCTATTTTCAAACCCGAGTGTCGGTTTTGCAAACGGAATTGTTTAGATAAGTCAAAATGGTTTTACAAGTCAAAGGCGTAAAACTGTCCGGTTTTTATAACACGAAGGTGTGTCGGGCAGAAGGTCTTAGAAGTAATATTTTTGAATGAAATTTAAACTGAGTCTTATTCATATTATATGTGAGTTTGTCACCAAGTTTCGTCTAAATCGGACAAGTCTAGATAGGTTAGATTGGTGTTTACATTTGGAGTGTACATGCTGATTGGTATTTTGGACACGTAGTTCAATACTTGTGTGGCGTGAGTTGAGTATTCACTATTGGACATGGTGACTTACTCAAGTGTTAAGTCATTATGAAAATGACTTAGTTATTGGTCCGAGGGAAGTAAAATGATGGTTTGACTTGCGTTGACTTGGCGTCTTATGACGGGTCAATGTCGAGAGTGCAAGTGTTTAAAAGAATAGTGTTAAATAAAAGGGTATAGAAGTACACTTATATTATTAATTTTTCGGGATTTTCATGGTTATATGAAATTGACTTTCGTATTATTTAAGTATTATTTATACTTGAGTCGTTTATTAACGAACGCACCTTATTTGGTAGGTTACGGTCTTCGTGTTTAACGGGCATCACAAATCGTCGGCGATCGTCACATTACTACTATCGTACCAAGGTGAGTCTATAGCCTCGCTTTAACATGTTTACTTGTTTTATAAAACCCGCGAGGGGGATAACATGCTTGTTTTATTAAAATAAAAGGGGTACAACGAGAAGTTGTGGAAACCGTTATTATTGGAAAAGCACTTATTATAAATGAAGGGTACAACGAGAAGTTGTGGTAAACCCTCTTTCTTTTAAAAATTGAACACAAAGGACCCGATTGTATGCTTAGATGAAAGTTGTTATAAAAGTTTTCTCTAGCCTTAAAAGACCCATGAATCGTGAATTGTTAATCGAAAGGAACGCTAATACTATGGATAGATCTATCGGGGTGACACCCAGTCCGGTCGCGACTAGCTATCGCGTGGTGTTGTGATGCACCAGTAATGAAACATCGGATGCAATTGTATAAGAGAAATATACGCACTTGGCTAGGTGTGTTGGGCTGAAATAATATATATTAACGTTCACTGTCATGAGACTTATGAAATAACAACGATAATTATGTCTGATCCACATGATTGTCAACCACGGAAGGTTTATTTAGAATACTTGTGTTCTTTTATTTTATTTAAACTCTATAGATTCACTCAGCATTTTTGTTGACTTTATAGCATGTTTTATCTCAGGTCCATGAAAAAGTCACTCAAGGAAGGCGGTTTCGTGCAGCTTGCTTAATTAAAATGTTTTGGCCCGCTTTTCTAAACTATGTTCATTCAAAGAAACTTTTATCGTTTGGTTGGTTGTGTAAACCTTAAAACTATTTGGGACCGTGTGTGAACTGTTTTATCTTTAACAAATGAATGGATGTATGTTTTATTAAAACGACTCATTTTGAGGCTTTTTCTATGATATTGAGGTTGAACCATGACAGTAACACCCAATGACCCTTCCGCTGCTATGACCCGAAATTGGGGGTGTTACATTGAGCGTTGTCGCGCACAACAAACATCTGGTCTCTCATCTTCTTTAACTCTAGTATCTCAGTATCATTTGGGCTACTTTCAAGTCCTTGCTTTAACATTTCGTTTGCTTTGACAATCATCTCTCTCGCCCTACTAAGATATGTTGCTACATATTTCTTCGTACACTATAAAAAAACACAATTCATACTTAATTACCAACCATCTGTATCTATAAATCTATACACAATATTGCAACGTGTAACAATCTTAATCATCACCTCCAAATCGTTTTTCATACTTCCGGTATCGCACTCTTGTAATTCATCATCTTTCACCGTATTCATGTCATCATCTAACACTATATAAATAAAAATATATATACACGTGTCAATGTTTATCATTTTGTATCACCTTTCTATTTCATACAAATTGACATGAAATAACCAAGACTTACCATTATCATCGACTTCTTCTTCAACATCTGTCTCACTAACATCCTCATTAGGGAACTGGACCTGTTGCAATTTTAGTAACAGATCTGAAGACCAGATCTTGATAGGCCTTTCTGAATGCGCATATAGTACCTGTCATACAAATATTATTCAGTTTAATCAATACATCCAAAAAAATGAATATCAATTTAATAGCATGTATCATATCATACAAGTAGCAGGATTATAGGACCGTTGAAATAATAATCAGGCTTCCATGATCTTTTCGTTTTCGTCAAGCAATGAATCATGAATGTGCACCAGTCCAGTTTAGTTATATCTTCTTCAGAGTTTATAAAAGGCAGAAACTTAAGGTTTAAAGTATTGCTTAGATTCATCTCTCCTACTACTGTGAAATATAATACTAGAAAGTTAAGCTTAAACATGTAGCCGCTACGTCCATTCCTCACAATCTCATGTTCAACACGAATAGGAGAGTGCCTTTTTACATTAACGCCAAATTGAGCCTTCCATTGCCTAGTTAACGTGTTCCTATGATTTGCATCATCATTAGCATCTATATGCACATCTCCTATCGGGACACCTAACGTATCTCTTACAACCTCTCTTGTTATCACTATCACCTTATTGTTTAGATTCAATGAACATGTATCTGCATCAAACCTTTCTAACAGCTAGAAAGCTAGACGGGTTGGTATTTTCGAAATTTTAAACTCAAGCAACTCCCCAAACCCTATGTCTATAACATACTGTTTTTGTGTTGGATTCAATTGACTAATCACTCTAAACAGGGTACCCGGAGGATTCCTAGATCGTATCGTATTTCGTTCTTTAGGTACTGTGGGATTCCCATATGTTGACACAAAAACATAGGAAATTAGATTGGTGAATTTAACAGTCACACATTTACCATATATAGACGCGCACATACCAATTCAAGCTTTAAACATGGCATACTAGTATCAATTACCCTACAAACGTATCACTTACCATCACTTTCCAAACAATTTAATACTTAACTTAACTATACCTAAGATTAAATCTATAGGTCACACAACGTATATGTGGCACACACCGTCTAAAAACACGCTAACTTAATACGACACACACACTGTCTATAAAGGTCACACACCGTATATGTGGCACACACTATCTATCAAGTTCTATATTGCACACACGCTAAATTAATACGGGGCACAATGTCTAAGACCACGCTATTTATGTCACTCATCCCATAAAGCACTTTTTATGTTTAACACAACGTATTTGTGACACACACCATTCATATAGATCAAACCCCGTCTATGTGGCACACACTGCGTCTCAAGGTATATGTGGCACACACTGTTTATAAAGGTCACATTGTTTATGTGGCACACACTATATATCAAGGTCTATGTGGCGCACACACTAGATTATGTGTGACAGACATTGTTAATAACATATGTGTTACTCACATTATTCATATAGGTCATAACGTATGTGCGACACACACAATCCATTTTTGAATTCAATAGATATCAATGTCAAAAGATATCAATTTTTTTGTAATGCGAATGAAAGCGTGTTCCACACGTTTTAGGGTAGTTAGATTGCAACAAGCCTGGTGCAACGGTTCAAGTAGTCAACTACTCTTTTACGTCAAACTTTATTACATTCATTGCTGATAGACAAACAATACCATACTTGTTTTGAATATGTAAAAGGTTTTGCACTTAAAAGTCAAATGTGTGGGTAGCGTACTGAAATCTTATTGGGTGATTACTCATAGACATTGTTCACTAGACGTAGTTTTATGACACCTCTTGTAGTTTAAAGCTATCTAATTTTCACCTTATAGTTTCAAAAAGTATAATGCTGGTTGTGTGTCCATTGGCGTTGTGAATTTAGGAAGCAGCTTTTGATGCTGATAAGGTTTACATGGCGGACATCGATAAATTTGACGCAATGATGTCCAAAAGCAATTCTCACACACCAGATTGCATGATCTTCCTAATGTTATGCTACTAAGTTATGCTAATCGTTTTCAAAGCCATGTGATAGCATTTATGGTATAAACAACAGGGCATATATTTGATTTTACCATTGCAAATGCAGCTCTATAACAACTTTATTCTGGAACATAATTTATCTATGTATCCACTACAGTTTACCCTTAACAGCACTGAATTATTACCAATTTACCATATTGTAATACCCTTTGTTTTAATAAGAGTTAATGCCCGTACATGTGGAATCCTAGGATTCACGGATCTTTTAGCTACTAGGAATGCATCATGTTCATATGATTAGATAATCAAAGCGGAATTAGAACATGACACGTTAACAAGATGTTTAGGCACAAAGAACATGAATAAAACAATTGGGTTGCTAATTATATTAATAATCAACAACCACTAGACGTGTATACATTAATCCCACGTCTAGTGCAACACACGCTTTTAGGTTTACATTGTGAATATGAGTTACGAATAACCTAATAACCCTTGGTTCCTTTTATAGTGTAAGGATTAGGGTTTATAAGAGATAATATCAAATAAATATGTAAATCTTCTATTCAAATAAACTTATACATAATATATCCTGCATGTTTATCTAAATAGAAGCTTCCAAAGGCTTCTTGTCTATGTTTCTGTCAATGCTTAGTTTGTTCATGACAATGCTTGCTTTTGTCAACGCCTGATTTGTACATGACAACGCCTGGAATACACTTGTCAACGCTTAGACAAATGCCTTCATGTTTTCTTCGTTTTTGAGTTTCTGCCACATCAACTTTTTGACCCAACAATCTTCCCCTAGTTGATGTTGGCAAAACTCTTTGTGTATCTCTTGTAAGTTGTACATCATCTTCAAATTGCTTCCCCTCAATTGTAGCATGTATGTCTTCCCCTTTTTGTCACATCAACAGGGAAGTAAACAATGTATGCAATCTTGAAGATTCTCCAAATGTAGGCTCTATGTAATGATCTTGAAGATAAATAAATAAAATATTCTTGATGTAGAAGTAGAATAACCCAACCTTGTATTACATATCTTGTACTATCCACGTGACGTCGAACTTGTTGTTACCATTCAATCCATAACACAAGATTCTTAGAGAGAGAAAGAGGAGAAAAGTAGAGAGAGAGAGTAGAGAGAAGTGGAAGGTTAACACTAAAACTATGTGTTTAATGAAATGAACCAACACCCTCTTCCACATATGGAAGAGGGTTATATATGCCACGGCCTAGGGCCTTTGTGGGCTTCATCTTGGGCCGGGCTTGGCTTTGTTTTGGGCTTACGCCCCTAACTTATACAATATTAGCTTAAAGTCCAAGCCCGGTTTTCCCGACTATCCTATTACAATACAAGACCTTTTAACGACTAAGATGACCTATTACATTCTTGTTCGACTATATAAAATATAGGGCTAACAATCTCCCCCAATGTATCGGTCATCTTAAAAAGCTTAAAAAGCATAAGATGATTGAGTGAATACATTCTTGTAGAGGAGATCTTCCTGCTTTGGTCTTGTATTTTGGTCTTGATCTTGTTTGTAACAGCTTTGTTCCTTTATGCTTTCGTGATCTTTATCTTGAGCCTTTGTCATTTGACTTAGAGTGCTTGAGATCTTCATCTTTGCTCCTTGTGACTAAGATGACCTATTACATTCTTACATTCTTAGGTATCTTGATTATCACCATCTTGTGCTCTTGTGACTTCTGAATCGACATCGGTTGCACAGCTACGCCACCTTCTTGATATGCAGCAACATATATAGACACGGATGAAATGGCTTTGAACATTTCACCCTAACTCGGTAGCGTTTTACCTCCGGTTGGTGAAGACCGTTAAACGGTATTAAATACCGTACCTATGATCAGGTAGATTTAATTAAGAACCTCCTTGACAGGGTTTCCCGGCGGTAGTAGCCAGTTCTCTTTACTCGACCGTCTCAAAGCAGACTGCGAACGTAAAGAGTGAATCATAAGGATAAATTATCCGTCTGATTAGAGTCGTCAATTCAGATTTCCTGGAACAAGTTTGATTCTAAAAGAATCGCACCATTGTTGCTTTCCAGTTTGTCACAAGCTTGATTCATAGAGAATCTTGCGAGTTACCTACCGCAGTGCTGTTTGATGTTGACACTGGAAGGATTTCCATTCGTCACTGTGAACACTAATGAGTGTCACTCTGAATGTTCTGGCAAGATCACATGGATTTTGCGAAGAAACCTGGAATCAAGTTTGAATCAATTAAGAATCCAAACTTAGTTGCTTTCCAGTTCTCACAAGTTTGATTCGTGTAGAATCGCACAAGTTACCTACCATGAGCTTGTTTGATGCTGGCTCAAGCAGGATTTCCATCTTCATTGTGAATCGTATCACTCAGATGTTCTGGCAATATCACAAGGATAATGCGTAGGACTCGATTGTGTCCTAATGAGATGATAAATTGATCTCGTTTGGCTCTAGACTCTAAGTGCATTTTTGGTAATCGGAGGCTGGAGCAGACTGCCACCTTTTCAATATTAATTGACTCGGAGTGAGAAAGTCAATAGATACGTGTTGATCTCCGTGACAATGAGACAAGTTTCTTTTGAGAGAAACTCAAATGGCTGGGGAAGGGTTGTGCATCGCATCACTGGGTCCATGACACTTGTCTTCAAAAGATGTGTTAACCCGGTTTCTACCTAAGTTGCACAGAATATTCAACTCCTTCAATGCTTACCAATACGTCTCATTAGCACCTTGTTGTGATTGTTCTAGTGCTAACTTAAGTAATTGGTCCGCATTCAGCTTCATTCCACTCCATCTTTCCTAAGGACAACTATTTCTAGCTATGGAATGTCCTTGGGTAGATCCCTCCGGTTCTGGTTGGATCATAGGACTTAGTTTCCTATCCTAAACCACCTTTTGACTCCATCGTTCCGTCGTGGATAGTAGGTTGTTTTGGGTATAGATCGTAACAATTAAACCATTGAAAACCATTCAAAGTTTTTGATAAAAATCAAAACTTTTAACACTTGAAAGTTTTACATTTCCGAAAAGCTCCCCCTACATACATGCATCGATATACGAAATAGTTTGGCATGTGAAGGAAAGAGTTGCACTTGAGTCTTTAAGATCACTTGTTGCGATATATTACATTTTAATCACATTTTCTCCCCTATCTCTAATATAAAAATATAATATTAGAGATACCAATTGATTAAAATATGACATTTTCTGAAAAATCGACGGGAGAGAAACATGTGTGCACGCATGAATCATGGAACATTTTCAGTCGGGACGCTCCCCCTCAACAGTATATGTGTGTCTTGAGACAAAATTTGACAAAATTTTAGAAAAATGACACCACAAAATATGTTGAGGTACGGAGTTGAGATGCCTTTTCCGATATAATATATTACATTTGACAATTTCATATCATTTTCGGAATGTGTTGGATACATAAAATATGACAATTTTAGAGATGTACCCAACAACATTAAAAGGCTTGATTTTAAAACGCTCCCCCTCAAAAATTGATCAAAATAACATATGACAATTTTGAGATATAAAAACCACTTATGAGGAAGGGAGTGTTGAACACACAATTTTGAAAGATTTAGAAAAACCTTTTGAGAAATTCTTGAAAAATTGTGTTCAACGGTTTTAAAATAATCAGGATAGAAGACTTCTCTTCTATTGCTTAGGGAAAGCGCACTGAAACATACACTCCCCTTTCGGGTCCGTTTTTCATGAGCTCAAAACTTTGATTGTTTTGTGACTAGCTCATGACCGAGAAAAATAAATTTCCCGTTGTGAAGGATAAGTTGTCATCCGTGATAAACTTTCCTTAAGTTGAAGTGCGAGTTCTAAGCTGACATTTACTTAGAAATCGTTTTTTATGAACTTAAAAACTTTGAATGTTTTTATGAGAAGCTCATGACCGAGAAATATGAATTTCTCGTTGAGAAGGATAAGTTATCGTCCGAGATAAACTTTCCTTAGTTGAGGTCCGAGTTCTAAGCTGTGATGCGCCTAGAAGTCATTGTGAGAGAATATCAAGCAGCTTCATTTGCCAAAACCTCCAAGTCTTCTGGAGTCATATACTTCATACCAAGACGGCCAACGAGATACGCAAACCTATCTTTCGATAGAGCTTTTGTAAACAAGTCTGCCAGCTGGTACTCAGTTCTGACAAAGTATAATTCCACGATGCCGCGTTCCACTTGTTCCTTGATGAAGTGATATCTGACATCGATGTGCTTGGTGCGGGAGTGTTGAACCGAATTGCAAGATATGGCTATGGCCGACTTTGAGTCACAATACATAGGTATTTTATCAAAGTGGAAGCCATAATCCGTGAGTTGAGTTCTCATCCAGAGGACTTGAGCACAACACGCGGATAGAGCCACATATTCTGCTTCAGCTGATGAGAGCGAAGTGCAATCCTGCTTCTTTGACGACCAACTGACAAGCTTGTCTTCCCCTAGAAATTGTATGCTACCAGAAGTGCTTTTACGACTATCAAGACAACCTGCGTGATCAGAATCTGAAAAAGCCGTTAGATGAAAACCGGTTTCCCTCGGATACCAGAGTCCCATGTGAATGGTATTCTTAAGGTACCGAAAGATCCATTTAACCTCTTTGAGGTGCTTTTGAGTAGGTCTGGCTTGATATCGTGCACAATAGCATGTGGCATGATGAATATCAGGCCTGCTGGCTGTAAGGTACATAAGTGACCCGCTCATACTGCGATATCGCGTTTGATCTACGGGATATGAGTACAAGTCAGCGTCTAGGGATGTGGTCGACAATGGTGTACCAACGCGAGCACATGAGTTCATACCATGCTTATTAAGTATCTCTTGAGCATACTTAGCTTGGTTAATGAAGATACCACGTGGGAATTGATGAATCTGGAGGCCTAAAAAGAATTTTAGCTCCCCCATCATTGACATTTCAAATCTGCTGTGCATTAATTTTTCAAAACGTTTTGAAAGTTTTGGGTTCGTAGAACCAAAAGTAATGTCATCAACATAAACTTGCACCAGCATTATGTCATCCCCATATTTATTAGTAAAGAGAGTAGGATCAATAGAACCTTTGGAGAATCCTTTGGACACCAAGAAGTTTGAAAGTTCTTCGTACCATGCCCTTGGAGCTTGTTTAAGTCCATATACAGCCTTCTTGAGACGATAGACTTTGTCAGGATGATGAGGATCGACGAATCCTTCCGGCTGATTCACATACACTTCTTCCTTCAAATGACCGTTGAGAAAAGCTATTTTAACGTCCATCTGAAAAACCGTGAAGCCCTTATGTGCAGCATAAGCAAGGAATATCCTGACTGCTTCCAAACGAGCGACTGGAGCGAATGATTCATCGTAGTCTATGCCTTCTTGTTGACGGTATCCCTTAACCACAAGACGAGATTTGTTTTCGATGATGGTTTGTTCTTCATCCAGTTTGTTTTTCCAGATCCATTTGAAATCTAAAATTGACATTCCATAGGGTCGGTCAACAAGTTCCCAAACATTTAGGCGTTCAAACTGATGAATTTCGTCTTGAATTGATTCAATCCACGCATGATCAGTCATGGCTTGTTTGATGTTTGTAGGTACAGTTGAACTCACGGTGAGTGCATACATACACACATCGCCATCGGTTTCGAGTTGTCTGCGTGTTCGAACCGGTTGTGAAGGATTTCCAATGACTTGCACCAATGGATGATCACGTGTCCAATGGTGAGTGGATGGATATGGTTGGTAGAATGTATGCATGTTGGTCGGATCAACATGTTGAGTAGAAGACTCTCCGACTTCGTGTACCGGTGTACCGAACGGATTGATAAATTCTTCATCGTCAGGTTGTGCATCGACTGCTTGATTGTTGTTACCTCCTTCAGCATTGACAGTTGGTGATGTTGGTTGTATGACTGTTTCTGGAGTTTGTTGAGTATCTAATGGAATATTCTCTTGAGCAACGGTTGCTGAAGTAGAGGCAGTTGTGTCTTTTTGACTTTGTTCGGGTGCATCAGTAGTATTGACAGCGGAAGGCTTTGATACAACTTGATTGTTTCTATAGTAATATTCATCAAACATTGGATCATATAAGTCAACCAACTCATTCATATGTGTCGTATCCGTCGAGTCTGCTGTAGGAGTACTTTGTTGACATTCTTGCACGGGACGTACACTGTTTTGTGTAGGTGCCATTGTTGGACATTGAGGTGCGGGACTTGAGCTGTTGTGATCAAGTACCATATGTGGCAATTCGTCAAAGTTCACATGAATTGTTTCGACAATGATATTTGTTCTCTTGTTATAGACCCGATATCCTTTCGACAATGTCGCATACCCCACAAAAATACATGCATCACCTTTTTCTTTCATCTTGTCGAGATTCTCACCGTCTTTAAGGATGTAGCATAGAGATCCAAATACGTGAAAGAATTTGACCGTAGGTTTCCTGCCATTGATGATGTGGTAAGGTGTCTTTTCATGTCTAGGGATAACGAGAGAACGATTCTGAGTATAACAGGCAGTTGCAATTGCTTCAGCCCAGAAGAATAGCGGTAATTTTGAAGCAGAAAGCATTGTTCGAGCTGCCTCAACCAAAGTACGGTTCCCCCTTTCGACAACGCCGTTTTGTTCAGGAGTTCGAGCAATAGACGTTTGATGTTTGATGCCTTCTTCTTGAAAGTAAGATTGCAAGTTCTTGTTCAAAAATTCAGTACCCCTATCCGTTCTTACGGTTAAGACTTGAGCTTGAAGATTGCGTTGTATCATTTTGAGAAAGTTTTTGAGAACCTCTGGTGTTTCATCTTTGGACCTTAAGAAGAAAGTCCATGTGTATCTAGAGTAATCATCAACAATCACTAGAATATACTTTTTCCCGTTAATACTCTCTACACGCATGGGACCACATAAATCTATGTGTAGAAGTTGCAATCGTCCTTTTGAGCTTGGGGTAGTCTTTGTTTTGAAAGACTTCCGTTTTGCTTTCCCCAACTCACAAGAAGAACAAAGATGGTCTTTGACGAATTTCAACTTAGGAAGACCGGTCACAATATCATTCTTCGAAAGCAAGTTGATGGTGTCAAAGTTGAGATGTGACAATCGTTGATGCCATAACCATGCTTGAGATGATGACGCTTTAGCCATTAAGCAAATTGGATTTGTTGAAGATGTGTCTTGAAGAGTTACTGTGTAGAGATCAGAACCACGAGAACCTGTAAGAAGGTCATTCCCATCGTAGTCTCTAACATAGCAAGTAGATTTCCGAAAAGCCACTTCCAAATCCGCATCACAAAATTGACCAACCGAGAATAAATTGTGATTCAGTCCCTCGACGTAATAAACCCGTTTTATAGTGATATTCCCTTGAACCAAGTCTCCATATCAGTGTATCGGTGCAAATTGATCATTTCCAAACCGTACCGTACCCAGGAACTTCTCCACGAAGTTAATGAGAAGCTTGAGATTGCCCGTCATGTGCTTTGTGCACCCGGAGTCCATTATGAAAAGGATGAGTTTGACGAGCTGCAGAAGAATTAGAAGACAATGTAGCATTTGACAAATGGGAGCCCTTGATAGAAACGGGTTCCAAAATAGTAGTGGGCCTAGATGCAAAGTCTACAGGCAAGCTGATATTCCTAGACCCAATCACTAAAGTGGTTAACTTAGGTACCCATTTTTATCCGGGTGGTGTAAATCTCGAATACCCCCGTGTACATGTCCGAATCATGTTCTCATATAGCTTCTTTAATCTGTTTTGTTTACGCAGAGTAGTGGAGTCTAATGCACTTAATTTCTTAAGTGGTTGATCAGTAGATTGGTTCAAGGTTCTTGTGGGTTCTCTATTACTAGTGGGCACAGGAATAGGCTTCCTAGTTTTAGTATTCACGCCATTATGAATAAGAGCACAAGCATCATGATTGAAAGTACGAACACATTTTCCACATTCAACACAAACAGATTCAACATTCGAGGTCTTAGCATTTAAACTGTCATTACATGCAGTTACAGACGTTTTATTCTTAGAAAACTTAAAATTCCTACGGTGGTCTTCTACTTCCAACTTCTTTCCTTGACTATTGTTAGGCATGACCTTATCTTGCATTCTATTGCTCTTAAGCTGTGGTCCGCTAACGCTAGTAGTGGGGATTACTCCTGTAGAAGAAGACACACGTTGATTAGTTTTCTTAATATTCTGAGGAAACCGCGATGTTCCAGTTTGAGTGGGCTTAGTGTTCATCTTATACATTCCAGGTGCTATCACATTGGTACTCTTATCATTTCCTATCTTAGGCAAAGTCTGTGGGGATTGTCCCAAAATAGATGATTTAGGGCATTTAACCGCATTCGGTTGACGAACGGCGGATGGTTTACCCAAAACAGACTTTCCTTTCATTTTCTCAATGAGTTTCTGTAACTCACTTATGGCAATGTCCCTTTCTTTTAGCTGAGCTTTCAAATCATTTATTTCGAAATCTTTTTCATTTAGTAGACGAAACGAAGAAGCTGACATTTCTTGACACTTTTTATGATTATGAGATTTTTCACCTTTTTGTAAAGCAAGTTCAAGAGAAATGGAGTGTTTCTCAAGTTGAGAAAAACTTTTCGAAAGTTTGTTATATGACTGAATTTGTTTCGAAAGCTCTACTTCAAGATTGCGACATTTCACGTCCGATTCTGACACAAGACATGCTACATGACATTATTGATCAAGATCGGTATACACACCAAGTATAGCATTCATATAGTCAGCATAAAAATATTCCTTAGAAAGTCGATCAATTTCGTTAGAAAGTTGGTGTTCTTGTGTCTTTAATTTAATTTGAAGAAAATCAACTTCATCTTCAAGAGATTTGACATAGCTTAAATCAGTTAACATTTCCTCAGTGAGAGCATTATAAAACATTTCCACATTTTTTGAAAGATCATCAATGGTTGGAACAATACATTGTTGAATGACGACTTCTACTTGTGGGTTAGGTTTAATATTCCAAATGGTATCCCTAGAAACTTTTTCATAGTCGACGACACCTTTGTACAAATTTAAAACCCCTTGTTTTATAAACTCAAATTGCTGAACACTTTTGCTTTTCTCATCCCATTTACGTTTTTCATCCAAAATTCGCTTTTCTAACAAAATTTATTGCTTTTTGAAACTCCTTTTTAAAGAAACTTTCTTTTGTGGTTCATCACTTGGTGGTGGAACACTATTATACATCTTTTGTTCTTTTGAAAGTTCTTTTTGAGGGACAAACTTAATATGATTGTTAGAATCAGAAAGGTTTATTAAATCACTTAAGTTTGATCGACTTTCTTCTTGTTGACGAATGATTTCGTCGCAGTCAGGGGAAAGCATAAGAGCAAGATTATCAACATAACAACCGATATCATAAAGAGAAGGCTCGGTACTTTGAGCTTTCTTGAGATATTTAGGCTTGACAAAACTCGTTTTCATATTTCTATTTAGCATATTCATAGTTTGAATAGACTGACCCGTTTTGTAAACAATGTTGTTTAACGTGTCGACTCTCTTTTCCAAAGCAAGAATTTTTTCAATATCCTTTTCTTCACGAGTTTTATAAAGCTCAGTTTGTTCTTTGTTAACCGACTCTAATTCAGTAATTTGGAGTTTATGTAGCAGCAGTTGTTCTTCAAGTTCCGATATCTTCTGTTTTGACATATGAATTTCGTGTGTTACTTTAGAAAAATATTGTTCGTTGAGCACCTTACGTTCATATACCAAACCATTAGCTATTGCAACCCGTCGATCAGCTTCTTTTACATAATCACACTCTTTAAGCCTGTCTATCTCCTCAGCTAAGGATGTGTTTGCTTGCTTCAAACGTTTATTAGCATCTTTGTTTACCTCAATTTCATGTTTTAAAGAATCAATTATAGACGCAAGCAAATCACGGTCCTCATCCGAGTCATTATCCTGAGCAGCATTACCTTCATCATTACACATATACTGTGAATCCGTAGAGATATTGCTATCCTCCGTGTCCATTACATATGTGTCATTGATGCTTTCGGGTTGCTCAGGATGCCGTCGTTCATTAGCAAACACATTATAGTTATCATTTGTTGGTACCTTTTCAATTGGCTCAGTATCAAAGATAGGTCCAGAAGTATCAGCAGTCTCTGGAAGCACTTCTTGAATCTTTTCCATGTACACATAATGTGCCTCTAGCTCTTGATCATCGGCTTCATCATCAGTGTCATCACGCCAGTCAACTTCATCTGCTGTTAGTGGAATTCCTGCTTCTTCTTTCTTACACATCAGCATCTTTTCCTTGTGATACCCTGAGTCCTTAACCCGTTTTGGCTTCTTGCATTCCCTAGCCATGTGCCCAAATCCCTTGCAGTTGAAGCATTGAATCCCAGTCTTCTACACCACCGGAGTGCCTACAGTATCTCTAGCCCCAACTTGATTCAGCATCCTCTGATTATCATACCTAGCATCACGATCATACCTAGATGCATGATCAACTTCCTTATATCTAGCATTGGATGATGATCTGAGGTTGTTGTTGGTAGGTTTGTAGATCTTCTTATAAGTTATGGTGAGTAAAGACATGAGTTCTTCAATCTTCTTGTCCCTTGAAGTTTGTTCATCATCACTCTCTCCATCTGACTCGGTGTCATACTTTGGAGGTGGAGTGGGGACAATTGCTTTTGCTTTGTGTTTAGCAGCAGCTAGAGGTTTGGTGGATGAGCTTGATGACTTCGAGGAATGATTAGGTGGTTGTTGACGAGGAACGGGTTTTTTTGAAGTAGCAGCCACAAAAGCAATAGAATTAGCAGACCGTTCTGCCTTTTCAGCCCTTATTTCATTCACTTCATTCTGATGTTGTTTTAAGATATCATAAAGTTTGTGGTAAGATATAGTCTTGATATCCTCCCTTTGTTTGACCAAAGTCACAAACCTTTGCCATTCCGGTTTGAGTTGAAGTAGAAACTGAACATTGGCATAATGATTGGAGATGGTGCACTGATTTCTTACAAGCTCATTCATCATTTTGTAGAATCTCGAGTAATATGAGTCAATGGATTCACCATCTTCAGATGTGAATTTTCCAAACTCCCAAAGTAGATTAGTCTCGAGATCTTGAACATTGATTGACTCACTTTGCTTCAATCGATGAATTGCATTCCATATTTCCATAGCATTAGGACATGCATCAACTGTGGAATAGATATCGTTATCAATTCCAGTGAGTATGAAATTTACAGCATCAGCTTCAGCTTGGAGGAGTTTCTTTTTCTCAGCAGAACATGTGTCAAAATCCTCCATAGCTCGTATAGTTGATGAAGTACCATCCTCTGCATGTGTTGTAATTGGTTTGAATTCAAAAACTGGAGGTGGGTTCTCAAGGCAGTGACGAAGAGCAGTTCGGTTTTCTTTTCCATCGAGAAATCTGAGAAAACGAGATCTCCATTGAACGTAGCAACCGGCAGTGAGCACAGGTGGGTTACCGGTGCCACCTTGTTCCAAACGAATTTGATTAGCAGTTGCAATTTTGATGTTGTTGTTAGACATGGTGAATACTTGTGGATGAATTGCAGATCTTAGTGGATTTGTTGTGATGATGTGTGGTTAAAATTGAAATTCCGAAAATTCAAAAAAAATTTCTCAGTCCGACAATAAATTCCTCAGTCTGACAAAACGGTAAGCCGAAAAATTTTGTATCGCCAAATTTTGAATTTGAGTTAGAAATAGCCAAAAACTAGTAGGGAAAAAATTTGATTTTACCTGACCTAAAAATTTTAACTCTTTTTTTTTGTTTTTTTAATCTTCGTGTAAACTACGTTCCGAAACTAGTCTAGATAGTGGCTAAGTCTAAAAATTACTCAAACAAAATATCCATCGAAATGTCCATCAGAATACATATCGGAATGCCCATCGAAATGTCCAGATCGGAATGTCAAATCGGAAAACTCAGATCGGAATGTCCAGATCGGAATGCTCAGATCGCAATGTTCAGACCGGAATGTACTGTCGCAATGTTAGATCGGAATGTGGCTGAGACAAATTGGACAGAGTAACGACTTAAAAAACACCTTAAACCCGTCGGAATCCCAGATCGCAATGCACGATCGGAATGTCCAGATCGGAATAAGTAATGAAATCAAACTATCGCAATGTAGAACCAAACCCTTTCCGATGGAGATGGTTATTGCGATGGAAGCCCACGTTATACTTGTACTTTCCGATGGAGGTTTCTGCTTAAATTTCGGAATGAAGAAAAACAAGAAATTTCGCAACTTTTGATCCAAAAATTTGTGTTATAGCCAAAACCAAGATACCCAAATCACTACTACTAGTATGTAGATGATATGTATCAAGAAAAGACCATAAAAACACAAAAAGAAAAATGGGACGTGAGATGTAGATAAAAAAGGCCACGAAAATTCAAGAACACCACACACGAATCTTCAATCACCTATCCACTATAGGCTCTTGATACCAAATGTTGTTCCCATTCAATCCATAACACAAGATTCTTAGAGAGAGAAAGAGGAGAAAAGTAGAGAGAGAGAGAGTAGAGAGAAGTGGAAGGTTTACACTAAAACTATGTGTTTAATGAAATGAACCAACACCCTCTTCCACATATGGAAGAGGGTTATATATGCCACGTCCTAGGGCCTTTGTGGGATTCATCTTGGGCCGGGCTTGGCTTTGTTTTGGGCTTACGCCCCTAACTTATACAATATTAGCTTAAAGTCCAAGCCCGGTTTTCCCGACTATCCTATTACAATACAAGACCTTTTAACGACTAAGATGACCTATTACATTCTTGTTCGACTATATAAAATATAGGGCTAACAGAACTTATAAGAAAACTGGAAAGTATAAGTAGACCTCGATCTCTTGTCAACATTCTCATCCTTTGTGAGACACTAAGCACGATAATGTAACTCCTTCAAGTGTTATGACAAGTCTTCTGTAGAATATTGATAATCAATGAATCTATGAAGGGGTTTGTTAATTTCTAGAGAGAGAAAGTTAGAGAGAGAAAGTGAGAGAAACTATGTGAATTTTATTAAGTGGAAATTAAGAAAATGATAACAACCAACCCCTTTCCTTAGTGGAAAGGGGTATTTATAGTTCCAAGTCATAAGTGGACTTGGGCCGGTCCATGACAAGCCCATGGACCGGTTCTTACTTAAGTTAATAAGTAAATAATAACTAATTACTAACTACGAGCTATTACAACATAAATCATATTGTGGAGTGACCGATACTTCTAATATACGTTAAAACGTATTTCTAACAATCTCCCCCTAAGGGAGGTCACTCCACGTTACAAAGTTCTAAACCTAGCATACTATACTAAGTCTTCGTTCTTTAGCTCGTAGTCTTTTCTTCTTTTCTTTCTTTTGTTGTGAATATGTTGATTTGATCTTTTTGGCTTTGACTTGAGAGCATTGTTCTTTGGCCTTTCACGTGCGATCTTTGCCTTTCTTGTGAACTTTGCCTCCTCGTGACTTCATGTTCCACACACTTACGTCTTTTTGTTGGATTCTTGAAAGCTTCAGAGTTTGGTACAGCGGAAGACTTCATCTTGTACTTTCTTGAATTTTTGTTGCAAAAGACATAAGCATGTGGGAACAACTTTTACAGGTACACCGCAACACCACCGTCTTCACTGGTACACAGCAACGCCACCGTCTTCAACAGGTACTCAGCAACGCCACCGTCTTTAGCAGGTACACAGCAACGACACGAATAAAATGGCTTTGAACATTTTATTCTAATTCGGTAGCATTTTACCTCCGGTCGGTGAAGACCGTTGGACGATATTAGATATCGTACCCGTGACGGATAGTTTCAATTAAGTAACTTCCTGACAGGATTTCGCGGGTAAACCCGTTCTCTTTATTCGACCGTCCAAAGCTGACTGCGAACATAAAGAGTGAATCACTTGGATAAATTATCCTTGTGATTAAAAGCCGTCAATTCATGAAACCTGGAACAAGTGAATTTCAATTAAGATTTTCACCATCGTTGCTTTCCAGTTGTCACGAGCTCGATTCATAAAGAATCTTGCACGTTACCTACCAAGTGCTGTTTGATGTTGACACTAGAAGGATTTCCACTCGTCACTGTGGTCAATAAAGAGTCACTCTGAGTGTTCTGGCAAGATCATATGATAATGCGAAGAGGCCTGGAACGAGTTTAAGTTCAATTAAGAATTAAACCACTGTTACCTTCCAGTTTTTCACAAGATTGGTTCTAAAAGAACCGCACGTGTAACCTACCATGAGCTTGTTTGATGTTGGCTCAAGCAGGATTTCCATCTTCATTGTAATACTTACGTATTACTCGGATGTTCTGGCAATATTACAAGAATATTGCGTAGGACTCATAAAAATCTCTTACTTTTCACAGTGTGTGAGAAAGCAAGGAATAAATGGAAAGTGTCCTAATGAGACTTTTGATGATCTCTTGGCTCTAGACTCGATTGTGCGTTTTGATTTAGTGAGCGATGGCTGGAGAGGAGTGCCACCTTTTCAATACCAGTTTATTCGGAGTGAATAAACCAATAGATAACGTGTTGATCTCCGTGTGATTAAAACAAATACCTTTTGAGAGATATTTGAGTTAGCTGGGGAAGGGTTGTGCATTGCATCACTGGGTCCATGACGTCTTTCTTCAATACCGAGAATCATTAACAAAAATGACCTCAATAGCATATGTATTGACCCGGTTTCTGCCTAAAGTTGTAAGGAGGGCTTCTTTCTTTACACCCTTTATCTTTACATTTCTTTTTCATTCTTCAACCCCTTCAATGCTTACCAATACGTCATCACTAGCACCTTGTTGTGATTGTTCCAGTGCTAGCTTAAGTACTTGGTCGGCATTCAGCTACATTCACATTCTTTCTCCATCTTTCCTAGGACTTCTAATTCTATCTAGGGAATTGTCCTTGGGAAGATTCCATCGGCTCTGATGAATCATTGGACTAAACCTATTCCTACCACCCTTTTGTCACCACATCCGTCGTGAATTAAGCGTGTTTTGGGAAGGAATTGCCACCATGAAAACATCATTGAAAATCACCTAAGGTACTTGTGATATTAAAATCAAAAGTTTTGTACCTTAGGTGTTTTGATCATCAAAAACGCTCCCCCTTAACACGTGCTTAACACATATTAAGTTGGATTTTCATTAAGTCTTTTTCATCTTTTAGCCAAGTATCACTTACGTCTCCTTAATCCCATTTTCTCCCCTTATCCAAAATGTTAACCATTAATATTTGGGATATTGAATGGATTAACCGGTCTTTGGGTAAAAATGAAATCGATGTTTTGGCCATAGAACAAGTTATTGCTCCCCCTTAAGTTAATAAGGGATAGTTGTAGTGCTTTGGTATGACATATTTTGAAAGATTTAGAATCTCGTGAGAAATTCTTGAAAAATTATCATACCTTAACACTACAACAAGCCATTCAAGCACATTATTCACAAATTTACATATTCACAATTGAAAACCAATATAAAGTGACCTGAGATGTACGACCCATCAGATGGATCGTTGCAGTAGCTTGTGGTGCACTAAATACGGTCTTCCACCCACGAATCTTTCCAAGCTCCTCATCAATCTACGTTCACGGAGCTTTTGGTCGATCTTTTTGATCACATACTTTGCCATCTGCCGGTAACCCGGATGCCAATCCTCCGTCATCTCTGGCAAAGTCCCACCCGAGTTCAGATGCTCCAACTTATCTCTGACTTGTATAAGAGTTCCATCACTATACTTGTGAAGCTCACCCACCCTCATAAACTTCATCAAACCTCGACTGTTCAAGTAGAAAATGCCGGAATTCGGAACAGAAATGCCGGTATAAGGACATCTTTCTACGTGTTGAGGTAGCACTTGATTCACAGGACGGGTTAAATTGAGCCTCCTCTGATAGCTTTCGACTCCCAACTGAAGATCCTCAACTCGTGACTTGATGACAACGCTTCGTGTGAACATACGAAGTGCTGTATTCAAAGCAATCAGGTCTTCACGAGGAATGTGAGTAAGTTGATCTCGGGTCATCAGAAGCAGCATATCTTCAATATCCTCAAGGCGAATGATGGAAAAATCTCCTTGCTGGATTTTGTATTCCCTGTCATCCTCCCTTTTCAAACGAATCTCCGTCACATGGTAGTAGCCGTTCTTAGCTTCAGTTTTCATTCCTAAGATGCTGGAGATACGGATGTCAGATCTAACATTGCTTCCAGACTTGACCATGCAGCAACCCCTGTACGCCCTTCGAATTCTTTCGTCCCAATGAGATGCACCTATGACAGCATACATATCATAATTACGATTCATTTTTGGGACCCAGAGTCGATTTACCTTTTCCTCGATGAAGGGTATTGTCCCCCAGTTGGCCGCTTTCAGCAAAGTCAGGGATGTTGCATACTTTGATGATCCCTTCATAAGATACTCAAGATCATTGGTGACGAAGAAGTCAAGAGTGATCTGATTATCTTGAGCAGGATCCATTGGAGGTGGAGCTCTTTCTGATTCATGAAGTCCTGGCCGTTGAACGGTTTTCAAAGCCTTTATGATCTCATCGGCATAGTACTCGAGCTCCATTTGGGGTAATCGGGTTTTGGCACGCAGTCTCTTATCTTTCATCGCTTTCTTGACCAAGGATGGAGTAACCGAAGTCTTATACTCATGAGCAAGAAATGCACATAAGTCAATCGGACTTCGGATACGCAGATACAGCACATCTTTGTCAGCATCTGTGATCGGATCATATTGAGCTGCTGCCGTGATCCAAGCTTGTGGTGGTGCAGACTCGTCTATCTCCAACGTGTCTTCCCAGACACGAATGCTTGGTTCAGGAACCGTAGATTGTTGAACCTGTTGTTGAGGAGTGGAAGTGCGAACATCTACTGGTTCAGTTTCAGGCATTTCAGCAGTGTCTTGAACTGGGGAGTGTTGGGCAGCTTCGGGTTCTGTCACTGATTCTGCAATCACAGGAGAAACAACAGCAGAACTAATGGGGTTAGTGGTAATAGGTACAGATACAGCGATAGAGATACCAGGAGCCGAAGACGCTGTAGTGGCATTCACATCGTGGCGCCACTTAGTTCGTCTTGATTCCGAGGATGTCGATTTATCCTTCTGTGCTGCATCTTTTGTGGACTTGGTTCCAGCAGCAGTTTTCTTGGAGCTGGTAACCTTGTCTCCCTCTTTTGGCTGTTCACCCCCATCATCATCCTGATTGTCATCCCCGTTATTATCCCTAACACTCTCCTGATTCTCATCACCATCATCATCGCCATCATCATCCTCATCATCCTCATCATCGTCATCATCCTCATCATCCTCATCATCATCACCACCTTCTTCATCGTCTTTCTCCTTTTCACCTTCTTCTTCTTCTTCTTCCTCTTCTTCACCCGTACCCTCTTCTTCACTCTCTTCCCTTTCTTCCTCAGGTAAGATGTGATATGGTACCACACTTCCAAACATTTTGAATAATCTATCATCCTCCATGATAGCATCATTCAGGGATTTATATAGAGCCCGTTGAATCCTCGACTTGTTATACGACCCAAGTTCCACCATTCGAGCCTTAAGGATCTTCTTCAATTCAAAATCCGTCAGGTCATAAGCAATCTTATAGGCGGCTTCTGAAGGGTTGGAGGATTTGACCATCAAGTTGTCAGCAGCAAGTGTCTTCAACTCGTCACGAAGCTTAGGCATTAAGGATTCAACGGATTCTTGCACTCTTTCTTTCACAGAAGCTTCAAGTGCGTCTTTTTGTTCCTTATATTTATCCCTCATTGCTTGAAGTCTGGTAATACGTGCAGCATGCTTATCAGCCTCAGCCTGCTTAACTCGAGCAAGTTCCTCTGCATGAGCTTTACGTGTAGCTTCCATGTCTGCAGAGAACTTGGCAATCAACTCTTCTTGAGCTTTCTGAGATACTTCTTCCCTTTGAGCTCGTCTTTGCAACTCTTGGCGAAGTTCATCCATTTCGCGTTTGTGATTGTCAAGCATTTCGGCCATCACTAATGCAGCCATTGCAGATGTTGCAGAGCTGCTCTGGGTTGACTGAATAGGCTCGGTTGTTACTGCTGTACTAAGAGTGGGAATTATGGGTGGTGGAAGAAATGGTGTGGAAGCCGGTCGGGTTGGTCGGGTTGTTAAGGGTTGGATTGGTGGTGGTAGAGTTGCCAAAGGTTGAATTGTCACCATGATCGTAGAAGCAACAGGTTCCTTTTCCACACTTGTTGAAATAGGGATTGATGGCTCCTTCGAAGTGGAATAGTTTTCGGGTGACCCAAACTCATCAACATCATGCGGTTCCTCGTACTCATCCTCGATATCTACCCTCGCACCTGAACCACTACCGCCTGTATCTTTCCTACTCCTTTTAATAGCCATCTTCATCATTTGTTGCTCGGATTTATCAAGAGTAGGATCAACAATATCTGCTTCATCACGTAGACGCATCAAGTCCTTACCCTTTCCTTTCTTACCCTTTGTCTTCTTCTTCTTGGGTTCGGGTTCAGGTAACGCAGCTGGTTGTTTGCGTTTACCTTTACTCTTAACCGTTGTGGAAGAGTCTTCTCCAGTTTGAAGGTTTGCTTTCAGCCTCTGGATTTCTAACTGTAGTAGCTTGTAATCTGCAGATCCTTTGATTTTTTCAGATAAAAGGTAATCAGGAACAGGACCCGGAATCACACCAGTAGACGGTCCTTCATGCCTCAGATCTACAGTATCATCAGCTTCTTCAGTGTGATAGCGACCTCCTGCACGCCTATCAATAGTAGCATCAAGCTTCATAAAGTAATTTATGATGAGCTTAATAAACCGAGGATAAGGAAAGAAGTTTGTCTTCAGCTTCTTGTTGTGGAAGAGTTGGAAGGTGAATTCTTCCCATATCAACAAAGCATAATCTGAATTCGCAGCTTTGTACATGCCATAGAAGAGGTTCATTATCGGACTTCGCAAAGCATCATGTCCACTCGTTTTTGGTGTAAGGCATTTACTGAGAATACCCATCAAAGCTCTCCAAGGTTGTCCCACCTTAGCAGTTGTAAACTCAGATGCAACTCGTATTTCCGGACATCCAAGTGCATCAAATAACTCCGCGAGTTCATCTTTAGTAGGATCCCTTGAGAAAGACATGCCCTTGGGTGTATCCCGTATACCAAGCATCTTACGGAAGTCTGAAACGGTGAGTGTCTGCTGCTTGTTGTCGATGGTGAAGGTGATCTTGTTCGAAGTGAAATCCTTGGTTGCCCAAAATTCAAACATATACTCATAAGGCACCGAGGCTGTACTCCTAAGGGCGTTCTTGAAATGGGAGTTATCAAGAATGGCTATGGCGACCTTAAAACCATGGTGGGTGGATTTAGAAACTTGCTTTAGCTTATAGTTGTTGGGTATAAACTTAAGGGTTCGAGCTTTAGCAATATCGGCTTCCCTAGATTCTTGGATAGCTTGTACTGTTGGATTAGTCATTTTATCTGCTTAAGATAAGACATGAAAGGTTGATGCACAAAAACAGATAGATATATATCATTCTTACTTCTAAGCATAACACATTTCATAAGCTAAAACAACAAGTACATAGATAGCATGCAAACAATAACAATCAAACAACTCATCCGGAACTTTTCCTCATTCGGAACCTTTTCATCCGGAACATTCTTCATTCGGAACTTCTTCTCATTCGGAACTTCTTCATCCGGAAGTTCTTCGTTCGGAACTTCCTTCATCCGGAAGTTCTTCATTCGGAACTTTCTTCATCCGGAAGTTCTTCATTCGGAACTTCCTTCATCCGGAAGTTCTTCATTCGGAACTTTCTTCATCCGGAAGTTCTTCATTCGGAACTTCCTTCATCCGGAACATTCCTTCGTTCGGAACTTCCTTCATTCGGAAGTTATTCATTCGGAACTTCCTTCATCCGGAAGTTCTTCATTCGGAACTTCCTTCATTCGGAAGTTATTCATTCGGAACTTCCTTCATTCGGAAGTTCTTCATTCGGAACTTCCTTCATTCGGAAGTTATTCATTCGGAACTTCCTTCATTCGGAAGTTCTTCATTCGGAACTTCCTTCATTCGGAAGTTCTTCATTCGGAACTTCCTCATTCGGAAGTCCTTCATTCGGAACTTCCTCATTCGGAAGTTTTTCTGAAGAAATCCTTCATTCGGAAGTTCTAAGCCATGTTCATCCGGAACTTTTGCCAACTAAACTCAGATGTTTGATCTAGCGCATTTGTGAATTTCTAAGGCAAACTAAGGCAATATAAACATCATTTAACCTATTCCAAGCAAATCCCACCATAAATCCTTAATCAATTTAGCCTAATTTAATCAAATAACCCTAAGTGGATTAGACTGAGTAATTGAGCATGTTTAACAGATTTAAATGATAAGAAATGATGATTGGAAGTTAACATATTTGATGTATATACCTTAATTATACGAATGAATAGGAAGAAATGATCAGACGAAGGTTTTGAATGCGTGCTTGTGTGTGAACCAACAATGGCGGCAAGATGAATAAAAGAAACAGTGATTAGAAATAATGGGGGCGGGGATGTGTTGTTTGACTTAGGTCAAAAAGATTTTGACAACTTTCAAGAAATCACACTTATAGTCCCTACCTTTTCTAAACTATTCCTTTTTGTTTCTAATTTGTCCATTTCACCTAACTCTTGTTAAGCGTACACACAACTTAGCAAACGCATCTATTAGCAAATCCTCAAAATCTAAAAGCCATGCCTATCACCTAGAACGAACACAAGTTGTTTTCTAAAGCAAAACCACTCAATTACCATGTAGCCCTTAATTTTCACAATCACTTTGGAAAATCCATTTTAATGACAAAGATGATTTTACTATTTTCTCCCCCTTAAACGATGACCCGTTTTCTATTTAAAGAGCTGTAGGCATTGTTTAAAGAGTCAAATAGTGATGAAAGCATTTCCAATTTATCTCTTGAAAAATTTTGATTCGTGGTGTCAATAAGATTTCTCTTATTTTAACAAATTGATGCACTGAGACGTACACAAATTCGTGTCAGACCAAGTTATAAAGTAAACCTGATCCCTTTGCATGATTTGGCTTGTAAATCACGCCCGAGAAAATTAATTCCCGTTCTGAGCCAACGTTTTCCAAGGAAATACGTGACTTTAATGTGAAAACCGGGTTGCAGTCTGAAATAACTACAAGCCATGATGGGCATGTTTTAAAAATGTACAACTTTTATACGGACTCTATTTATGGCACCGTGTCAATATTAATCGACATTTCTAAGGCCGTAAATATTACCGTACTAAAAGACATGCCCGATTTAAAACAAAAATATTTTTGGTTTTTCTGGATTTTATAATTTTTATGGTTTTTCTTGGTTTTATATTTTTTATGGTTTTTCTTGGTTTTATATTTTTTATGGTTTTTCTTGGTTTTATATTTTTGTATTTTTCTTTTGTGGTTTATATATTTACGATAATATACAGGATCACAACCAAAGGATACTCTGAATAGTTTACCACGACTATTCAGCTGATTCTTCTGCCAACTCTTTGAGAGTCGCTGGAGTGAATGATTTCATTCCAAGCTTGTCGATCAAAAACTCGATTCGTCCTCGATCTAAGGCTTTGGTGAACATATCCGCCAGCTGATACTCAGTAGTGACAAAATACAGCTCGATCACTCCGTTCTCCACCTGCTCCTTGATGAAATGGTAGCGAATGTCTATGTGCTTGGCCCGGGAGTGTTGAACATAGTTGCAGCAAAGGGCAATGGCGCTCTTGTTGTCACAATACATCGGGATTTTGTTAAATCCAAGACCGTAGTCAGTTAATTGTGATCTCATCCAAAGGACTTGAGCACAACAACCGGACATGGCGATGTATTCAGCCTTCGTGCTTGATATTGCAGCGCTTTTCTGCCTTTTTGACGACCAACTGATCAATCTATCTCCTAGGAGTTGCACAGATCCAGAAGTGCTACGCCTCGTATCTTGACATCCAGCATGATCGGCATCTGCGTATGATATTAAAGCAATCGAGGAATCTTTCGGATACCATAGACCACGATGAAGTGTTCCTTTTAGATACCGAAAGATCCTTTTCACAACATGTAAGTGCTTTTCGGTAGGCCGAGCCTGATACCGGGCACACATGCATACAGCAAATTGCAAATCAGGCCTGCTAGCAGTCAGATAGAGAAGGGTGCCAATCATTCCACGGTAAAGTTTCGGATTGACAATAATCCCATCCCTATCTTCATCTAACTTGGATTTCTCCACCATTGGAGTGTCTACGGGGTCACAATTCTCAAAGTTATATTTCTTAAGTGATTCTAGAGCATATTTAGATTGATTTATAAAGATGCCTCTGGGATTTTGAGAAATCTGTAATCCTAAGAAAAATGATATTTTTCCCATCATCGACATCTGAAAGCGTGTGGACATTATCTTCTCAAATTGTTTAGACAATTCTATGTTAGTGGCAGCAAAAATTATATCATCAACATAAATTTGTACCAGAAGCATGTCGTTGCCGTCTTTGAGAGTGAATAGAGTGGGGTCCACTTTGCCTTTGGAGAAGCCTTCCGACATGAGATATGTTGACAGGAGATCATACCACGCGCGTGGAGCTTGTTTCAACCCATAAAGAGCCTTCTTAAGCTTGTACACATGGTTAGGAGACTCCGTACTCACGAACCCATCCGGTTGACTAACATAAACCTCTTCCCTTAGTTCACCGTTCAAAAATGCCGTCTTCACATCCATTTGATAGACGATCATGTTCATATGAGCAGCAAACGCAAGGAATAGTCTAATCGCCTCCAATCTAGCCACAGGAGCAAAAGATTCCTCAAAGTCTATACCCAAGGCTTGTTTATATCCTCTAGCGACCAATCTTGCTTTATTCTTCAATACCGAACCCATCTCATCAAGTTTAACCTTATAAACCCATAACAAAGTAAGGATGTTAACCTTGTCAGGGCGAGGAACCAATTCCCATACTTCTAGTCGTTTGAATTCATTGAGTTCCTCCTGCATAGCTTCAATCCAAGATGATTGGGTCATAGCCTGCTGCCAATTTTTGGGTTCAACTTCAGAGAGAAATGCATCAAAGTAACAATATAGTGCACTCTCTTGTAGTTGATGGCGTGTAGAGACTGGTCGATCTAGATCTCCAATAACATTCCTAATTGGGTGATCTTTTGTCCATTTAGTGCTATGGTTTTCAATCCTAGGTGGTCTGGAGTGAACAATAGATGGAGCTTCTTCTGAGGTAGACGCGGCTGAAGGGTTTTCAGGGATCGCTACACCAAAGAAAGGAAGCTCTTGCAAGTGAGCATATTCCAGGTCGTGATCAGTAGTATCCTCTTCTACATCATTAGGCACAAGTAGGGGTGATGATTCAGGTGTAGTTTGAGAATCACTTGGTGAAGGTGCATCCGGTTCATTGTGAATTGTAGATGCATTAGATAAAGGTTCATTGACTTGAGCAACCACTTCAGGTATTGGAGCAATTACTACAGGTACTGGAACTTCATCAGTCGGGGGATCGAAGAATTCATCAAACAACGGTTGAAACAGTTTATCCCACTCAGGCCTAGTTGGTGGTAAAAATGATGTAGAAGTAGGATTGTTGGGAACTAATCCGGAACTTATAGCACCGGGTCCCATCTCATGAAGCGCGGGTTCAGAGCTGTGTTGCTCAGAAGCCATCGCTGTCAGCTCGTCGAAATCAGCGTCCATAGTTTCTACAATCTTGCCAAGACGACGGTTATAGATTCGGTATGCTCTTTTGGACGGTGAGTAACCAATGAAAATACCTATGTCGGCTTTTGGTTGAAGCTTACCCAAGTTCTCACTATTGATGTTTGGATAACACAAAGCACCAAACACATGGAAAAATGAAACATCGGGTTTGCGGTCATGTAGAAGCTCATAAGGTGTTTTTCCATGGCGTTTCCGAATGATTGAACGGTTTTGGGTGAAACATGCAGTAGAAATAGCCTCTGCCCACAGGAACAATGGAGCGTTCGCATAAATAAGCATGGTCCTAGCAGCTTCCATAAGTGTACGATTCCGTCTTTCAACGACACCGTTTTGTTGTGGAGTGCGTGCAGCGGATGTTTCATGTGATATACCAACTCCTTCATAATAATCACGAAGAGTCTGGTTGACGAACTCTGTACCATTGTCTGTACGAATACGGCGGACAATGGTATTCAAACGTACCTGAATGAACTTCAGAAAAGTGATGATAGCCTTCGGAGCTTCATCCTTTGTACGTAGAAATCTAACCCATGTAAACCTTGAGAAATCATCCACAATGACGAGAATGAATTTCTTACCGCTCACACTTTCAGTTCTCATCGGTCCACAAAGATCCATATGCAAAAGATGAAGTTTTTCTTGATTAGTGTCTTCAGCTTTGGGTTTGTAAGATTTCTTGGTGCTTTTCCCCCTTGAACACGCGGAACATAAATGATCCTTGTGAAATTTAAGCTTGGGAAGACCACGAACTAACTCGTTTTTAGCCAGATGATTAATAGCATCAAAATTAAGATGAGATAATCTTCGATGCCATAACCATGACTTGGTCTTCGAAGCTTTCGAGAGAAGACATACTGGAGAAGCGGCCATCATGTCTTGTAAGGACAAAGTGTAAAGATTTGCACCACGAGATCCCTTCAACAAATCTTTTCCTTCCAAGTTGCGGATGAAACAAGTGTGTTGTCGAAAAGCAACCTCAAGGTTGGAATCACAAAACTGTCCTACTGAGAATAAGTTATGACCAAGACCTTCAACATAGTATACCCTAGAAATCGTCACGTTTCCAATCTGATATTCACCATATCCCATAATCTTTGCTATATGATCATTCCCAAATTTAACCGTACCAAGAAACTTGCTGACGAAATTTCGGAGCATCGAGCGATTTCCGGTCATATGTTTTGAACAACCGGAGTCCAAATACCACAGGATGATTTGGACCACCTGAAAATATCACCACACAAAGACAATGTAGAGGTATCGGAATCTGAGTGTTCCTTGTTATTAGCAGGTACAGATTTAGTAATCTTAGATTTGCTAACTCTAGGTTTCTTAGATTTCCTAGCCTTTTTCTTCTTAATTAGTGGTGTAGATTCTAATTGGCTCAAATCCTGAGGTATTTCTACACTGATAGGCACTAAAGTGGGGGCTGACCTAATTAAAGGGCGTTGTTTCCTTACTTGAGTGCGAGTGTTCCTAACTAAAGGACGCTCAGACCTAACCTCAATGGATGCATTCCTAGTTAAAGGGCACATTTTACCATCGAGAGTGAAGGTCCTACCAGTGGGACGCCATTGCCAGCCAACTTGGGCACGAGTTCTACCCGTTGGCTTCCATTCAAGACCATTCTTAATAGCATTCATTTCATTAACGTGATCAATCAGACACAAATCATGACGCTGTGAAAACATACATTCATTACAATTCCAGCAATTTAAATCAGAATTCACGAATGGTTTAGGCTGCTGCACAGGCGCAGAGCTTTTAGTCTTAACATGATTCGTTTTATTTAAAACTGAACTAGCATTCCTAGTGTGGACTTCTACTTTCTTCTTTGTGGCACTACTAGTGGCGGGCTTGATCTTATCTTTCTTGAGTGGCGATCCTTTAGCCTTAGTAGTTGCTTTTAATCCTGTAGAAGGCAAATTGGGAACATTAGCAACAGATTTTAAAGATGTCTTACTTGATTGTGCCAATGACGGTTTCGCTCCTGGAGTCTTATTAAATGGAGTGACAGCAATGGGCCTATTATTAAGTAGTGCAGAACCTGGTGTACCTATGTATTGCAAATAAGCCAAGCAATATTGAACTCGCTTAACATATTCATTAGCCGAATAATAGTCGCTACTTGAGGGATCTAAGGCATAAAGATCGTCTAAAATATCCCTAAGAAGATCGACATGCTTAATGGCATTCCTCATATAATCATCGTATACAACCGGGTTTCTCTTATGAAGCGGATTCTTATAAAGCACTACTTTCTTGGTTATTGGAGCACTAGTGGACGGTGCAGAGTCGGTAGCTAAGTTATCAACTACTTCTTGTCGGGTGAGAAGAAGTGTCTCCTTTAACTCAGCCAAAACCATATTTTTGTCTATGAGCAGGATGTTCAAGTCAGAGATTTCTTCGCACTTTTGGTTCAGTTGTTCAATATAATATTGTTGCTGTGTCGCATTAAAAGCGAATCGATCTTCTAGTGAACCATAAAGAGCGGATAGTCCCTGCCTTGTCCGATCCATCTCCCCTAGAACAGTTGATAGTCTAATTTCTAAGACCTGGTTTTTAGACTCTGCGGCCTCTAGTTCCATTCTTAATGTTTCCTTTGATGATATCTCTCTCTTCAATCTCATGATTTCTTCCTCTAATGTCTTAACAATTGCAATCATCTTGTCACTTGTCTCAACACCGTTTTCACAAACATTTGATATCAAAAGATTATCATTTTGAGCTTGTTGTTTTAATTCTAAAGATATACAATGTTGTTCTAGTTGATTAAAGCGTTGAGAAAGTAAATTATAAGAATCTTGTAGCTTTAAAAACTCAGCGTTAGATTCGTGACAAGAATGATTATCTACCTCATTTACAGTTTCAGCAACATTTACAGAAATATCACAAACATCATCACAAATATCCTCACAAATATTCACAGCATCACAATTCATCATAGCGGATGTAAGCTCATTCGAATATTTAACATTTACAATAGTAAGCACATCACACGAGATTACTTCGGACAAGAATCGGTCATATTCGGTTAAAATCTTTTCCTTTTCAATTAGTTGCAGTTCGTAAGCGGTGTCCATTTCATAAAACACTTTTTGAACTTCCCCAATTTCAAACTGAAGATTTTCCTTAAGAGATGCAAAACTTCCTTTTAGACTTTCGACAAACGGATTGATCTTAGTTTTAAACACCTCGTTCATGTGTTCGAAAGCCCATTCTCCGGCGTTTAAGCCATTTGAAGTCGTACATTCCAAAATGACCTTGTCAAAGGTAGTAAAGTATCGGTTAATCTCTTTCAAGTTTAACCATACTGTGCTAACCGGTGGAAGATTCTTTGGAATTTCCTTAGGATCTTCCATGTTGACAAGTGTAGGAAATGTACTAGGGCGTTCTTCCTCTAACATGTAGGTCGGTGCTGTGATGAGATCTTTATCCATATGGAAGCGAACTCTAAAATCAGTTTTAGCAAGCTCCTTATTCATTTTAAAATAATCACAATCTGGATATTTTGCTGAATTATATGACCGATCCTCATCAACTAGAACCTTACTTGTTCGATCATTGGGAAAAACAATCGGGTCTAAAGCCAATCCTAATTGCGTTGCATTATAAAGTCTAGGACTATGTCTTAAAGCTTGTTTTGCATATCGTGGATTAGGGGGAAGGCCTTTTAGACGTGATAAGTTAAACTCTTTAAACGAAGCATCAAATAAGTGAACTAGTTGTGAAGCAGCGTATTGTCTTAACAGCAAGTAGTCTAGACTTCTAATCTTATTAGTAGCATTAATCTCCATTTCAGTCTTCTTAGATTCGAGTAATTCAAAATCAGTTTGAAGTTTTTGAAAATTAGTGACCACTAACTCCTTTTCTCTAAGTTCACTAGACAGATTTGCTCTTAAGTTTTCGATTTCTTGCAAGTGACCCATTTGTTTGTTTCTAAAGTGATCATATTCGAGATTTGTGAGAACACTAGACGAAGGCACTAATTCCAAAGTTTGTACTTTCTCATTGCTTAAGGCAAGCTCTTCAGACAAATTCTTATTCTTAGCTAAGGTTTCTAAGAGTGCAGCATTCATTTGGCTAAGTAGTGTAGCAGGAACCATGACCAAATCTTGTTGAGCAGGAGTAGGCATATGCGAACTGGTTCCCGGTTGTGATTCACTCAAAGTCTGGGAACTCACATTGATATTGCTATCATTGTTTGTCTCCTCATTTGAAAGACTCACCACCGAAGATTCATTCGAATCAGCACTCTCTTGCCCAACTTGATGTGGTTGAATACTAGCATCAGTGGCATTATCAGTGTCATTAATAAGTACCTCAGATTTCTTATCTGGCCCTAAGCTGGAAAAAGTTGCCATGAAAGCCGCCTTTGCAGTCTGAAAGTCATCACAATCGGAATCATACGCATCAAGATCATCGGCTTGGTAAGCTGCAGTCTGCGTAGTGACAACGTCTTGTTCAGCAATCCCTGGGTCAGCAAGAAATGCAAGCTCCTCTTCATCAAGTCCCCTTCCTTGCGCCTGAGCATTTACCAGATAGATCTTTTCTGCAAACCACTGTCCATCCCTTCTCCTCTTGGGTTTCTTACAATCCCTGGACATATGACCCTCTTCCTTGCAGTTGTAGCATGTGATCATTCTCAACTTGCCTGTATTAGCCCGTGGAGGATTATTGACCATTGGAGCAGGAGCAGGATTGACGGTGCGAACATTGGTTGATGTGGAAGGTCTCCCCTGATATGGTTGAATTGGCTGAACCATTACCCTGCCATTCTCAATTGTAGCTTGTTGGCGAGAATTGGATGAATTCCTCAACTGATTGTTGGTAGGAGCTGATCCTCTGAATCCTCGTTTGCTTAAAGTTCTTGTGAGGTAAGCAGACATAGTAGTTAGCACTTCAACTGGGTCAGCTCCTTGTTGGAATACAGGAACTGGGACTTCCTCATCATCACAATATAGTGATTGATCTGGATGAGCTGCATAATCAGTATAAGGAAGACTCATTTGATCAGGGTAGCTTGTTGGATATGCTGCATTCTCTTGATAAGAAGAATATGATGGCTGAGCATAATGTGCAACATTTGCTGGATGAGTTTGTGAAGCATACTGTGGTGAGGGTGCATTGAACCGATATTGTTGCTGATGTGAGGTGGGTGGTTGTGGTAGAATCGAGTATTGGGGAAAGGCTGGTGTCATGTAAGGTGATTGATGATAAGCTTGATGTCCCAAGATATAGGGTGTGTTGTTGTGAGACAAGCTTGGTTGATTCGCCATCAATGCTAAAGAATCTGGGTGCATCCCACGAGGAGAACGGTGCATAATCACATGCTTCTCATGCTGCTGAAGGAAGGCATAGATTTGATCTAAGTTGCACTTATGCAAATCCCGGGTTAACTTCACATCGGTAATATACTCACCCCATTCAGCTTGAGGTAGAGTATTCAAGAATTTGGTGTTAACCTGGAATGGTGCAATCACAAGATTGTATACATTCAGATCATTCATAAGTGTGGTGAATCTGAAGTAATAATCGTGGAGTGTTTCCCCTGGGTTGTAGGTGAATCTATCAAACAAATCATACAGCTGACACTCCCTTTCTTGTTTGGTGAGAGACGTGCCTTGTAGCAATACCTTAAGACGTTCCCATAGATCCTTTGCCACCGTATACTGACTCACCATCCTATAGATATCATGGGGAAGAGCTTGGAGAATTGTTTGAAGAGCTTTTTCATCTGCATCTGCAACAAGTTGTTGGGCTGGAGTGAGTTCTTCAAATTCTCGTGGTCTAGTCACGTTGTCAACCGTAATGGTACCATAATCGAGTGGACCATTCAAAATCGATTTGACCATAAGTCTTCTGTAGGTCGGTTTCCCCTTTAGATATTGCATCATTCGACCTTGCCATGCCTCAAACACCTCTTTAATGAGCATCGGTGGACGGCTATCAGTTCCCGTTATGATTGATATATCCGTAAGAGATGTCATCTGAGGCATTACTGAATTTGGATTCATTTTGTTTTTCTTCAAAGAAACAGAGATTATCGGTTGATCGAGCAGTGAAGTAAAGCTTGTGAATTGTGTTGTGTTTTTGTTGTATGAAACCAAGATTAAATCCTCTAAAAAATCGTCGAAAAAACAAGCAAAATAACCCTTGATTCGGAACTTTTTGTTGATTCGGAAGTTTGATTCGGAAGATTACCTTGATTCGGAACTTTGTGTTGATTCGGAAGATTACCTTGATTCGGAACTTTTGGTTGATTCGGAAGATTACCTTGATTCGGAACTTTTTGGATTGATTCGGAACTTCTTGGTTCGGAAGTTATTGATCCGGAACTTTGGCTTGATCCGGAACTTCTTGACTCGGAAGTTCTTGGTTCGGAACTTTAGCTTGATCCGGAACTTCTTGACTCGGAAGTTCTTGGTTCGGAACTTTAGCTTGATCCGGAACTTCTTGACTCGGAAGTTCTTGGTTCGGAAGTTTTGCTTGATCCGGAACTTCTTGACTCGGAAGTTTCTTGATCCGGAACTTCTTGGTTCGGAAGTTTCTGATTCGGAACTTCTTGACTCGGAACTCCTTGATCCGGAACTTCTTGATCCGGAACTTTTGCTGAATGAACAGAAACTTCCTTGATGAACAGTCGAACCTTAAAAAAATGAGATTAAGCCCCGATTTTGACCAAATAACCCAAAAAGTTTTGTGCTTTCGACTAAAATAAGTAACAACTAATACTTATCCACTAATCCCAATCACAAAAACACCAAGAACACCAAGAATCAAGATGATTTTTCTAAAAGAACACTAATACAATCAAAAACTAAAAAACCACACAAATCACCACCTTAAATCACCCCATAGCTCTTGATACCAAATGTAGAATATTGATAATCAATGAATCTATGAAGGGGTTTGTTAATTTCTAGAGAGAGAAAGTTAGAGAGAGAAAGTGAGAGAAACTATGTGAATTTTATTAAGTGGAAATTAAGAAAATGATAACAACCAACCCCTTTCCTTAGTGGAAAGGGGTATTTATAGTTCCAAGTCATAAGTGGACTTGGGCCGGTCCATGACAAGCCCATGGACCGGTTCTTACTTAAGTTAATAAGTAAATAATAACTAATTACTAACTACGAGCTATTACAACATAAATCATATTGTGGAGTGACCGATACTTCTAATATACGTTAAAACGTATTTCTAACATCTTCGTCACCAAACATTTAAGCACGAACAAGTTACCTTTAAAGTCTATGACTGGAAGTGCACGACTTTAAGATATGATAGAACACAAACTCGCGAAAATCTTCTTCAAACATCAAACTTACCATAAGAATTCTTCCCCTTAAGCCAACACCTCTTCATGACGAATTTTAATGGAATAACATCTTCATACCATATGTAAAAGCCACAAATATGGATAACACTTTCACAAGGCTATCCCGATTACATAATAAAATATCCATCAAATTCCCATGAATAGTTGCTAACTCGCATTAAAATCATTAATCCCTTTTAAAAATATCCGAGCCATAAATATCAACTTGATATTCTAAATAAAAACGGAGATTCCATGTACCTTCGTGTGTAAATTCCTCCTTTTGTGTGCTAAAAACGTATCAATTTTCTCAAACAGCAACTATTCCTTTTGTTGTCCAATATCCTTCACTATCCACGATATCAACACTGTGTGTTGTCCAATATCAGACAACACTTGTCAGCGTTTGAAAATGTATATATCGGACAAAAGTGTCAGCGCTTCCCAACAACGCTTAACTTATTCCTGTCAGCGCCAACTTTGTACCTGTCAGCACCTGGCCATCAACGTCTCATCCATGCCTTGTCAGCGTCACACCAACATCTATCAGCGTCTAAATAACACATGTCAGCGGGTAATAGATCTAGGGTTTTATAAACCCTAAATCATGATTTTATGTGAAAACCATAAACTGCAGTGAACTTTGACATCGAATATCTTCTTCATGAGATCTCAGATCGAATATCCCTTCGGTGAGATCCTAGACACAAGTGTCAAGAACCTACAGATCGAAGGAGAAATCGCGTTTTTACTATTACTGTTCACAGAAAACAGCATATGACCACTGCTGACTTTGACGCTTAATAACTTTTTCATGGGGATAGATCTCGACAATCCCTCCGGTGGATATCTAGATATATGTGTGTAGAACACACACAAAAAATTTCGTGGCGATCCAACGGTTCAATAAAAAGTTATGGCCTTCTGAATACTGTTGCGCACACAAAAACGTCCAAAAAAACCCTAGACGGAATTTTCTTTTCTTCACCATTCACGAACACCTTGTTGGTCCTAGCATCACGAGCCACCCGCTCTGATACCAATTGTGGAATCCTAGGATTCACGGATCTTCTAGCTACTAGGAATGCATCATGTTCATATGATTAGATAATCAAAGCGGAATTAGAACATGACACATTAACAAGATGTTTAGGCACAAAGAACATGAATAAAACAATTGAGTTGCTAATTATATTAATAATCAACAACCACTAGACGTGTATACATTAATCCCACGTCTAGTGCAACACACGCTTTTAGGTTTACATTGTGAATATGAGTTATGAATAACCTAATAACCCTTGGTTCCTTTTATAGTGTAAGGATTAGGGTTTACAAGAGATAATATCAAACAAATATGTAAATCTTCTATTCAAGTAAACTTATACAGAATATATCCTGCATGTTTATCTAAATAGAAGCTTCCAAAGGCTTCTTGTCTACGTTTCTGTCAATGCTTAGTTTGTTCATGAAAATGCTTGGATTGTACATGACAATGCTTGCTTCTGTCAACGCCTGATTTGTACATGACAACGCCTGGAATACACTTGTCAACGCTTAGACAAATGCCTTCATGTTTTCTTCGTTTTTGAGTTTCTGCCACATCAACTTTTTGACCCAACAGTACAACTTACTCTGCTCGTCTTCTAATATTGTCAATAATGTTTTTTAATTGTGTTCTAGTATACATACTCTTAATTGATGCGCTAATTTGGTAATTAAGGGGTAATGTGACCGGTTGTGCTGTTATGTGGCAGTAATTAAATGATGCGGCACAATGTCCAGGACATATGTTTATTGTTTTGGTCAAACTTAATTGTTTATACAGATGGTTTAAGTTTTTGAATGTTACACTTGCAAAACCAGTCTGAATTTTTTTTAATAATAAGAATGATAAATTCAACCAAAATTCTCGACAAATGTTCTAGATGTGGCGCCACATTTTTTTCTTATTGCCACGTAAGCACAAAATGGATTACTTTACCTATTAATTACAAATTGACACATAATTTGAAAGTAAATACCAAGTGCCCAAAAAAACTTAATTACCAATCAGAACACGGGCAAGTAGGTTGCTACTAAATGACATCAACCTTTGATAATTCAACATATTAGGACGAGAACACAATAGTTTCTAGGATGAGATAATCTTGTCCAAACACGAAAGTTTTTTTTGGGTAACCATGGTTTCCACACAAGATTATGTGGCACACACACTAGATTATGTGTGACACATATTATTAATAACATATGTGTGACACACATTATTCATATAGGTCATAACGTACGCGCGACACACACTATCCATTTGTGTTACCTAGACAGCCATGTATCTACAGAAACAAGTACCCTATGGAAAACACGTTATTTATATAGGTCATAAGGTATATCGGTACCCGTACCGGTTCCGCCATGTGGCACAAACTGTCTATCAAGATTGTGTTTGACACACACGCTATTTATGTCACACACTATTTTACCGCTATGGTTTAACGTTGTGTTCGCCACAGACTACAATTATGTTCACCAAATACTAACTACATAAAGTCACGCACTAACTATATACCAACAATGTTATATACGACACACCAAGTTCAAAACCCCATCTATATTACCTTTAACAGATCCGGCTTTGGTTTCACTCCACGTTTATTACCTGTTTTCCATAAGATAAATAAACATAACAATTAGACATTAACAAATATGCGACACGCACTAATCTATATAACACACGTAATCTATCCATCGTACAGAAACTTCACGTACCTTTTTTTTTCTTTTGTAATATCCAGATTTCCCATTTTCTTATTCACTTTACGTGTCTTTGTTTTTTGTCTGAAACAAAGTCATCATCGGAGTCATCACCACCACCATATCCTCCATTTTTTTTGTTCTAACACACGTACAAACACAACAAGATCATTTAAAATTAACCTTTTTTTAACAACCTTAAAAATCAATATGAAAACCAGTTTCAATTACCTTTAAATGATGCATCTTCGACATCTGCAATCTTTCTTTTCCCTTTTTCAGCTAGCAATTACTTCGTAGTCTTACCATCGACACGTATGGATGCTGCATCGTTTAGATTGATACATTAAAATACTTTACGAGTAATTACCATTAACTGTAACTGAATTAACCATTACTTACCTTTTCCAGCCTGTTTACTTTTTGTTTTATCAACTACTGATGCCAAGAACCCCTTACCAACTACACGTTGACCAGGTGCTGAAACGAAAAAATTACGGATATTATAAATTTACATAAAAGTATTAAAATATATATTTTCAACCAATATAAACTGATTACATACATTTCATTGCTCGTGCCTTCATTATCTTTTCACCGAGTGCACTCATTGTTTTCTGAAACTTTACACCAGCTGACACATACATATATCATTAAACGGTGAGTTCATTAACAGGTATCACTATATAAAATAATCAAATACCTAAAATCAATAACCTTTATGATCATACTAACATGCTAGTGTTTCAGTTTGTTTTTTGAAGCAGCATCCACATCCATACCTCCGGCTTCCTCACCAACGAACTCTTTACAATCCAATACACTATGATTAATAACACAACACTAAAAATATATGATTTATTCAATTCATTGTGGGTAATTTGATGATACATACCTACCCCTTCGTCATCCCATTCCATGGATGATAAATCAATAAAAGCAATCCCATCCTTATTTCTTCTCTCATACAACCGTCCACTTCTTCTCACTAGAGAACCATCCAAAAACAAAAAAAAAAACAGAAAAAGATTGTTATTAAAGATCTTTAAAATCAAAGAAACAATATGTATCATAATCGGCAATCAAAATTTACCAAAAATGTATCACTTACCATTAAGCATTTCCATCTATTCTCAGGTTTTGTATTGATTTGTAAAAAAAATAAACCTTAGAATAGCATGATTCGAATGCTACATTTTATACCCGATTGGGGATGGGGAAACTGACACAAAGCAATTACTGGGGGATATTTGATTACAATTTTTATTGAAAAAGCAAGAATTGGGGGATATGATTTTAATTTGGATCGTATAGAGTGGGGCGATGTGGATATGATGATAATGGAGATGGGATATGATGATGATAATGGAGATCAGATAGAGTGGTAGATGGGATATGTTAGTCAAAGTCTCAACTGATTAACTTAGTTTTTTTTTCTTATGGTTTAAACCGACACATACTACCCTTCATATTGTATAGGATTTACAACAATGCCATTTTATTATTAATTTTAATTATCATCCATAAACATTGATCCTACGGTCCGAGATGGTTCCTATAATTTTTATCTTAAGGGTGGTACTCACAATAACGCGCCCTCTCTCTCTCTCTCTCTCTCTCTCTCTCTCTCTCTATATATATATATATATATATATATATATATATATATATATATATATATATATATATATATATATATATATATATATATATATATATATATATATATATATATATATATATATATATATATATATATAAATGCCTTAAGCTCATGCCACTGAACGTTAACCAACACGTCAAACCGAATCACTTACGGCGCTCCTACTAACAGATAATATTGTCATATACCAACGACCTCTTATACATAATATCCCTTTCAGGTGTTTAGAAGGATACATACCCTAGGATAAGGCTGTCAAACCAAATAGATCTATCATATGTATTAGCATTTACCCCTTCAAGGTAATTAACAGTGCATGAAATTCAGGGACTTCATAAGACAAAGGTACTTAGGCATTTATCATCACATACGGGTCCAGCATACTAAAAACAACTTGTGATCATTTTATAAAATATCATGTATTTCCCCTCGCGGGTTAAAATCATTTACAAGATAGTATAAAAGCGAGGCTATAGAATCACCTGATACAATCATCAAAATCGTTAATAGATAACAAACGCCAATCTAGAACAACGTCAATCGAGAATAAAAGCCAACGGTCGATACATGATCAGACGAGACCTAGGATAACGAGGCACGACTTAGGCTCGAGACGAGAAATAAATCGTACATATATGTAATAAGTATATCTTAATATGTTCATGGACATTGCATAAGTTTTATGATACTTTATAAAACTTTTAGATAAAAACTTAACCATTTGAGTGTAATATCCAATTTGACACTTTAGCCCATCTTAAGTCCATCAGTGGCCCATTACACATTTATATAACTTATGTTCATTTTAAATTCAGCATTTGACTCCAATTTGGTTATAAAGCTCAGGCCCAATAGCCAATAGAAGTGTAAGTTAGGCTTTTATGGCCCAAGTATACATTATATGGTTTTTGGGTTCTAAAACGCCTTAAACGACATCAACTTAATATCTCACGTTGGTCCGGTCTAGGTTCTATCATTATCAGTATACAAATGAGTCTATAATTCCCGAAAAGTGGGTTATACCATCTCGGTTTGTATAAAAATCATCACATTTTACGTTAATGAAGTATAGTCTAGTTATTACCATTTTTCCGACATGTCTCGTGGATTATATCATTTCTCCTAAACCGTAAATAATCTAGATGATTTATTTTTACCAAAATCATCCTTAGCTTACTTATATTACTTATTATAAGTTCAATTACCCCTAATTGATACTTATCATAGCTCATTTACCCATTTTATCAGTTAGAAGAGTTGGCTATTTTTGGCAACCAAACTCGTTTCCACAATTTTGGTCACCATTTCCAAACCGTAAAGGACTGATAAACTATCCAAATGATTCTAGTTCTTCTTGATTTTATCTAAAACCCATAGTTTTACCTTTTTCAATGGTTCTGAGTTATTATAGGAGTTTTCAGTCCGTCAATACAGTATGTTCATAACTGACCCCTTTCACTACTTTGGTCATAACTTCCTCCTCGGGAATCGCCTCGGGATGCGCCACCCGGGGAATTCATCACAAAATCAATACCCATGAAACTAACAAACAATCCCAGAACCAATACTCACTGAAATGTTCAATAAACACGTTTTTCCTACTGACCCAATTTCTATATCATGATTATTATATTCCTAGTGCTTATCTAGTCATGATTTTAATATAAAATGCATATACAATGTACCAATACTCATTAATCAATTCTTATATATATATATATATATATATATATATATATATATATATATATATATATATATATATATATATATATATATATATATATATATATATATATATATATATATATATATATATATATATATATATATATATATATATATATATATATATATATATATATTTAGAATATATGAGATCAAGTAAATATAAGAAATCAAATGAAAAGATCAAAATGAAAAAAGGTAGAGTAGACCTTAAATCCAAGATTAAGACAACAAGAGATTGATACATAAACTTAATCAACCTTATTAGACACTTATAATCATAGATCCATCCTTGGATTAGCCATGCATTAACCCATCAATATGGTCTTCAACTTCAGCCCTAAAATGATTAACTACTTAGTTAAGCCTCTAGTGAATATATAAACTTTACCACTAGTTATGATCATTAAAGAGTAGCAAGGAACTTGTAAAATTTGTATAGATTGATGTTGGAGGGCTTAGGATTTCGAAGTTCAGATGGTAAAATGATTGGAGTGATTTTTGGTGATAATAACAAAGTTTCTATGTGTAAAAATGCATGTGTAGTTTGGTGTAAGTGATGGAGGACAAGTGTTGTGCTAGCCTTACACATGGCTATGCATAATACATGTGTGAAAGTTATTTTGCCACCCCATATTATTAATATTGTGGGGTGATTATTGTTAAATAATTTCCCCACAATTTGGTAAAGCGGGTATTATTGAAGTCCGATATTTAAAAAGTTACGCGATTTGAAAGATACATGTTAAACACGAAAAATAAACACTCAATATATAATAAAAACGTTGACATTCGGAGAATGTTGATATTTCGATATATATATATGAGGGTAAAATAATGGTGTTAGGTTTGGGGTATCACAATACTAATTTAAGATATAACTATGCAATACTCAAACTAACTCGAGTTCGCTTATTGTATATTTTTTCCATATTTGTCATGTATGTTTTTGGTTTTATTACATCATACAAATCTTTGCACTAAATAATACTCCTCTATTAAGCATATTAAGTATCAATGAGGTGTTTCATCCTTTTTTATATTGTCATTTTTGAATTCTGTTTATTAATAATAATGAAGTCTCAACATAAATCCATCATTAATACAGTGCATCTCTCATCCAACAACCTAAAGAATCGTATTATATAAATTATATATAAAGAGGCGACTAGTAGAGTACTCGTGCGTTGCCGCAACAAGTACCACGTGATTAACTAGAGAAAAATAATAAGAATCAGTGGTGACTCTCATTCATGGTTTACCTGATCTTATCGGTCATATATATTTAGTTTTTGGACAGCCTTTATTTTCAAGTTGTTAGGAATAAAATTTGTACTGGTTTTATATTACATTACCAGTATTAATATAGTTTAATACTGGTAGTGATATTATTAGTGCTGGTAGTGTTTGTACAAATTTGGCCAAAATGGATATGGTCAAATCTTAATGATGGTTGTGATATTTAATGCTACTAAAGGATAGAGACTGAAGAGGGATGTTATATTAATTGAAGATATCCTTGTTCAGATAAAGATTGAAGACATATTAGTTATCATAATAAGATATTATGTGTATATCTTCTTTGTTTTTAAAAGATTACTTTGTGTTTATCATGTAACAGACTCCTTGTACTATAAAAGGAGTTCCTAGGTTTAGGTTAAGATATATCATTCTCACGTCTTCATTATTAGCTATAAGGTTTTTGTAACCCTAGTACTCTTACAAGAATACTTATATTATTAATATTAAAGATTTCAGTGAATTCTTTGTCACATATAAACTGTTTAATCTTCATAATATCAAAGAGTAGTTTTCGCATACTCATGAATAGTTATCCAGAGTTTGTCCTTAGACTTAATAAGATATATTCTACTCAATCTAGATCTACAAGCTAGATTTAACAAGATCACAAGGGATCCATAGGTTGTATCAGAGCTTGTTGAGAAGCTTTGATCTTGGAGGTTATTCAAGAACTCTTTTAAACTAAAGAGATGGATTTAGAAGCTGCACAACCTAACATAATGAACAAGGTTAAAGTCTTCAAACAAGGAGAGTTTGAAGAATGGAAATCCAGATTCACTCAGTTTCTACAAATGTACAACTGGGATCCATGGGAAGTCGTTGCCCATGGAGACACGCACACGAAGCCTGTTACTTCTACAACTGAAATTAATCAGGATGAAACGAAGAAAAGATCAAATGATATAAAAGCCATCAGTATAGTTATGCTAGCTAACCAAATTAGCACATTCTTTCTTTCCAACAACACAAAGATTCTAAATCAATGTTTGATGCTTTAGTTCTTAGATTTGGCGGTAATAATTCCACAAGCAAGTCCACAAAATCATTATTGAAGTATAGTTCTGAAAACTTCAATGCTAACGGCTCAGAATCTCTTGATTCTATTTATAATAGACTTCAAGGGATTGTGAGTAAACTCATCACTCTAGGTAGGAAGGCTGATAAAAAATATATTAATGCTAAATTTCTAAAAAGCATGCCAATAGAGATAGCTACTATAACACCCCACTTTGGTAAGTGGACCGTTACGCGTAATTATGGCGTGTCATCAAAGCATGCAAGGTAATATGTAGTAAAACATACATGACGATAGGGAAAATCGAAATCAAACATCGGTTCCCAAACATAAGCCTAAAACATAAATAAATTAAATGAAATGAATGAAAGACTAAACAAGCATAAATAGATGAAGGCAAAAGGAAAAGAAGTCTATGGCAGCTTCCATCCTATGCACGTCCTCCAAATGCTCGAGTCTGTCCTTAGGTACCTGTCGTTTTGGGACATGGAAAGGAAAGTAACGGTTGAGCAAAACGCTCAGTGCACGGATATACAAGTAAAGCATGAATAATATAAGAATATAAGCATGAACAGCGGAAAAGACTAAGTCCTGAATAACCTGGCATGTCTTATTAAAACTGGTTTTATAGTTTAAAAAGCCTTATGTTTATATTATAAAAACTGTTTACCATTAGCCAATATAGGTCATGAATTATCAACGTGCATGAATACTTGGAGGGGTGACCTCGTCATGCAAATTAGAGGGGCTGCCTCTAATTTAATATACTAGTTTGGGTAGGAGGGATCAACTCCTTGTGAAGGATGCAAGGCACACACCACATTCACCTGAATAAATTGCTGAAAACATGTAAACTAGGATGCACCCATATGCCCCACCTAATAATAATAATAGGGCCAAAAGCTGAAGGGACGCCACGAGATATCACTCCGTCGTGGTGGAGTAATAACACTGGTGCCTCCAGTGTTATGGTTATGGTACTTCCATAACTAGGTGAAACTAGTCATGCATGTATATTTATTTAGGTATCTAACTAAACATAAGCAATTCAAAAAAACATATAAAACATATACTGGGGAAAACAGTTGGTTGCATACGGGGAATCCTAATAAGGAAGAATGTCCATACTGAAAGAACGGAGAATCCGTACCTTGTGTCCAGTGAACGAAGAAGACGAACGGAAGAGAGTCCTACTTCGATCTCACTAATGCTACATACATAGGATACATGTATAAGTATTCTGATTACCGAGTACGTAACTGATTTAATATCGTGTCTTAGCTTGTTTTATATATTCATGTCATGTTTTACTGATTAAAGCTTTATACTATGTTTATCATGTATTAAGTCTATTCTGATTAAGTATTTCTTGTAATATTATACTTGTTGTGTAATAATAAGTAACTTTCTAAAAAAATAGCAGGTTTCCTAAAATAGAAAGTTTCCAAAAATAAAAAGTTTCCAAAAATAGAAAGTTTCCAAAAAATAGATTTACTGCTTAAAATAGATAAGTTTCTAAAAATAAAAAGTTTTCATAAATAGATTAGCTGCCTTAATTAAATAAGTTTCTAAAATAGAATGTTTTTATAAATAGAAATAAGCTGGATTATTAAGCTAATTATATAAGCTTAAGTGTTTACTGATTAATATTCTAAGTCATGTAATTAAATAGTATAGTTTATTAAATATCTCATGTAAATTAAATAAACTATAAGTTAAAGTATTTAATTAAATATAACATTATTTAATTAAATAAAGGTAAAAATACTTAGGTTAAAACATGTATTATTATCTATTAATAATATGACCTAAGTCATGTAAATAAATAAATTATAAGTCATGATTTTAATAATTAATTAATTATATAGTCTATATAAAATGGTAATTACTTAGGTTAAAATTCATGTATTAATAATAATATTAATAACCTAAGTCATGCATAAATTAAATTAATCATGTACATGTTTTAATTAATTTAATTTAAATCTTGTTAAAATAATTAACCTTGTAAAATAATTAACTTGCAAAATAACCCATGAACCGAACCCATGTTTTAATCTAAACATGTCGTGAACCGGACTGGTTTAACCCATGAACCGGCCAACCAAACCCTATCAAAAATAGTGGCAAACCGGCCCTTGCCGGTTGCCCCTGCCTTCGCAACATTACCACCGGCTGCGTTTCGGTGGTTCTACCCCTGCTCGGCTAGCCGCTGACCCACGGGTTCCCACCGACTGTGTGTCGGTGGTTCCCCCCTGCTTGCCCGCGAGTTCCCCCTGCTTTCTATAAATAGCCACCGGCAGTTAGCCGGTGGTTGGGGCTTGTGGGGCTGCCGAGATAAACCAATCAAACGGTACCCCGACATGCGTCGGGGTCCCTTTTTCCTTGCGGCCGAGACATCCCAAAACCACACCGAGACCATAGGGTCTCGGTTGGTGGTGTTTTAAAACCCACCGAGAGCCTAGGCTCTCGGTTCCTTGCGTCGGACGAACCAAAACCACCCAAAACATCTATGTTTATTTACCCCTATGATTTAATTTCATGTTTTATAACTTGTGTTTTATAAACCTTATGATTTCATGTGTTCTTAATAAATAAAAGAATTAAAAAGAAAGGGGTTTAAAGATTACCAATACGTGAATTAAAAGGAGGACGATAACACGAACACTAACACTTGAATTAATCAACCATGATCAACAAACACCCTCTCTTGTGGTGTTCAAAAACCGACAGCCAAGAGGAAAGAAAAAGCGAAGCTAGGGTTTTTACTTTTTTGTGAAATCTTGAATAATGGAAAGATATTTTCCCTTTTTTGTTTATTTGGTAAAAATCACATGGGCTTGGCCCTTCTTGGTTCTTGTGTCCGCGGGTATGTGGGGCCCACAAGGGAAACCCAAAGTTTTCTCGTGTTTAATATTATACGTGTTCTCGTGTTCGTGTTAATGTGACTTTATTATTAATTGTTCGTGTTATCTTATCTACTTGTACGTAGTCGTAATAATAATTACGTAAATACTATTTAATATGTTCGTGATTATTTAAGTTCATGATTTCATGTTCGTGATTATAATTATTACTGTAAATAATTATCGTGTACTAACACGTATATAATACTTATCGTGTAATAACACGTACGTAATTCTTGTAATTAATATTCGTGATACGTGTTCATGTTATAAAAGGAATGTTTTAATCTTGTACGTACGATACAAGTCTACTGTTCATGGTAAAAGCATGCGGGTTTTACAACTCTTCCCCCCTAAAAAGAATAATTTGTCCCCGAATTATAGATATCGTAACTGGAAGCGTAACATACCCGACTCAAACTGGAAGGGTATGCAAGATAAAAGGAAAAGAAGGTGACGTGAAACTTTACATAGCTAAAAAGGGCATGGAACATGACGTGACTGAAAGAGTCTTACTTGGTTATGGAAGGATGAGAGGACAAAATCCGGATGGACTCGTCTGTTTCTAAGTGGCCTCCCTCTCGGAACGGTTTCTATAAGAGATCTTGACACATATGATAATCCTGGTCTTGTGTCCTTGATTTGACAATACGTAAAATTTCCTGGTTACAACGTAAGATAGATTCTCCTGAATTCGATAGAGGGAATACGAGTTTACATGCTAGGGTAAATGAAACATTACGATACAAAATAATCTAACCTAACTGATAATTAGGAACGATGCGCAAGACATATTGAAACGTAGTGCGTGAAAAGTTTTGAACCTGATACGTGAAAATTTTTGAACGTGATACGTGAAAAATTTTGAACGTGATACGTGAAAAATTTTGAACGTGATACGTGAAAATTTTTGAACGTGGTACGTGGAGATATGGTGAGTGTAGTATGAGCAAATATATCGTGATCAATGATACGTGTAACATATCGTGAACATGATAAGAGAAACGTGGAACAAACGTGACATGTAAAACATATCGAGAACATGGAATACGGCGGCGGTAACGCCAAATGCTATAAGGAGAGACGTGGAATGTGACGTGAAACGTCTATCTGAGGATAGAGAGTTATACTAAACTTGAGTCTTGTCTCTCAAATTCTTGTAAAACATCCCAGAACGAAAATGAACGTAAAAGCGTAAGCCAGGATACGATCATGAACGTGAATAGTTTCATGAACGCGAGTGTGAAAGCAAGTCTTAAAATTGGAATAAGAACGTGAACGTAAATAAGGAGCACAAACACGAATCATCGTCTGGCCCGATAGGTGAGGGATTACCAAGTGATAGGATGCGCCTTGACTGGAACATGTCCGATCAACCTGTTGGTTCTGAAATCCTTGCGGATGTAAGGATTCTACAGACTTGATCAAACTATTGGCAATAACCCATATAGCATCATGCTTCTTCTGAGTTTGCGTTTATTTGGTAACCAAAATCCATGGAGATCTTGTCCCATTTCTGCTCACAATTTCTGATGGTGGATAAACATCCTAGTCTGTTGGTGTTCTATCTTAGCCTGTTGGTATGACAGGTACGTAGATATGAACGTAACTGTATCTTGCTTCATAGAACTTGATACATAGGAGTTTGCAAAACTGCGAGTCTCCAAATCTAAACTTCTCTTAGCGTAGGATTTTCTAGAACACCTAATGTAGTGTAGGGTTCTCTCCTTTACGCATAAGCTGAGTCATGATAAGATTAACCGTGAGAATCCATGCAATTCAGCATGTCACTGTAATCAACCAAAATTCATACTGAAAGAATTTCGTGGTGAAATTTCTTCTATCGTAGATTTTGCAACATTGTGTGAATATGGTCATCGTGCCCTTCTCTAGACTTAGATAAGATCCGGTTTTCATTGATAAAAATACTGATGAATTTGTTTATGAGTTCATGGAACTCAATTTATTAAGTCCATAATGCTGTTGGAGCATTAATGAGACTAATACAAAATCATGACTTTATCATAACCAAGACGTGTACAAATAGCAGTCATGGAAATGGTCTGCTTTTTCACTCGTCACTGTTGGCAGCATGATCATGAATCCGATCTTGGAAAGGTGATTAACACCCTAAAGTCGATTTGACGTACTGTCAATACGTTGAGGAGAATGACGGTTATGGATGGTGATTTGTTTAAATCGACGGTAGTTGACACATAATCTCATGTTACCGTCCTTCTACTTGAAGGTTCTTCGGGAATATATGGAAAGATTTTGGAATAATCCCCTGGTTATGCTTAAAAGGACTTAAGTGGTCGTGTCTTAACTGATAGCTAGAAAATTTTAGCAGTCATAGCTAACTACGCACGTGCTTGTAAAGCATAGATAAATTGTACAGATTTTCCTGATGGAAAACCATGTTGAATGTATTCAGGAGTCTGAACATGACTGTACAAAATCATGAATCGTAGCAGGGTGTGCTATTCGTAGTCCATTATTAGGATTAAATTCAACTCTTGTTTGTCCGAGGTAATGCGTTAGCAGCTTGGATCTCCTCATTAGGCTGAAGGGAAACCTTCGTATACAAGGAAAATATGAATGGCGTACTTTATGGTCATGAATATATATATATATATATGAAATATGGGTGCAAGAAATGAAAGCGTCAATCGAGCAATCGTGATAGTTCTCACTAATATGCCGGTGCTGGTACTGAAATTCTTGTGGCCTGATTAATACATGGCACAACAAAATGGGTATACCCTTCGGAGGGTACCCTGAATTTCTTAGGGATGTTCCAGAATTTGACTTGAGTCATGTATCTTGACTCTTATCTTGGAAATATAAGCATGACATGTATCTTGACTGGTGTCTTGACATGTGTCTTCTTAAAGCATACATGAGACATGTGTCTCGAGGTGTGAAACAAATAGAACTACAAATATTAGGTTATTATGCCAGAATTGACGGATCGGTTGGAATACTGATCCTTTGTATCTCTGATCACGTCCGCAGCCAGAGCTTCGGTTGCGATTGCTAGAATAGTTGTTGTCATATTAGTGGTTACTATCATCTTGTCTGTTAGTTCCATGACGGTCATTCTCATGACTGTGATTCATGTAACTATTCAGTTGAGTGGACGGCTGGTACCGGTTCTCCACTCATATGACTGAAACGACAACTGAATGACGTGTGACATTTAACTAAGAATTTGGGACGATAATTGATGGAAATCGTCTGGTGGTGAAACATCTTCTCGTTCGATCGCTTTGATCTAACGCCTTTGTCTTCGTCTTGTAAGATCTCCAAGTTGTGAACAGTGATATGTGTGAAAACACACATCTTTTCTACCACTTAATTACTATAATAACCGGACCAAAACGTGTATTTTATGTCTTTTATGTCGGAATTATGCGTGGTTTGTGTTTTTGTTGTAATTTAGGACGAAATTGTGAAAAGTGGAGAAAACACGGGAATTCACGGGCATTCACGGCTTTTATTGAAGAAAAAGATGAAAGACGGAGTCGAGAAGTCAAAAGTGGAAAAAGGACGGAAGTCCAAGACCAATTCTGAAGATTTATCGAAGAAAAAGTCAAAATACGGAAGTTTATCAAAAGTCGAGAAACTCAAGTCTATTTTACTGAAAAATTAAAGACGAGTTCAAAAGATATCCCGAGCCACAAGTCCTTAAAGTCCAAATTTAAAAGAAAGATTAGAAGAAAAGGACTAATGGTGCAATTAAAAGAAGATTAAAGAAGGAAGGACTAAGCATGCAATTAAGGAAGCTTCCTAAGCAAGCCTTAATCTCCCCTATATATAGATTAGATCATTTTCATTTTCCTCTTGTTGGTGGCTTGACAAACCATTCTTCCACTTTCATTTATGCACCTTTAATTACCTGCACATTTAAATACATGTTTTGCACCTTTAATTACCTTTAATTTCAAGTAAGTGTTCCTTTTAATTACTTGCTCCTTTACTTTATCTTGTTAATCTTCTTCTATCTTTCTATGATTTACACGTTTTTAACTTGTTGATTTGTTAAAGGTTTGATTTTTATGCTTTTGATTGCTTTAAATCTCTTATTTTCATAGCTTATTTGATTTATTTTCAAGTTTATATAGTTTTTACAAAAGTTATTTTTATATAAAAAGTTGTTTTTCTTAAAGTTTATTAATTTCGTGTCTTAAAAGTTTTTAACTTTCAGTTTTGTAGCTTATTTTTGCACGTTTTTACCTTAGTTTTTCGTCTAGTGCTTATTAGAATTAAAGCTTATTTTTCTAGCTTATTTTTGGTTATTTCCTACGTATTCCGATTGGTCAAGATCGGAAGAGGGAGTTACATTCCGATCAACAAGATCGGATAAGGGTTTTAATATTCCGATTGGGGGGTGTCTTGGTATTCCGATCAGAAAAGGTAAGTGGTATTCCGATCGTATGTGAGTGACAACATTCCGATTGGTTCTTCACCCCTCATTCCGATTGAGGTGCATGATTGGTATTCCGATTGGGTAGTGACAGTTATTCCAATCGTAGGGTTCCGATCACCATTCCGATCAAGTCTCACCCCATATTCCGACGGGATCATTATTCCGACCAGGTAAGTTTTCAACATTCCGATCTGGGTGTCTTGAGATATTCCGATCAGTGTAAGTGACAGGTATTCCGATCTGAATCTTTCGAGCAACATTCCGACAGGTTTAGTGATATTCCGATCGGGTTGATCGGAATATTTTCCGATTGGGGGAGTTATTTGCCATGTTTTGTCTTGTTTAAATTTTTAGTTTTCGTTTTTAATACTTGTTCATTTTTAATTCTTGTCATGCTTTTATTTTTAGTCATTTTAATTAATTTACTTTTCAAAAAGCTTTTAAATATCGCACCTTTCCTTTAATTAGATTTAGATTTAATTTCACGCACTTCATATACTTGCCCTTTACTTTAACGACATTTACTTTTAAGTTTTGCACATTTAAATTTAAAAACAACCAAAAATATTTGTTTTCACCAAAATAAAACTGAGTCACACATAGAGAACCTAGATCAATTCGATTAGACACACATCAACGAACATAATAATTTTTAACCTGAGTAAAAACTAGATGTATTAAATGGCGCCGCTGCCGGCTCTTTTCGTTAAGATCAACAGTTTTCTGTGAGAGACACGTTGCTTTTTGGGATCCGTTCACTTGTGAACGTTATTTTTCTTGCCTAAAAAATTCAAAAATCATAAAAATTAAAAATTGATAAAAAACCATAAAAATTAAAAATTTCAAAAATCCAAAAAGATTTGATCTTTCTTGTGTATATATATTGTCTTTGTTTTTGGTTTTGTTTTCTTTTGCATTTTCAGGTGTATGCGTACTAGATCTTCTAATTATTAAGAGCCCGAGCCTCAAGAAGATTTAGATATGGCAGGTGTTAACAACAACATTCCACCGAACCTGAATAATAATAATAACAACAATGCTCTTCCACAGCCCGATCTTCGGACCATGGAGGAACTTTGTCAACCAACAATGTTTGGACGAGGAAGACCGATTGCGCCGATGCAAATCAAGGCCCCTGAGTTTTCGTTGAAGCACCACATGATTCAGCAAGTACAAACAAACCCATTCCGTGGATTACCTGATGATGATGCCAACAAACACCTCGACAAATTCATTACAATCACCCAGAGCATGAAGTTGGCCGGTGCCACAATGGATGAACTTCGCCTACAACTCTTTCCACACACTCTATTACATCATGCCGAGAAATGGTTTGATCGTCTCCCGAAGAATTCTATTCACACTTGGGATGATATGACTCAACGCTTTCTATCGCGCTACTTTCCACCATCCATGGTCACTAGCCTTCGCAATCAAATCAGCGGTTTCATGCAAGACCCTGATGAATCTCTTTTTGATGCTTGGGAGAGATATAATGTCTTGATCGATAGATGTCCAAACCATAACATGCTCCCTGTGACCTTAATCGATACTTTCTACAACGGTTTAACTTTTCGAGATCGTGATACGATCAATGCAGCCGCCGGTGGCACATTCATGAAAAGGAGACCCGAGGAGTGTAGAGAGTTAATTGAGAACATGACTACTCACCACAAAAACTGGGATTCCTCTGCTTCTTCTAGGAACAACCCGAGAGTCAATGTTTCCTCAACCTCAGCAAACCCTGAGATGACCGAACTCACCCGCATGATGACTGAAATGAGCAAAAGTATTACGCTTCTCGCTTCACACCAGCAACAACACCAAGTTAAAGTGGTTGCTAATCCTTGTGAAACATGTGGCGGTCCTCACTCATACACCGATTGTCCTTCAACATAAGGAAATCCGGAAAATGTGTATGCAGCTTACGGTAATTATTCACCGGAAAATTACCAAGCTAGACAACAAGGGGATAGAAATCTGCTGAGCTACCGTTCAAACAATTACCTTTCACCCGGTTTTTCTCCTCAAAACCAAAACCCCGCCAACAACTACACTAGAAGCAACCAAATCCCACCAAGAGCTTCTAATCCTTATCACCCACCCGCCCAACAAAACCCACCCAGTAATCCGGATGTTGAGGCCATCATGAGAACCCAAGGTGAGCAAATCAAGAATCTGCAGAGCCAAATTATCAATCTTAAAGGAGATATCACAAAGCAAGGAAATGAGATAAGATCCGAGCTTCGAAATGATATTCAATCCTCCTTCAGCAATGATTTGAAGAATATGCTTGCTAGTTTCTTGCCCGCCGCTCAACCTTCTTCTTCAAGTTCTCTACCTTCAAACACCGTCACTAATCCGCGAGCCAATGTGAGTGCTATTACTACTCGTAGTGGAGTCACCATCGTAGGACCACCAATTCCACCACCATCATCTACACCTCCTCCACCACCATGTATCCCTACTCCTCCTACACCTAGTATTAGTGCACCATTACCGTCTCCGCCTCGACGTGATGAAGTTCCCACGAATGATCCTTCAACATCTCAACCTTTACCTACTACACCTGCTCCTTCACCACCCAAACCTAATATCCCTTATCCCTCTCGTTTGGGCAAGAACAAAATGCTAAACAAGGAGGACGCTCAAGTGACTAGCTATATCAAGATGATTTCTCAAATGAACTTCAACATTAGCTTTCTTGAAGCACTTGTCCACATGCCCAAATTTGTTAAAGCATTTAAGGAATTGCTTAATAAGAAGGAGAAGCTGATTGAACTCGCCAACACACGATTAAATGAAAACTGCTCTGCAGTTATTCTTAAAGAACTTCCGGAAAAGCTTGGAGATCCCGGTCGTTTTGTGTTGCCTTGCGTGTTCAACAAAACTGAAGAATTTACTTCCCTTGCTGATCTCGGCGCTAGTATTAATCTTATGCCACTGAGTGTTTGGAAAACACTATCATTGCCCGACCTCACTCCAACAAAGATGACTCTTGAACTTGCAAATCGCACTCTCGCTTACCCCGTTGGTATAGCCGAAGACGTGTTCATTAAAGTTGGCGCATTTACTTTCCCGGTCGATTTTGTCGTAGTTGATTATGAAATGGACCCTCGTATTCCTTTAATACTTGGTCGGCCATTCTTGAGAACCGGACGAGCTTTAGTGGATGTTGCCGAAGATGAGTTAATCTTAAGAGTCGGGGATGATGCACAAATTTTCAAAATGGGGAAGCTTACAGGCAAATCCTTTGGAGGCCGAGAATCAGTGAATATGATTAATGTGCTCGATGACTTTACCGTCTACGACAATCCTCTATTCGACTCTTGCATCGATAATCCACTTTTTCATGATGATGTGGATGATTCTCTCCCTACTTTGGAAGCTTCTCCCATTTATGATTCTCCACCGGTCTTTGATGCTTATGATGATGATGATTCTAGCTCAGATTCAGATGATTTTGATTGTACTTCTGAGTATCCCGAGCTGCCCACTTTCGATGATTTTGATGAGGCTGATACTCTATCGAGCGATTCATCACATGATGAAGATCCTCCGCCATCACTCGATCCTACTTTGGACGATTATTCATTTGAGGAAGATTTCTCTGACTTTCGGAACACATACTTCCCTCATGAGAGTGATGCTCCTCCTTTGGACTTTGAAGATTATCGTCTTGATCCTACTTTGGATTTGAAGAGCATTTTGTCAAAAGAGAAGAAACCGGTCGACACCGAAATCCGTTGCACTTATGATTTGACACCTCTTTGTCCCCCTTCTGAGGACGAGGTTGTGCTTCTTTGCGGATCTTCTTCACACTCGGCTGAGCCTGAGTGCTATTTTCCCCTAAAGGAAAAGGTGTTCGACCCTGGTATTGAAATTCTGCAGCCATCTCAGTATCCACCTGATGAAATAAAAGGAAAAATCTTTGGAAATTTTGAAGACATGCTTGCACCGCTTCCTACTTGCTTCCACCGTGCTCCATCACTGCTTAAGGGAACCTTGCCACTTCTTCCTTGGCTTGCCTTGTTCGCCTTAAGCTCGTGCTTATTGATGGATGAAAACTATATCTTTGATCCTGGTGGATATGTTTCATGCTTCTTCCGTTGATGCTCAAGGTCGAGTCAGGCTCACGACTCGGTTACCAAAAATCAAGCGCTTCTTGGGAGGCAACCCATGCCTCTATCTTTTCGCTGTCTTTACCATAAGTGTAGGGGGACCCTTTGGTTCGCCATTTCCTCTCTTCTACCAATCAGGGATTCGAGCTTCAATGATCCACTCTTGATGATTCTTGACGAACCGTGACTCCGTGTTCCACTATCCCGGTTCTATCCTAAACTCTTTTTGATTCTCTATTTTATATTTTCTCAATATTAAAATAGGAATCTCTTTAGTGGTCTTTCCCTTCGCGAGATTTAAACAACGTGCACAATGTCCTAAGTGTAGGGGAGTTTACTCCCACATGCTTAAACATTGAGGACAATGTTTATCATAAGTGTAGGGGGGACTTCTATCGAAGTTAAGTGGTCTTTTCCTTGTATTTGTCCTCATTTCAACCGGAAAATCAATTTTTCGACATTTTTCAAAATTTTTGATCTATTTTGGCCTATTAGTTTTTACCTTTGTATAGTTATTTTCTTACTTTGCTAGAATAAATGTTTAATAAGTGGTTTTTATTTTCAAACGTTGTGAATCTTTTGACTCAACCCGAGTTTACTTGTCTAAGTTACTCTAGCTAGTATCCTTAACGTGTTTAAGTCAAGTTTTGCTAGGCTTTTATATAGGGAGCTATAAAACGCGAAAGTCTTAACCCTCACGGGTTAAGAACAAGAACTTTTCGCAAGTTCCTATAATTGATCCTAGAGAGTCGTATATCAAGGGAACTTTAAGATGCGATTTCTGAACTTGAAAGAGTCTAAGAATTTGCAAGATCCTATAGGCTACTCGAAAACCCAAAACTTTGATTTAATAGGCTAAGTATCCACGAGTCTCATTACTTGAGATTTTAAACTGTGGAGAACGAGAGATGATAGAGCCAATTATAAGCTCGGTATTCTTTCGTAAATTTATGTGAGTTAATTATAAGCCTATTCTCCCATCGATTGCTAATAAATTTATCTGCTAATAAATAAGGTTGTACGATTTGAAAAGTTACTTAGCCTCTAGCCCCAGATCGTTTAAAAGTTGCTCGGTATGGATTAGAGTTCATAGCCAAGGCATAACTTATTGAAGCGGGATGCGAAGATTGGCGAGTCCGAAAAGGCCCTAACAAGGCATGAGGGCTATGTTTTGTTGCTAAAGATCCAAAGTGATGTGAAGAATCATTTATCGGAAATCAATATGAAGGAGCGAGACACACGACGAAAAGCAAATACTCCCCAAAAGTCATGGAGAAGTGTATCCGAAAAGACCCTAACAAGGTATGAGGATAAATAAATCCAAGTCATAAAAGGAGGCGGATCGTTGTATATCAAAGTCCAAAATAAAGATTGGAGAAAAATGAAGAAGTCGTGGTCCAAGTATGAATCTCTCAAAAATTTCAAGTGAAGAAATTCCAATTATGAAGAGAAGACCATTATTTCATGAACGTCTCTCAAGATTTGAAGTATGAAGTCGCTGCCAAATATCGGTCCGAGAAAGGTCTCAAATTGCGAAGCGAGTTATGCCAAGATATGAACTTTATGAGGTCCCGAGAAGCAGTTTTAAAAGATTTGGTCCTTTAGCTAACTATTGATTAAATCGTTCACTTTATTTTCAGACTAAATAACTATCGAAATAAGTCAAACAATGCATCCTCGTGATCATTCAAGACAAACAATAAAATATAAGAGATACCCGTAGGAATAAGGGAGTCTAAGTGAATAATTGGCCCACATGAGTTCGTGTTAGTTTACTAACTTATAATAACAATGATCTCGTTTTTAAGCTTGGTTTGGAGAAAGTGAAAAGTTGAGGATGATGATTATTCATGACATTTCCAAAACCCAAGGTATGCTTTGAATTTTCGTAATTTTCTATCTTTTTAATAAAGGCCAACATGGATTAATTATGATGAAAAATGTAAACGTGCTTTGTAACTAATGCATTGCATGAGGACATTGCAATGGTCAAGTGTAGGGGATTTGATATGTGTGAAAACACACATCTTTTCTACCACTTAATTACTATAATAACCGGACCAAAACGTGTATTTTATGTCTTTTATGTCGGAATTATGCGTGGTTTGTGTTTTTGTTGTAATTTAGGACGAAATTGTGAAAAGTGGAGAAAACACGGGAATTCACGGGCATTCACAGCTTTTATTGAAGAAAAAGATGAAAGACGGAGTCGAGAAGTCAAAAGTGGAAAAAGGACGGAAGTCCAAGACCAATTCTGAAGATTTATCGAAGAAAAAGTCAAAATACGGAAGTTTATCAAAAGTCGAGAAACTCAAGTCTATTTTACTAAAAAATTAAAGACGAGTTCAAAAGATATCCCGAGCCACAAGTCCTTAAAGTCCAAATTTAAAAGAAAGATTAGAAGAAAAGGACTAATGGTGCAATTAAAAGAAGATTAAAGAAGGAAGGACTAAGCATGCAATTAAGGAAGCTTCCTAAGCAAGCCTTAATCTCCCCTATATATAGATTAGATCATTTTCATTTTCCTCTTGTTGGTGGCTTGACAAACCATTCTTCCACTTTCATTTATGCACCTTTAATTACCTGCACATTTAAATACATGTTTTGCACCTTTAATTACCTTTAATTTCAAGTAAGTGTTCCTTTTAATTACTTGCTCCTTTACTTTATCTTGTTAATCTTCTTCTATCTTTCTATGATTTACACGTTTTTAACTTGTTGATTTGTTAAAGGTTTGATTTTTATGCTTTTGATTGCTTTAAATCTCTTATTTTCATAGCTTATTTGATTTATTTTCAAGTTTATATAGTTTTTACAAAAGTTATTTTTATATAAAAAGTTGTTTTTCTTAAAGTTTATTAATTTCGTGTCTTAGAAGTTTTTAACTTTCAGTTTTGTAGCTTATTTTTGCACGTTTTTACCTTAGTTTTTCGTCTAGTGCTTATTAGGATTAAAGCTTATTTTTCTAGCTTATTTTTGGTTATTTCCTACGTATTCCGATTGGTCAAGATCGGAAGAGGGAGTTACATTCCGATCAACAAGATCGGATAAGGGTTTTAATATTCCGATTGGGGGGTGTCTTGGTATTCCGATCAGAAAAGGTAAGTGGTATTCCGATCGTATGTGAGTGACAACATTCCGATTGGTTCTTCACCCCTCATTCCGATTGAGGTGCATGATTGGTATTCCGATTGGGTAGTGACAGTTATTCCAATCGTAGGGTTCCGATCACCATTCCGATCAAGTCTCACCCCATATTCCGACGGGATCATTATTCCGACCAGGTAAGTTTTCAACATTCCGATCTGGGTGTCTTGAGATATTCCGATCAGTGTAAGTGACAGGTATTCCGATCTGAATCTTTCGAGCAACATTCCGACAGGTTTAGTGATATTCCGATCGGGTTGATCGGAATATTTTCCGATTGGGGGAGTTATTTGCCATGTTTTCTCTTGTTTAAATTTTTAGTTTTCGTTTTTAATACTTGTTCATTTTTAATTCTTGTCATGCTTTTATTTTTAGTCATTTTAATTAATTTACTTTTCAAAAAGCTTTTAAATATCGCACCTTTCCTTTAATTAGATTTAGATTCAATTTCACGCACTTCATATACTTGCCCTTTACTTTAACGACATTTACTTTTAAGTTTTGCACATTTAAATTTAAAAACAACCAAAAATATTTGTTTTCACCAAAATAAAACTGAGTCACACATAGAGAACCTAGATCAATTCGATTAGACACACATCAACGAACATAATAATTTTTAACCTGAGTAAAAACTAGATGTATTAAACGGCATCAGCATCTCATAGCTTCTCTAAAATCCGCAACATCAACCCTTAGTAACATATCAAAGCTATGAGCGGCATCAACAATTTGTAGAGTATCAGCAAGTGGAATGCGCACATGGAATACAGTACATGGAGTACACATGGAATGCACATGAAATGATCGGTATGGGGTCGATCGTCTGACATGATTTAAAGGAAAATAATTGGTTAAACGGTTAGAAAGACCATCATGATAACCTAGCAATGCCAGTATATACCTCATTCTGGTTGCATAGAGAAATGTTAACGTGTGGTTAAACGAATTTCAACGATGATTTTCCTGAAAGCATGATTAATGAAAACCAACCATGACTATCATGAAAGCAGGATCTAAATGAATTCCAACAGTGTCTTGCATGCAAGCATAGATGACAAAAGAGACGTAAGACGTAATCACATGAATACGAAATCATCAAGAAGAAACATGAAACAACCTAACATGAAGGAGTCTATAACATAATCAGCATGAAACTGAAGTTAACCATGACAATATGAAAACATACTTGACATAAAAACATATTTTTATGAGGGGACATGAAAAAAAATATTTTATGCCACTAAATCATGAGAAAGAAAAAAAAATTATGCATGAAAACAGTGCATGAATACATGATGCAGTTTATAAAAACCTTTATATACGCAAGGGGACGCCTATGGGTCGGTCCCAAAAAAAAAGACATGGCGAGGAGACGCCTATGGGTCGGTCCCAAAGTTAAAAGTTTCGATAAAAGCACATGCGACTAAATAGGGACAGTCCTGTACCAACCATTACTTAGTCATAATTCCTACAACAATGATACATGAAACATAAATAAGTGAAAATCATCGGTCAAAACTTATCAGAAAAAAAAAATTTATGTGACCAATTATGAACTACTGGGGTTCAGTCCACTTAGTCACAGTTCACAAGGAACATCATGCATGTAACAATGACACATAACTAAATATGAATGACGGTTGTCCATCCATATTAGTAAAACAATATCGATGAAAACATCAAGGTTAAAACATCAAGGTGCTGAAAACATCATCGTTAAAACAACAATGTGCTGAAAATATCAATTCGTGGAATAACAAGCGTTGGCTTAGGAAGCTCCTGGTGACTACCCACTAGTCACAGGTCAAGTTTTAGAGCCTACAGGTCGAAGCCTTGGCTCTGATACCATAATTGTAACACCCCACTTTGGTAAGTGGACCGTTACGCGTAATTATGGCGTGTCATCAAATCATGCAAGGTAATATGTAGTAAAACATACATGACCATAGGGAAAACCAGAATCAAACATCGGTTCCCAAACATAAGCCCAAAACATTAAAAAAAGTAAATGAAATGAATGAAAGACTAAACAAGCATAAATAGATGAAGGCAAAATGAAAAGAAGTCTATGGTAGCTTACATCCTATGCACGTCCTCCAAATGCTCGAGTATTTCCTTAGGTACCTGTCGTTTTAGGACATGGAAAGGAAAGTAACGGCTGAGTAAAACGCTCAGTGCACAGATATACAAGTAAAGCGTGAATAATATAAGCATATAAGCATGAAACAGCGGAAAAGAATAAGTCCTGAATAACCTGGCATGTCTTATTAAAACTGGTTTTATAGTTTGAAAAGCCTTATGTTTATATTATAAAAACTATTTAACATGTTTACCATTAGCCAATATAGGTCATGAATTATCAACGTGCATGAATACTTGGAGGGGTGACATCGTCATGCAAATTAGAGGGGATGCCTCTAATTTAATATACTGGTTTAGGTAGGAGGGATCAGCTCCTTGTGAAGGATGCAAGGCACACACCACATTCACCTGAATAAACTGCTGAAAACATGTAAACTAGGATGCACCCATACGCCCCACCTGATAATAATAATATGGCCAAAAGCTGAAGGGTCGCCACGAGCTATCACTCCGTCATGGTGGAGTCATAACACTGGTGCCTCCAGTGTTATGGTTATGGTACCTCCATAACTAGGTGAAACTGGTCATGCATGTATATGGCTTTAGATATCTAATTAAACATAAGAAATTCAAAAAAACATATAAAACATATACTGGGGAAAACAGTTGGCTGTATACGGGGAATCATAATAAGGAAGAATGTCCATACTGAAAGGACAGAGAATTCGTACCTTGTGTCCAGTGAACGAAGAAGACGAACGGAAGAGAGTCCTACTTCGATCTCACTAATGCTACATACATAGGATACATGTATGAGTATTCTGATTACTGAGTACGTAACTGATTTTATATCGTGTCTTAGCTTGTTTTATATATTCATGTCATGTTTTACTGATTAAAGCTTTATACTGTGTTTATCATGTATTATGTCTATTCTAATTAACTATTTCTTGTATTTCTTGTAAATTATACTTGTTGTGTAATAATAAGTAACTTTCTAAAAAAATAGCAGGTTTCCTAAAATAGAAAGTTTCCAAAAATAGAAATTTCTAAAAATAGAAAGTTTCCAAAAAATAGATTTACTTCTTAAAATAGATAAGTTTCTAAAAATAGAAAGTTTCCATAAATAGATTAGTTGCCTTAATTAAATAAGTTTCTAAAATAGAAAGTTTCTATAAATAGAAATAAGCTGGATTATTAAGCTAATTATATAAGCTTAAGTGTTTACTGATTAATATTCTAAGTCATGTAATTAAATAGTATAGTTTATTAATTATCTCATGTAAATTAAAAAAACTATAAGTTAAAGTATCTAATTAAATATAACATTATTTAATTAAATAAAGGTAAAAATACTTAGGTTAAAACATGTATTATTATCTATTAATAATATGACCTAAGTCATGTAAATAAATAAATTATAAGTCATGATTTTAATAATTAATTAATTATATAGTCTAAATAAAATGGTAATTACTTAGGTTAAAATTCATGTATTAATAATAATATTAATAACCTAAGTCATGCATAAATTAAATCAATCATGTACATGTTATAATTAATTTAATTTAAATCTTGTTAAAATAATTAACCTTGTAAAATAATTAACTTGCAAAATAACCCATGAACCGAACCCATGTTTTAATCTAAACATGTCGTGAACCAAACCGGTTTAACCCATGAACCGGCCAACCAAACCCTATCGAAAACAGTGGCAAACCGGCCCTTTCCGGTTGCCCCTGCCTTCACAACATTACCACCGGCTGCGTACCGGTGGTTGTACCCCTGCTCGGCTAGCCGCTGACCCACGGGTTCCCACCGAATGTGTGTCGATGGTTCCCCCCTGCTTGCCCGTGAGTTCCCCCTGCTTTCTATAAATAGCCACCGGCAGTTAGCCGGTGGTTGGGGCTGTGGGGCTGCCGAGATAAACCAACCAAGCGGTACCCCGACATGCGTCAGGGTCCCTTGTTTCTTGCGGCCGAGACATCCCAAAACCACACCGAGACCATGGGGTCTCGGTTGGTGGTGTTTTAAAACCCACCGAGAGCCTAGGCTCTCGGTCCCTTGCGTCGGCCGAACTAAAACCACCCAAAACATCTATGTTTATTTACCACCATGATTTAATTTCATGTTTTATAACTTGTTTTTTTATAAACCTTATGATTTCATGTGTTTTTAATAAATAAAAGAATTAAAAAGAAAGGGGTTTAAAGATTACACTAGTACCAAAAATGGTATCCGTCACACTCAAAAAGAGTGACCGTAGGCATAAAGTCACACACGGTTTTTTTTGTCTTTGTGATCAAAGGTCCCGCGACCGTAGGTACACTACGGTCACGATCTGATCTTTGTGATGATAACCAGGAAAAAAATGTGACCAATACTCGAAAATGTGTGACGAACTAGGTACAATATTTGGTATTTTAGTGAATATGTGTGACGGTAAACAATCTACAGTTACACGAGTTTTGTTTAAGAGTGACTATTGTTTATAAATTTGCCACATGAATATACAATATGTGTGATATTTACTATGTGATTAGTGTATTTTGTGTGACTATATGCATCACATGAAGGGTATGTTTGTGTGACGTTTTATGACATGTAGTCACACAAATTATGCTAATGGCTCTGAGTTTGTCACATACAATTAACCAAAGAGTTACCAATAGTAGTAATAAGTGTGAATGCTTTGTCAAGTCAAGCCAATTGTATTTTATGTGACTATATGCATCTAATAGTCACGTGAATTGTATTTTTGTGTTACCTTTTATGACATGTAGTCACACAAATCATGCTAATGGTACTGAGTTTGTCACATACAATTAACCAAAGAGTTACCAATAGTAGAAATAAGTGTGACTGTATGCTTTCTCAAGTCAAGAAAATTGTATTTTGTATGACTATATGCATCAAATAGTCACATGAAGGGTATGTTTGTGTGACCTTTTATGACATGTAGTCACACAAATTATGATAATGGCTCTGAGTTTGTCACATACAATTAACCAAAGAGTTACCAATAGTAGTAATAAGTGTGACTGTATGCTTTGTCAAGTCAAGCCAATTGTATTTTGTGTGACTATATGCATCTAATAGTCACATGAATTGTATGTTTGTGTTACCTTTTATGACATGTAGTCACACAAATCATGCTAATGGTACTGAGTTTGTCACATACAATTAACCAAAGAGTTACCAATAGTAGTAATAAGTGTGACTGTATGCTTTGTCAAGTCAAGCAAATTGTATTTTGTGTGACTATATTCATCTAATAGTCACATGAATTGTATGTTTGTGTGACCTTTTATGACATGTAGTTACACAAATCATGCTAATGGCACTAAGTTTTTCATATACAATACACCAAAGAGTTACCAATAGTAGTAATAAGTGTGACTGTATGCTTTGTCAAGTCAAGCAAATTATATTTTGTGTGACTATATGCATCCAATAGTCACATAGAATTGTATGTTTGTGTGACTTTTTATGATATGTAGTCACACATTGGAATGTGAATAAGTGTGACTATGTTTCATCTTCTAGTAACCTTTCTGAATTCAATAAAAACAAATAACAAAATTCTGGAAATCAAATTTCAATTTCATTAATATATAAAATTGAATGTACATAATCAAATCAACAAATGTAATGTCGTATTATTCTCAAGTAACATACTTTTCACATAGAATCACATTTGTAAAGACTTTGAATCACCATATTGTAAAGTCTTTTAAGCCTCGTTATTCCTAGCTTGTTTCTACATATGAGTAATAGTCGTAAATGTACTGCCTGCTGGAACATTCATCGAGCGCTTAGATCCTATCTTTGGTGCACTTTCAACAACAACTTTCATGGTATTTGGTGGTGTTGTTTCCTGTATGGAAACAAAAGCCGTGTATTAAACATTGAACTAAATATGGAAAGCTATGTATATGTAGGATGATAAATCAAGTATATGTACCTCTTCCAAAAAAATAACCTTTTCCTTTGTCCATGCCACGAAACTACCTTTTACATCCTTAACAGTTTTTAAACCATTATTTCTGTCATCAGGTATGAATGTTGCATCCACTATGGATTCATCAACTGAAACTTTGTAGCAATTTTTTGGTAGTGGTTGGTTATGAATCATTACATTGTTTCCATCCTTAGACTTGTATACCCTACCGTTCCCAATGGTCATTATCCTAGATATGTTCTACAACTTTTACTTAAATGTCTGAAGAAAAAATGTTTACATGCGTTAATGACAAATAAATTAAACAAGTAATTATATGAAAAATGATGAAATACTTACATCTGGTAGTGATGGTGGGGACTGATTTACTTTTGATTTAGAAGGTGTACGCTTCTTTCGTAATGATGCAATATGTACGTCTGGTTGTGTCGTGGGAGACAGATTTTGTTGTGATCCGGAAGCTGGATAAATATCTTCTTGAGATTGGGAAATTTTGAAGTGGAGACTTCTTTTCCAACGATCTAGTCTTATTTTTTGCTAACCTAGTTCTAGTAGGTACCTGCATATATACATAACACAGTAAATAAGTCATGTGTAGTACAATTTAGAAACGAAAAATGGTTTTTTATAACTTACTTTCTTTGTAGTTTCAGTTGCAGCTGTAGTTGTAGTGTCCAAATCCTTGTTCGAAGTTGCAGTTGTCTTAGACATTGGAAATAACACACCCTTCTGAAGTCCACCACCACTGATCGACGTCCTTTGCTCTTCACTAGGTATTTTGCTTAATGTATTATGTTCTAGTTGTAATACCTGCATATATAAGTATGCTAATTGTTAATGGTATTACAGACTGAAAATCATCAAATCAAAATTAGAAAACAAGTCTTACATTTGACTGACTTGGCATTAACTCGGCTATATTAACCCCTTGTGAAGACATAACTTTCAACATTTTTTCAATAGTTTCATGTGTTTGTGACATCTTGGTGTTTAATTCAGCGACTGTATTCTCTTTTTCTTTACGCGCCTGTCTCTCCTTCTCAAGTTCATTTTCACGCAACGCAATCCTTACATCAGTTCCTTGTTTCCTTCTAGGTAGATCAAAGAACTTCCTGCACGTAACTCTGCCTCCCACTCCTCGTGTACACCCTCCCTTTTCCTTTCCTAATACATGTGATAATGAATCTGAGCTACTATCAACCGTCAAGGTTCCATCTCTGATCTGTTCCTCTGCTTCCAACTGCACACAAAAAATGATACATAATTTATTATACGAATATAAACATTATATAAAAAAAATTTGCAATAACACTTATAATCTTAGTGCCAACTTTAATTGTTTCATCATCTGTCTCCTTTCCTTCTTTTCTAACCCTTCCATTAAACCACAATACACCACGGGGGGGGGGGGGGGGGGGGGGGGGGGGGGGGTCTTGATCTGGTGTAATTTCTTTTTTTATGATCTTCCGAACATCAAATACATACAGATGAAAAGTTAAACCAACATGGACAAAAGTGTTAGGATATTACACCAATATAACCTTACCATTTGCTCTTTTATATATACATAACCACCACGTTCCATTGTATGCTGATAAAGAGACTTGGAAAGCGCCAATTTATTAGCAGCTGATTTCACCTAACAAAAAAGATTACTGGATGAGAAGTTGCTAGTACGTAACAGACTGTGTTTGTCATACGAAGTTTCCAAGCAATGCATACATACGGTGTTTATAAATGTAAAACAAAATAGAAATTAACAACCTTAAATTCTTCTGTCGCCGTGTGGTTTACAAAAGCAACCCAGTGTTCGGCATTGACGATTGCTTTATAATTCTTTGGAACTACATTTAGTTTTTCAGGATTATCTAGGTTGGGAACTATGTGCTTTGCTGTCAATTTTCTTCTGAAATTTCTTAGCAGTTCACCTAGCTTATTCATAACCAACTTTTTGTAGGACACATCAAATTCAAAGTATTGCTACACATATTAACATAATGTTAAAGTAAATGTAGGAATACGACTAATAGTTGGGTAAACAATTTTGTATATGTACCGTGGTTTCAGTCCAAAGTTTTTCTCTTGCTACCTCCTTCACATCTTTCCACGATAGAATCTTTAATCCTATCTGCTCCCGAACCGTGTCTCCTAAGAAACTTATAAACAATGATCTGTTTGGCCCTGGTATTCTATTCAGTGCATCAAAGTTCACGTTTATCTTCATGACATCTAGTTTTCCATATTTTATCCGAAACTTGGCTAACCTAGTTATACCCCTCTTAACAACCTTCTGTTTACTGATGTCTTCATCCTCATCCGATTGATCACCATAATCCTTTGATTCATAACCTCCTTCATTATCATGATTTACATCATCATTATTAGCCAAATAATCATCATCATTAACAATATAATCTTGATCATTGTTTTCAGTGTTCATGATTATTGACATGTGTGCAAGAACAATAAGTGGAAATGGTATGAAACTAGTGAAAAAGTAATTGAGATGGAGATGGAGTTAGAAGATTATTGTATATTTGTGATTTTGGAGAAAAATCAGGATTTGAGATGGAGATAGAATTAGAGTATTATGGTAACTGCATATGCATTAACTTAGCATGGACATTCAAAATTTTCGTAAAAAATTTGGCTCCAAATACAAAAATTAAACAACCAAATATTTTGAACTCCAATTTGCCTCCAAATTAAACATTCAAACTATGTAAACTTTCCTTTTGAGTTTCCTGGTAAAAATAAATTTTGAAAAGAATTTTTATACTATTTTACACATTTTAACATTCAACCAAAAACCTTTGGTAGATAACTGATAATTGCTTGAGTACAGATATTGAATTGTACATGAACTTAAAATAATTATATTAACTAGTTAACAAACCATATTGTTGATTATAGATAATTGATAATTGTTTCATAATGCTAGTAATGCATACAAATCTATTAAATTGTTGCAACCTGTAGTTTGATAATACAACAGGTGCCTAGCAATACCAGACCAACAAAACTCAAAAAAATTGTTCATATTAAACAGGGAGAACTGACATCATCCAACCTTCCTTTTGCCTTTGTTGTTGATCCCCTCTGCAGCATTCCTTGACCGACCCTTCTCAGCAATTTCTTTCCAAGTTTTTTTATTGGCTAGGCCAACAACCACATCTGGTCTTAGAGCTTTAGCTTGAGAAGATGGAGCTTTGTGAGTGTGCTTTGATATGGGAGTGTGCTTTCGTCTTGGAGCATCATCTTGAGCAACTAATTCTTCATCACTAGAGTCAAAGAAAGGGCTCTTTCTAATCCAATCTATGTTTTCCTATTCCTCCTGATATTTGACCACATCATGTGTTTAAAACAATTAATCAATGGTATAAACGTATACAACTTTATGCATAAACACATAACAACTTAACTGTACCTTGTCTGAAATTTTCTTATATCCTTTCAAGTAAGCAGTCGGCTTTGACTTTGAACCTGACATAACATTAAGTTGAATAAATTAAAACTTCACAATGTTGTACAGTAAACCATAAACTTTTAGTTTAAACAGATTTACCTTTAGAATTGCTATTCTTCTTGAGTTCTAACTCATAATCCTCATCACTCGTGTCTTTCTCCTCATCACTTGTATCTTCCTCCTCATCAATAGATTCTACCTCGGCATCATTAGTGTCTTCATCCTCATCAGATGAATCTGATTCATCCTCTGCAGTAGGTTTGAATAGAATAGGAGTTTCTAAACAGGGAGGACGAATAGAGGGAGGACGGACTTTTTTGAAAGATGTTGTGGCATTAGGTACACCTAAAATTTGAGTTTGAAGCAAGGCATGATGAATAGAGGGAGGACGAACTCGAGCGGACGAACTTGCGGCATTAGGAGTTTGAAACAATGAAGGACGAACATATGAAGAACTTGTGACATTATGTATGCCTAAAATAGGAGTTTGAAACAGTGGAGGACGAAAACAGGGAGTACTTGAAGAACTTCTTGGCAAACTACGAATAGGTCTTGTATTGCTAGGGGTGGGAGAAATTTAGCACTTTCAGAACTAGATGATGAAGTGTCGGATTCTATATGAATTACTTCTGCAAACATGTACATATTAATGTAAGTTATATGTCAATGAAGGGAGTGTTTGGCATAATGTGTATCATGGTTGTGGATGCTCTAATAACATTTGGATTTGGTTATACATATGTTTGTACAGGGGACCATATCCTTAAACAATAACATACCATGAGACCATATCCAGACACATTAACAAAACCCATATCCTTGATTGAAACATAGACCATATAAACACATTAAGAAGGGTTAATCCTATAAATTGAATCACGTTAATTAAATATGACATAGGTCCACATACATGCATTAAAAGTAAGTGTAAACTCTAATATCAGTAACAAACTTACACTATTCGTATGAACCCTAATATTAAATAAAACAATACTGATTTTTGCATTACCTCTTTCCTGATGTTTCATGTTGTTAATGATTCTGTAGATTGGCGACTATTGTTTATGAGGTTTGATTTTTTTGATCGGTTATTGGGTGGTTAATTTAGGGTTCGTTCTTCCTGTGTCATTGTTAAAATGGTGGTGGTTACAAGATGGTTACCGGATATTGTGTTTAATGAAAATGTAAATATTAAATTTACTTAATAATAAAAGTGTAATTAACATTTAATTTTTAAAATTTAATAATAAATAAATAATTAAATAACTTAAATATATTAATAATTAAATAACTTAAATATTTTTAAAAGTTAATAATAAATTTAATTTTTAAAAGTTAATAAGTAAATAAAAAGCGTATACGTTTTATTTTTATGAAATATAAAAAATTAAAATATTACCTTAATTTTAAACATAGTTAAATAACTTAAATATATCAGGTTATAATAATGCTTGAAAATCGTGAGATAAATATCTTTTGGTGTTTTAACAGTATGTGGGATTTAGTTGAGCTTTATATCAATCACTTTGAATAATCATCTCAAGCAATTTATTATGAATAAGGTCGATTTTTAATGGACGGTTTAATAAGGTTAGGGTTTAGGGTTTCAGGTTTAAGGTTTATGGTTTGTGGTTTAAGGGTTAATTAATGGTTTAATGTTTATAGTTTAATATATGTTAAATGGTTTAAGGTTTATGATTTAGTATTTAAAGTTTTTTGGGGTTAAGGTTTAGGATTAATGGTTTACTTAGCTAGGGTTTGTGGTTTATTAATTAATTAATGATTTAATGTTTATAGTATAAGGTTAAATGGTTTAATATTTATGATTTAGTGTTTAGTGTTCATCAGTTTAAGGTTCAGGGTTTAGGGTTTATGGTTTATGGTTTAGGGTTTTTGGTTTAAGGGTTAATTAATGGTTTAATGTTTATAATTTAAGGTTAAATGGTTTAAGGTTTATGATTTAATGTTTACGGTTTTTTGGGGTTAAGGTTTAGGGCTTAGGGTTTGCGGTTTAGGGTTAGGGTTAAGGTTTAAGATTAATGGTTTAATTAGCTAGGGTTTGTGGTTTAATTATTAATTAATGATTTAATATATATATTATAAGGTTAAATGGTTTAAGATTTATGATCTAGTGTTTAGGGTTCATTAGTTTAAGGTTTAGGGATTAGGGTTTAGGGTTTAAGGTTTATGGTTTGTGGTTTAAGGGTTAATTAATGGTTTAATGTTTATAATTTAAGGTTAAATGGTTTAAGGTTTATGATTTAGTGTTTAGGATTTTTTGGGGTTAAGGTTTAGGGCTTAGGGTTTGAGTTTTAGGGTTAGGGTTTAAGGTTTAGGATTAATGTTTTAATTAGCTAGGGTTTGTGGTTTATTAATTAATTAATGATTTAATGTTTATAGTATAAAGTTAAATGGTTTAAGATTTATGATTTAGTGTTTAGTGTTCATCGATTTATGGTTCAGGGTTTAGGGTTTATGGTTTATGGTTTATGATTTATGGTTTAGGGTTTATGGTTTATGGTTTATGGTATGCATGATTATGATTTATGGTTTAATTAAGGTTTATGGTTTACTGGTTTATGGTTTATAGTTAAATGGGTTAAGGTTTATGATTTAGGTTTTATTATTGGTTTATGGTTTAATTTTTGTTTATGGTTTAAATGGTTAAGGTTTATGATTTAGGGTTACCATCATTCGAGATTGATGGGTTTGACATTTCATATTTTTTAAAAACTTTAATGTTTTAAAATCTATCAGATAACAAATTAATCATCGTTTATGTTACATTCATACGTGAGCTTGTGAAATAAGTCATAAAACGGTTTAATCACCCGACTTATATTATATAATTAATAAATAAGATTTATGTTATAATTATTAATATAATTATCATGATAATTAAACATGGCCATTTTATTTAAATAAAATTTAGGTTAAAATAATTATTAATATAATTATTCATGTTACATTTAATTGATTTAAGAAACATAGCTTAATTATGTTATATTAATTTTTAACCAAGGTTTAATTAAATTAATAACATGCTTTAATTTAATTATCCAATAATCATGTAAGGTAAAGTTCAATTAATAAAATCATGAAAAAATAATAAGATTATACTACTAAACTCGACTTATACTAACGTGTCTAAAAAATGAATCGTTTAATTTGCATGCAACTTGATATATTGCAACGGTACCCCGTCCACCAATAACTCACTCACACACACACACACACACACATATATTCAATATCCGAAGGTCAAATAATGAATCAACCAACCACCCACCCAGACACAAATAGTAACAAATCTTCAAACCCTGATAAATAAAACCTAAATGACCAGATGGATATTGATTTAAGATCACTGCTGAGATGATTGATTATGTGATGGATAAGTATGGAACCACCTGGAGATATGATGATCCTCTTGTTGACACTATTATTGAAGACTTGATGCAGTTAGATTTAAAAATCCGGACTAAAGGAAAATGAAAACAAGGTTAGGGTTTTTACTTCGCAACAGTATTATTGAAGTTTTGATGATTTGTCTTTGTTTTGATGATGTTGCATGCTATGAAAATACCAATAATTGATTCTGTTTTAATATTTGTTATATAGATGACAAGGCAGATGAGGATACGAAGGTTGATGAAGCTACGAAGGCACATATTAAAGGTCAATTTTGTGAAAATTTATGTTTATATGTTTGTCAGAAAGGCGTTAGATGGATCATTTGTTAGTGTTTACTATGTAAAGTTTTAGGAGTAGTGAAAATGATAAATGGTTCAAGTATTCTGTTGGTTATATGATGATGTAGATACAGGAGATAAGAGGGTGTTTGGTTTAGCTTATATAATAGGCTTATAAGCTTATTAGCTTATATAAGCTTATAAGCTTAAACCAAGTGTTTGGCTAAGCTTATATTAGTGGGCTTGTAAACTTATATATGGGTGTTATGATAAGCCATAAAAATGTGGCTTTTTTAGGAAGGTTTGGGCTTATATAACATATTTACCATTTTACCCTCATGTTAACTTAAGTTTATATAAGCCATGGGCTTATAAGTTTATTAAACATAGGCTTATATAAGCAAAAAATGGCTTATATAAGCCCATTATATAAGCTAAAATAACACACCATACATTTTTAAAAAAGGGGTTGGTCATACTAGAAACCTTAAGTTCTCAAGTTTTTTTTAAAGGGATGGAAGAGTATGGAAAGCGAAATTAAAAAAAATGTTGTTCTTAAGTTTTTTTGAAGAAGGAATGGTAGGGAACGAGAAGGAGGAAGGAAGGAAAGGTGCATGCATTTTTATGTATATCTGTTCCGCCCAATTTTGGGGGGATTGGGAAGAAAAAAGGTTAGGCTTGTATAAAATTACATTTATATCCTTATTATTCATCCACACTTTATATATTTCTACTAGGGTTTCTACCTTTTACAGAAGTTATTCGTAACTGGCATCTCCTTTACAGAAATTATTAGTCATCACGTAAATCTATCATGGCCATTTTAATTGCATTACATTTTTTAGTGGTTCATTAATCGATGTACATTACATGCTAACCTTTTAATCATGCAAAAATACATTCTGATCAAGTTATTAGGTATAGTAAAAAAGGAGTCAGATGATGTATTTGCATCTTTCTGAGTTAGATAATGAGTTTCGTTTATCATGGTCATAAAGGAATAATATCATGTATTTGCATCTTCCTTGTTGTGTTGTTAGCTAATGGTTGGTTTTACTAAAATATCCTCCCATACTTTGTCCTTCCCATTCCACCCCCTTTCATTCCTTTAAAATAAGACTCGAGAACAGAGCGTAAACATATGAGTTGAGATTAGGTTTGATTATCTTGATGTGAAAACGTATAGACTTCATGGCCAACTTTTTTGAATCTAAGATGGCATCGATAGAACAACCTACATCTTTTCGTTTACCCTTTTTTATGTAAGTACCTCTTACTATGGCCGTATCATTTCCCTTTTTCATGGTCCTTGTTAACATCAACTACGGTCTTTAATAAACGACCCTTTTCTTTTCTGTTGATTGGTAGAATGTTTTCATTCCCAGTTCCCAATTTTGGGGCTTCATGGGGTAGCAAGTTATCCGAGTCACCACTATGAATACTCTCTTTTTAGTTTCAGTTTCAGTATTCGAATACTCTTTCCAGTTGAGTATCTAGATACAGACTTGTGTGGTTTATATCATGCATTTAGTATTTGGATTGATCCATGTGTGGATTATATTTCGATACTGAAACTCAAAGTGAGAGTGAGCATGTTCAGAGTGACGAATCGGATAATTTGATGCCGAAATAAGCGCCAAAATTTACAAATGGGAAGGAAATCCTTCGACCAATCAACAAAAAGGAAACGGGTCGCTCAGTAAAGAACTTATTTGATGGTAGTGATGCCCATTAAAAAGATAATGCGACGGCCATAGTAAGAGGGGCTTACATAAAAAAGGGTAAAAGAAAATATGTAGGTTCTTCTGTCGATGCCATCTTACATTCAAAAATGTTGGCCAGGAAGTCTATACGTTTTCACAGCTGCATTGGTTCATTTACTATGTTGTTTTATATGTTGGTTATATGCTGATGCAGATACAAGAGCTAACTTAAAGTAAAAAAGAAAAAGGCAAGGAATAAACAGAAGTTGATAAAGCATTTGATCCTTTTAATCTAGATAATAGAGTGGAAAAGCTTGAAAGGGAATTCAAACTTCTTAAACAGACACAATTGAAGGGAGGTAAGTAAACTAAGATTTAACCTTTAGAGAAATATAGTTATTCACTAGCTTCGGTATCACATGTATGCTATAAAGTATTACATCTCCACATAGACGACATCTCAAGCCCGTTTCCTCTTTGAGGTAAATATCGCCATGATTCCTCTTTCTTGTGAAAATCATCATCTTCGTGCCCAATATGTGAATTCAGTATGCATTAACATCTTTTTGTTTAGCCTTTTTAGTAAAGGACCTCTTACTTTGGCACTCATATTCGCTTTTTCATGGGTATTGATGATATTGATATCAATCAAAGACCGAATGCGAATGTCAAATTTTGAGCTACTTCCATAAAAAAAGGATAAACGAAAAAGAAGTAGGTCCATATTGGATTCATATATTGGGCACGAAGAAGAACATGTTCACGAGATAGAGGAATCGTGGAGATATCTACCTCGAAGAGCAAACGGGCTTAAGATGTCATTTATGTGTAGCTGTTAAACTTTATAGCAGACATGTGATTATGTATTTGTAGTTAACTTATGCGGTATTATGGTATGTAGATACAAGAGCTGACTTGAAAAACAAAGAAAAAGGAAACGGTTCAATGGAAACTGATACCACTGCTACTCTTTCTAACCTACATAATAGGGTGGAAAAGCTTGAAAGGGAATTCCAACATTCAAACAGAGACTGTTGCAGGGAGGTTAGTATATTAACTTTTAACCTATAATAAGTTTGTATATGAATGTTTTATTGTTTTGAGTATCTGGGTGGCTGTTAGTATCTGAATTTATTAAAATTTGTCTTGTAATTTACAGATGTTATCATCATTGATTCCTCTGAAAGCTCTAAAGAAGATACGCTATCATCAGATGAAAGCTTTGAAAGCTCTGAGGAAGATCTGTTGTCATTAAATGAAAGCTTTGAACATGTAAACACTAAAGACTTCCAGCACCCATTTCATGATGACCAGGATGAACCTTCCAAGTATTCCAGCACCTCTGCAGATGATTGTAGTTCGGACGATACTTGGGGAGAGACTAATTCACCGTCCAAGAAGAAAAGCAAAGCTATTGGATCATCCAGTCAAACTGCAGGCAAGGCGAGTAGATCATCCAAACAGATACTCAGTCCAAGGGTTAGCAGGGGATGTACACCAAAAGTAGAGTCATCTTCTCGGTCTCTATTTTCTACAACATAAAGGCCCCCACCTATCAGAAATGCAGTATGTTTCCTGCCTTGTCCAAAAAAATTGAAAGAATTTGAAACAAAGCTAGGAAAAAGGAAGAGGGGGTAGGCTATGGAGGAACCTGTAGGGGGTAGGATATGGAAGAACTTGTTATCTCTGTTTTATGGATGTTTCTGATGAATCTTCTTTAGACTATTTCAGTTAAGTGTAGGTATAGTTTATGTAAACAGTTTTAAACACTAATCTGCATGGATGGGTGTATCCATTATTTTTTGGAATGCAAATATGTTGTCATTCACATTTTGTAGAACCTGTAATATTATCATCAATATTATGAAATTAGACTTGTATTTCATGGATTTAAACATGGTTCATCTTGTATTTTATTTATTCTTGTTGTGAGTTGTATAATCCTAGATGCATAACACATATAACCAAGATTTTTGTATCAAAGTTACCTGTTACACATCCGGTTAAGGCTTTCCACTTCGGTGGATCTTATAACCCAATTTTTTTTCCCTAATTCTCCCGCCAAAACTAATTAAGCTTTTATCAGTTTATGTTTTTGACTTAGCTTAACTCTAAGGTGCTTTTAAGTTTTGCTATTACATCTGCAATTATTTTCCAATTGGATATAAAGTTGTTAGGATCTTGCCTTATTCTTCTGAAGTTCTGAGCATATGTTTGTAACAATACTGCTAGGCCATTCTTCACTCAGAACTAAGCTAATATTGAGTATTTCCTTAAAAAGCTGCTTGTTTCAGCTTATTTTGTTTTTAATCATTATCTAGTCAAACACAAGTTAAGATTTTTTTATCTTTTTAATAAATTTTCACTATTCCTCCCAAGTATTTATTCCAATTTGTGTCTAATTTCACATAAACAACTAATTTGTTCAAAAAATGTGCTTAATTATTAATCAAACTGAAATTGAAAAGTTTGAAATGACCGAAGTAAAATAAAAATAACAAAAGGTGAAAACTGATCAAACATAAGTTCAATTCAATAATACTAAAGGATTACAGGTTTTTAATAAAACAAACATTTTGTTTCTCTAACTAATCAAATTTTGGAGATTTCTTAGGTTCAAAAGCCAAATGAAGTTCATCGTAATCTAAAGCCTCTTTGAACTCGTCTTCGTCTTCTTCAATTTCATGCTCAGAAGAATAAACATCATCATCAATGATTTGACCTTCTTCCACCAGTTGCCTCCTATACGCTTCCTCCCTCTGTCGCTGTTCCTCTTGCCTCCTTCTAAAGGTAGCAGCTTCCTCCTTCTCGCGTTGTTCTTGCTCATGTTGCCTCCTTCTTAAGGAAGCAGCTTTCTCCCTCCGACATTGTTGTTCAAGTCGGGCATTCTCTTCGTCTTCCAGCTTCCATTGTCTCAGTTCGTAAGCTTCCTCAACATAGCAATCGTACTCATCATATTTATCATCGTAAGGACAATCAACAGGGAACTCTCCATCTGCATTAGCTTTTACTTTGGGCACCACACAAGGTTTCCTGAAAAGAACATAAAAGATTATTAGTACTAAATGATAACAAAGATACAATGTTAATAAAATAAATAATGATACATACTTGTTAGGAACTGCACTGGTATCTTCAAAAGCAGAAGAAAATGTTCTTTTTGATGAAGAAGCCATTTTTTGATTCTTAAAAAGCTGATAATTAAGTGCTTGTTGTGTTTTTGTTATGATTAATTTCATTACTTAATCCTTGTTTATATAACCAAGGATGAAATACAAAGGGTCAGCAGCCTACATAAACATCTAATGCATATTCATGCATGTAATTAATTTTTATGAAGTTCCAAGAATGAGCATTCTCATTAGGCGTGTAGAAAGTGTGTGTTTTCTGTTTTTTTAGGGTTTATTGTGTTTTAAAAAAATAGCAAAAAACAAGGTCTAGGACTCGAACCCTAGACCTTCCATTCAAACACTAACACACTTAACCAGTTTGCCACATGAACATATTTGGTTCTAAATATTTGACTAATATTAACATTAGTGAAAATAGAGATTACATTTGGTTATAAACATTTGTCACATAAATATTTTACTGTGTGACGTTTTCAATGTGTTGTTCATAGTTAATCCCATTATAATGTGACCATAAGTATAATTTAGATACACATTTCTCAAATGTTGTGACTATTGGCAATCATATAGTCACATAATTTTTTAAGAATATAATATGTTCATGTATTATATTTGTTCATAGTCTTCAAGTAATTGTAAAATATTTGTCACATTTAAATAAATATAGTGGCAAATGTTTTAATACCTACTTTCAATTTGCCACACACACAAAATTCATGTGTGGTTAACATTTAACAGAATATACTAGTCACATTAAAATAATGTGTGTGACAACCTTGTTTATCAATTTATCACTTGTAAAATAAGTCTATGTGACCATATATGATTTTTGGTCACATTCAATGTGTGTATGACAAATATTTGCCACACATGTATACGTATAATATAACTACTACTTGAACCAGACTTTGATTCGGTAACACTCTCAAATTATTAAGTGACTAACGACTCATCCAAAAAGCATTTGTTAGCCCTAGTCACATAAATATACATATGCGTGACAAACAAAATACGAAATGTTCATGCAAACTGACTTCAAGTGTGACCGTTTATTTATGACTGGCGATATCAGTCACACAAAAAATTATTTGTGACTACACGAAATTCGGTATGTGTGACCGAAACCCATTTTTGTACTAGTGTTACCAATACGTGAATCAAAAGGAGGACGATAACACAAACACTAGCACTTGAATTAATCAACCAAGATCAACAAACACCCTCTCTTGTGGTGTTCTAAAACCGGCGGCCAAGAGGAAAGAAAAAGGGAGGCTAGGGTTTTTACTTTTTTGTGAAATCTTGAATAATGAAAAGATATTTTCCCTTTTTTGTTTATTTGGTAAAAATCACATGGGCTTGGCCCTTCTTGGTTCTTGTGTCCGGGGGTATTTGGGGACCACAAGGGAAACCCAAAGTTTTCCCGTGTCTAATATTATACGTGTTCTCGTGTTCGTGTTAACGTGACTTTATTATTAATTGTTCGTGTTATCTTATCTACTTGTACGTAGTCGTAATAATAATTACCTAAATACTATTTAATATGTTCGTGATTATTTAGGTTCATGATTTCATGTTCGTGATTATAATTATTATTGTAAATAATTATCGTGTACTAACACGTATATAATACTTACCGTGTAATAACACGTACGTAATTCTTGTAATTAATATTCGTGATACGTGTTCATGTTATAAAAGGAAAGTTTTAATCTTGTACGTACGATTAAAAGTGTACTGTTCATGGTAAAAGCATGTGGGTTTTACAGCTATAGAAGTATACATCTGGTAAATAAGGAAGAAATTGACCAAGTCAATATTGATGATCTGTACAATCACTCCAAAGTGGTTGAACAGAAACTGAAAAGAAAAGCAGAATCGTCTTCAAATGCCATAAATTTTGCATTTATATCCAACCAAAATAATGACCTTAATTCTGGTGGAAGTTTTAATGCTGCTAGTGTATCAATTAATTCTGGTAGTACTTTAATCAATGTTCCCGGATTAAGTGATGACACTATTTATGCATTTTTGTCTAACCACAAGAATATTGCTAAGATAGTTGATGATGATCTCCAGCAACTTGCTAAGTATGAGAGAAAAAATGTTCCTCAAGAGAACATGAAAGCAAATTACCCTCAATGTTGGCAACAAAGTTAGTTTTGATAAGAAAAAAACGGAATGCTATAACTGCCACAAGAAAGGCCATTTTGCAAGAGAGTGCAGGAGTGCAAGCAACAGGCCACATGAAAGAAAAGTAACTATTGAAGAATCCTCCTCAAATGCATTGATAGCCATTGGTGGCACTGGCACTGACTAGGAATTCATTGGGAATGAGGAGGATACTGAAAACATGGCTCTCGTGTCATTATCAGACTCTGAGGTAATTCTTAGTAAACACTATACTATTACATGTCAAGAAAAATATAACGAATTACAAAAGTATTCTAATAATATTCCAAGAAATTATCGTTTTTTTAGTGTGATGTAACTAATTTTAAAAGAAGGGTAGTAATATTATAATAACAAATAGAATGCTATAAGGAAAAAGAGATGGCCTTTAAAGATTCAATTATTCTTCCTAAAAGAGAAATAGCTGCTCAAACTATTGAAATTACTGATCTTAATTCTAAACTAGAGGCTAGTGAAATTATTAAACTTGAAAATGAATTAAAATTCAAAAGTTTGGATGATGCCACAAAAAATCTAGAGAAGATGATTGGTAGTCAGGTTCCTGAAAATGAAAATGGGCTTTAGGCTATAATGGTGATTATCATGTTGATAAACCCCCACTTGTTTACTTTACTACTTTGTTGATCCTAAATTTAGATCGATTTAGCTTTGTTATATCGAGATTAGATCAAGTATAATACATAGAGAAAGTTTGTGTATTTAACAATCTAAGTACTATGCAGAATATAATACATAGAACAAAGAACAATACTAACAAATCACGTATACCAAACTTCCGATTGATTAGAACAAGCAATAAACAATGTGTATGAAAGCGTACATCATAATAAACCATAAGGCTCCTTTTATAGATTAAGAAGCCTTGAATAATAAGCTACGAATAAACTATTCTAGGAATACATAAATATAGAAAATACAATATTTGAACATATCTTCCTATTATATCAAAACGTTTTGATCTTCACAGCTCATGCAATCTTTCAGCGAATAGAATCCTTCTTGTGTGTGGCTTGATGTCAGCGGCTACACAAGTCTTGTCAGCGTCTAGGATTACTCTTTTCAACGGCTAGTGACTTGGTCATTTTTATTCCCAACAATCCTCCCCTAAACTTGATATTTATACTAACTATTAAGTTTTTGAATAAAACAAAATGATATAAGAGAGGATTCTTACAAACATGCTTAATCTAGAATTTGAGTATGAATAAACCTTAGAAAATCAACACTCAAATCACTGGTGAAGTCCACTTTGATCTTTGTGCAGATCATCTTCTTAAATGCTTTTTTTGTTAATGGATAAACCTTTTCTACCAACAAATACTCATAAAACTTTGATGTGCAAAGATGAAATACACCAGTTGCAAAAAACAAATGCCACTCCAATCCACTAAGATCATCCAAATGCAGCCATATTGGATCATCCTGGTCATGATCAAACATTCTTCTAAATGTTGACCAAATCTTTATTCCACCATTAGTTGAAGGAACCTCAGAAGTATACTTTTCCTTCAACAGACCCCAAATGGTCTCCAAATCTTCTTTGTCTATACTCCCAAACAAGGAGATAAGAGAGTAAACACTTGCAGTTTATCACCATACCTTGTGATCTTCCAAAATCTTGTACTAAGATCTTCTTCATATTTAATCACAAGGTTTATAAGATCAAGAGGCATAACATCAACAATATCCAAAGAAGAAAGCTGCAAATTTCCCTTTAACACACTTTCACTAGGCAAATTTAGATCCAATGGATGAAACTCTGGAAAAATTAAGCTTTACCCCCTTCTTTCTTGACCTTGGCAATTGTGATGCCTTCTTTATCTTTATCTCTTCCTCTAACTCATCGTGTCTCTCAGTAGAGAGTTTAGGATGTGTATTGTGCTCACAAATATTGACCTAGATAGGATATGCAAAGTATTTCAATTGTTCAAAAGACAAACCTTGCAACTTTTTCCAGGTCCACCCAACTTCATTGCTCATAAGCAACATATTGTAAAACTCCCTACTGGCTGTTCTAGGCTTCATCAAAACATTAGAAGCTTTATTTTTTCTATCACCTTTAAGTCCCTTGGGAATCTCAATAAACCTTCCATTCCCCAAATCTATGCATTGTAATTACATAAAAATGCTTAAAACCGGTGCGAAAACAATTTTTTCTTGAATTGTTAATTATGATTTAATTGAAGATATTTAAATTTATTAATTAGATGTTAATAGATCCATAATTTTATGGAAAAAATAAGTGCGCATGCTTTTTAGGTTATAGCAAAACGTTAATTACAACTACATGTGTAATTTACGTGTTTTCCGATATGTTATGCATGTTTAAGTCGTTTAAATCTATGAACAATGATTACTAATTGTTATAATGCATTATTAAGAAAATGCTAATTGGATTGGTGTATGCATGCTTAAATGGAGTTTTATAAAATTGTTTTAGGGATGCGATGTTTGACACCATAGCATAAAATAAATTTTATAAAATAATCTGTACATTTTCAGAGGCGATTCGTATAAGGCCACTAAAAACTTGATTCTGCACAATGTTTTAGTTTTAACCGAAAGCTGGGGAAGACTTCTACTAGTTGATTTTCCCTTTGCAAACATAATTTGCCTAAAATCTTAAAATAGGATTTTCTAGATTTTCTAAATTTAATGCCCTAAAATAAGTTATTTATGGTAAATATATTGCTTATTTATAGCTTATATGAGATATATTACTAATGTTAATATTCTTGCTTAATTGTTTGCTTTATTGCTATAAATTGTTAATCTTATGTATAAATGCAAAATCTTTTTCAAGAATTAAACCGGACTAATTAGGGTAAGTAAATCTTAGCCTTTTGAACTAATATTATATTTACTCTAAAGTTATATAGAAAACTAAGCTTTTATTTTATTTCTATAATGTTTTAGTTAGATATCACTAGACTAGAAAAGACGGATCTTCCTGATTTCAAGAAGAAGGACTTATTGACGAGCTTTTACAGCTGGCCAGCTTCTCCAGTTCTTTTATGTGTATCTTTCTAGATGACATAGAGTCGAATGTGACCATAACAAGCTTCGTTTAAGTTTTCTATTGGTACTCGCAAGAGCTGTGCGGAAAACTCGATCGAACAAACCTATGACACTTTATAAAGCCTATTATAACGATTTAAAACAATGGGTAGCTCGGTTTTGGATTACCGATGGATTCATGAAAACGAGCCTTATGTTTTATTAATAAAAGTTTAAGAATATGGCAAATTCATTATTTTAGTAACTTGTTATAAAAGGAAGTTTACATGTTTCCTTTTATACAAATTTTGTCACGATTTTCAAAATTATTAATACCTACTTAAGTAATTTTTGAACTAACCAATATATTGGTTACTTATCTTGGTCATTTTATCAAAGAAAGTCTTAAAACTTAACCAAGATAAGGTGATACAATGCTATTATGTTTGACGGTTTAAGTTAAAACTGATATTTAATGTCTAATTTTTATATTTTGACGAGTAAAGAAGACAACTAGTGATCGCGATACCGATGGATGCCCGAAATTTTACGTTTTATTATCGACTCTTTCGATATTGATATTTTTGATGTTTTATTTTTATTGCGTCTTAAGTCGTGCCGGGAAATATATTATTATATTTGTGTGCGTTTTAACATTTGAAAAGTATTTTTACGAAACCGGATTCCCGTAAATATTTTCAAAATTTACTAATAGTCATTTTCTACCCTTTAAACTATTAAATTGCATTTTAGTCCTAAAGAATACAAGTTTGGCAAAACTAGCCCTCTACCTACCATATATAAACTTCCTTCCTAACATTAAAACACATAGTTACAAGTAATAGAAAAATCAAAACCTCTCACCCCTTTTCTTTGTACTAACTGTGAGCTACAAACACCCTAAACCATTCAATTTTCTTGAAATCTAGCTTGAATCACCCAAAAATAACACAAGACCCATCCTTATAATCAAAAAGTGATCACATACATACCAAAATTTCCAACATGCATGAAGTTTTGAAAACTTGTTATGAACTAGGGTTGGTGTGAATTGTTAGTGATCATGCATGTGATGATCATGACTAGATCATGTTATTTTGATGTTGAAAGTTTGAGTGTTGATCTTTGGTTTTTGTTTTGATCAACATGCAATTATTAGGAATGATAGAGGATGATGTTAGGGTATTAGGATTGATAGAAAAGTGGTTGGAATTGTTTGAAAGTATGATTTTATGTGGGTTTTAGAAGGGTAAATTAGGGCAGTGAGTTGTAGGATGTTTTTGGGTGTCTTATGTTTGAATAATTGATATACTAATAAGATAGTATTGTAGAGAACTTTATTAGCTTCGTTTTTATATGAATTAGAGCTTCTAACTCCAAACGAGTATGAAGTTATGATAGTTTGATTAATCGTTTACCGGGAGACGAGTATCGGCACAATTGGAAGTTGCTGTCGCTATTTTGATCAAATCTCGGGGACTATAGAATGGGTTTTAAAATGATTCAACGGTTGTTTTAAGTTTCTAAACCCTATGTTGTGAGTCTATTATCAAACTCAAGCATCGGTTTTGTAAACGGAATTGGTTATAAAGGTAAAAATGGTTTTATGAGTCGAAGGCGTAAAACTGTTCGGTTTTTGTAACTCAAAGATGTGTCAGGAAGAAGGTCTTAGGAGTAATATTTTTGAATGAAATTAAAACTGAGTTTTATTCAGATTATGTGCGAGTTTTTCACCAGGTTTCGTCGAAAACGGAGTTGTCTAAGTATGTGGAAACATCTTGAACATTTGGTATGTACCGGTAGATTTTTATCGATAGTATAGTTTAATAAAGTAAACATATAGAAGGGTATAGTAACATCACTTGCATTGTGATTCCTTCGGGTTTGTCATGGTTTTGTAATTTTGAGTTTTATGTTATTAAGTATGTATTATACTTGAGTCAGTTATTAACGAGCGCGCCTTATTTGGTAGGTTGCGGTTTTCGTGTTTAACGGGCATCATCCATTGTCTACGATCGTCTTGCTACTACTCTTCTACTAAGGCGAGTCTATTGCCTCGCTTTTAAATTCTTTAGTTGTTTTAGAAACCTGCGAGGGGGATAACATGCTTATTTATAAAAAATAAAGGGTATAGCTATAAGTTGCGGTATACCCATTAATGGGTGCAACTAGAAGTTGTGGGAACCCTATTTATTGGAAATTGTTTTTATTAGAAAATGAAGGGTACAACTATAAGTTGTGGTAAACCCATGCTTGTCTTAAAATAGAACACAAGGAATGTATAATGCCATGTTTATTATTATAAGTTGTTTATTTTCGCTGAGTAAAAAGTCCCAACTATATCATGAATTGTTAGCTACCGAGTTATGGTAGACGCTTATACATGGAATAGTACTATTGGGACTTACCCCTCCCGTCCGGCAACGATTAGCTATTGTTTGAGCATAATGTTGATCGAAGTGGATACATGCGCGAGAGTTTTCCTATACACTTAGTGAGGTGTATGGTCGGCAAATATTGTGGTAACGTTTCAATATCATGAGGCTTATGATAAATATTTATAACTTTGTTTGATTCACATCGTTATGGTTGATGGCTTTGAAACATATTAGTGTTCGATAGTATTTATTTATAAACTCTATAGATTCACTCAACTTTTGTTGACAAGTTTATCATATTTTATCTCAGGTCCTTGAAGGTAATGGCTAAGGAGGGATTTCGGTGCTTGTACAATAATAAAGATGTTTATAGCTCACCATTTTGGGAAAAATCGTTCAATAATTTTTATTATGAAAAGTGTTATGTACTTTGTTAATCAAAATGTTTGGGACCATGATGTGAATGATTTGTCAAATTTTATTTCAATCGATGGTTTACTTTTAAAAATGATTCTTTTCTAATCGTTTTCTATTACTCGAGCTGTTATATTATGAAGTAGCACCCCATATGAGCTTCCGCATATGACCCGAATTTGGGGGTGTTACAGATTGGTATTAGAGCTAAAGTTATATAGAACAAAAAGATTTTCCAAAATAAAAGTTTTGAAATCTTTTAACTATAACTATCGCAAGCGAAATCTCCGAATTACCGATGGGACCAGAAAGAGAATATTTTTATATATATGGGATACATATATGTTATAATTTGAATTATTTGTGCTTGTAAGTTACAAGTCATGTTTTCATTTATTTAAACTACAAATGTTAATTTTATATTAATACGAGGTATTATTATGACGTAGATTGTCACGAAGCCATTTCCAAACTAAATTCCATTATTTCTGAGTTTAACTAAGTTGTGGATCTCCATGATCCTAACCAAATGGGTAATATTCCCAATGATAATTATTTGGTTTCAAAGATTTTGATTCCATGATTCTTATTCTTGATTTATCGATCGGTCCATCTTGTTTAGTAGATTTAATCTTCGTTCTCATTTATCTTCGACTTCCTATTGTTTTAGAAACATGTTTTCTGAAATTATACTTGTTGTTCGTAAGGAATTTGTATTGATTGGTACGGTATTTACATGCATAATTAAATGCCATACCATATCACTAGAATTTCGTCATATCGGTTTTTGGTGTATCCAATCTTGATCTTTGGTGTTAAACGAAGATGCTCAAATAAGGTAATTTATCATTATCTTGTTGAAATAAATTGACCGTTTATTTGAAAAAGGAAATTATAAATTGTTGAACTATTTGTTTATAAAAACTTATTTGCATAGGTTTGGTCGACCTATGGAAATAAAGGCTTATAAACATGTGGGCTTAAGCATATGAAGTTGCACGAATAAATTTGTTGTGTGACTTATTCTTTGTCTTGTTCCTCTAATTCTATAATCGTGTGATGGTTCGTGTTGGGACTGTTCCAAAGCCGCCAATTTAGGAAAATGTCAAGCGTCCTTGATAAACATTAAAGAAATCTTCTTCTAGTGGAACCGAGGAGCCTTCCTAGCCACATAGATCAACTACAAAATCTTGGTAGTTTATCTTATCATCTATAGTGTCATTTGTATATCACTAGCTAATCTATGACATCAGTTAGTAGAACTAGTATTTTTAAGTTGTATGGCATTAGACGATTATAATATATAATGCATGAGAATATAACTTGTACTAGTTGTGATTAATGAAATGATTATCTTTTGTTTTCAAATTCTACATCATTCTGTTGATTATCTTTCCTTACTCGTTCTATTTTATCTTTCCTTGCTTGTTTCTTCTAAAATCATTCGTTCCTTTTTTAAATCCTTTGTCCCTTTTAATTATTTGTTATGGTCGTAATACAATCATTGAATGAATACTCATTATGATTTGAATTGCGTTGTATCATAATCATACAGCCAAATATATATATATATATATATATATATATATATATATATATATATATATATATATATATATATATATATATATATATATATATATATATATATATATATATGACTAAGGCACGTATGCGCCAAGTCATTAATGAACACATTGCTGCATCCTTGACTAAATTCATTGCCAACATGAATGATGGAGCTGGCTACTCTAGTAGCACTGGTAGTTTGGGTGGAGCAAGTGGCTCTAATAGTGCGGTTGGTTCTAGAGACAGAGTTGGTGGCGCGAATGGACCGAACGTGCTCTCAATTGAAAAAGAATGCCCAAATGTTAAACAATCGTGGAGGTGCCTATCAATTGGGAGGTGTAGGCACAACAAGATCCAAGAGTCGTTACTAAACCCGAAAGTTTTGATGTTATAGTTGAGATGGATTGGTTACCTCGGTATAATGCGTCTATCATGTGTGGTGAGAAAAGGTTAAGATTCCTTAAATGGCAAGACTGGTTATCAAAGGCGACCAGAATAATTCTAGATTAAAGATATTTTCGTTTATTAAGGTCTGAAAATACATAGAAAGAGGTCGTGAATCATTTCTAGCTCAAGTGACCGAAGTTGAATCTGAAAAGAAGGCGAACTGATAATGTTCCTATCGTGCGTGATTTTCCTGATGTATTTCCTAAAGAACTACTCGGACTTCCGTCACCGAGGCAAATTGATTTTCATTTTAATCTTATTCCTAGAGTTGCACCTGTGGCGCGTTCGCCATATCGTTTAGCACCATCTGAATTGAAAGAATTATCGGAAAAATCGCAAGAATTGTCCGAGAAAGGCTTTATTTGACCGAGCTCGTCATCTTGGGGAGATCATGTTCTATTCGTGAAGAAGAAAGATGGTTCGTTCTGTATGTGTATCGATTACCAAGAGCTGAATAAGCTGTCGATTAAGAATCGTTACCCGCTTCTAAGAATTGATGATATATTTGATCAACTTCAAGGTTCTCGTATTTTCTCCAAGATTGATCTTCATTCTGGTTACCATCGAATTTGCATACGCGAGGAAGATATTCCTATTACGGTGTTTAGGACTCGTTATAGTCATTGTGAGTCTCTGGCTATGCCTTTCGGTTTGACCAATGCACCGGCTGCATTCATAGATTTAATGAACCACCGCAAGCCATATCTTGACAAATTCGTGATCGTGTTCATTGACGATATTCTGATTTATTCTAAGAATGAAGAGGAAGCATTTCAAAGGTTGAAGCTTAAATTATGTTGTGCGTTAATCTTGTCATTACCTGAGGGCAGCGAGGATTTCGTTGTGTATTTTGATGCGTCTCTTAAAGGATTTGGGGCTGTTTTGATGCAACAAAAAAAATTCATTGCGTATGCTTATAGGAAACTGATATGTGTGTAAACACCCATCCTTTTTACCACTTAGTTACAATAATAACCGAGCCAAAACGTGTATTTTATGTCTTTTATGTCGGAATTATGCGTGGTTTGTGTTTTTGTTGTGATTTAGGACGAAATTGTGAAAAGTGGAGAAAACACGGCATTTACGGGCTTTTATTGAAGAAAAAGATGAAAGACGGAGTCAAGAAGTCAAGAGTGCAAAAAGAACGGAAGTCCAAGACCAATTCTGAAGATTTATCGAAGAAAAAGTCAAAAGACAGAAGTTTACTAAAAGCCAAAGAACTCAAGTCTTATTTATTGAAGAATTAAAAGACGAGTTCGAAGAAATCCCAAAATAAAGTCCAAGTATTAAGAAGATTAAAGAAGCTTAAGGACTTGATCATGCAATTAAGAAGAAAGGAAGGAGGGGAGGAAGCTTCCTCTAAACACCTTCCTAATCTCCTATATATAGCCTTCATTTTCATTTCATTAGTTTTTGTTGGCTAAGGTGACAATTAGTCTTCCACCTTTATTTTTCTTGCACTTTAATTACTTGTCCATTTAATTATTTTGTCTCACACCTTAATTACCTTTTAATTCCTAGTAAGTTTTTAATAAGTGTTTTTATATTTGTTGCTTTAATCTTTATTTACATTTGATCAAGTTTCTTTTCATCATTCTCCTTCTACTTTTCTTCTTTTTTTGTTCGGCTCAATTTCGGATTAAGCTAGCTTTTGCTTAATCCATTTGCTTATTTGATTAAAGGTTTTGTCTTTTCTTTTCCTTTTAAGTGTTCATACGAAATTAGCCATAAGTTTGACAATCTTATGTGCTTATTTGGAATTTGGCTTAATTGATTTCAAAGTTTTCTTTAAAGTTTTATCTTTCTAAATTCTATTTCATTAAGTTTCATTTTATAAATTTTGAAAGGTTTTATCTTTTTAGCTTATTGTTTCGTTTGTCTTCATTGCATTTAAGTATTTGTTACTGCTTATTAGTTCTAGCCTATTTGGTTCTTTTGCTTATCACGAATTGTGCTCCATCAGAAAAGAAGGGTTAATTCACATTGCAACGGCTTGCATTTCTCCACATTCCGATAGTGACAGTTTTGGACAAGGGTTTTGCATTCCGATCCGGTATTGCGATAGAGTATCATCACCCTCATTCCGATCTGGGATTGCGATCGCACATTGCGATCGCACATTCCGACGGCTCTTGAGGTTTACTTAGTCGAAGTGCTGCCCAAATTTCCCCAACAACATTCCGATCTAGGATTGCGATCTGACACATTGCGATCTGAACAACATTACGATCTGGGGTGTTGTGTTGACATTCCGATTAGTGTAATTTTAGTGCATTCCGATCTGGGTTTGATTAATATTCCGATCAGGTGGTAAGTGACAGTTATTCCGATCTGAGTCCATTCTTCACATTCCGATCTGAAAGGTAAGTACATTCCGATTGCACTGATCGGAATGTATTCCGATGGTGGGTTTACTTTTATATTTTGTCTTGTTTAATTTTTACGTTTTCATTTTTATACTTTGTGAAATTTAATTTTCGTCAACCTTTAATTTTAATTAGACTTAGATTTATTTTAAACGCCATTTTACTTTAACTTCATTTACTTTAATCGTCTTTGCACTTTTAATATATTACAACGACAACTTTTTGTTCCACCAAAGATCAATAGAGTCACACATAGAACCTAGATCAATTCGATTAGACCACTAGAACGATAATTTTCTTACAAGGCAAAAACCTTGTATTAAATGGCGCCGCTGCCGGCTCTTTTCGTAAAGATTAACGGTTTTCTGTGAGAGAAGCGTTGCTTTTTGGGATCCGTTCATTTGTGAGCGTTATGTTTCTTGCACAAAAATTTACAAAAAACCATAAAAATTAAAAATTGCTAAAAATCCATAAAAATTAAAAGTTTCAAAAATCCAAAAAGATTTTATTTTTATTGTGTATATATATTGTCTTTGTGTTTGGTTTCTTTTTCTTTTGCATTTTCAGGTGTATGCGTACTAGATCTTCGAATTATCAAGAGCCCGAGACTCGAGAAGATTTAAGTATGTCAGGTGTTAACAACAACAATAATCCACCACACCTCAACAATAACAACAATGTTCTTCCACAGCCCGATCTTCGGACAATGGAGGAGCTTTGTCAACCTACCATGTTTGGACGAGGAGGACCGATTGCGCCGATGCACATCAACGCTCCTGAGTTTTCGTTGAAGCACCACATGATTCAGCAAGTGCAAACTAACCCATTCCATGGATTGCCTGATGATGATGCCAACAAACACCTCGACAAGTTCATTACAATCACCCAAAGCATGAAGCTGCCCGGTGCCACAATGGATGTTCTACACCTACAACTCTTCCCACATACTTTATCACATCATGCCGAGAAATGGTTTGATCGTCTCCCGAGGAATTCTATTCACACTTGGGATGACATGACTCAACGCTTTTTATCGCGCTACTTTCCACCATCCATGGTCACGAGCCTTCGCAATCAAATCAGCGGTTTCATGCAAGACCCTGATGAATCTCTTTTTGATGCTTGGGAGAGCTATAATGTCTTGATTTATCGTTGTCCAAACCACAACATGCTCCTTGTGACCTTAATTGATACTTTCAACAACGGTTTGACTTTTCGTGATCGTGATACGATTAATGCAGCCGCCGGTGGCACATTTATGAAAAGGAGACCCGAGGAGTGTAGAGAGCTTATTGAGAACATGACTACTCACCACAAAACTGGGATTCCTCTGCTTCTTCAAGGAACAACCCGAGAGTCCATGTTTCTTCCACTTCAGCAAACCCTGATATGACCGAACTTACCCGCATGATGACTGAAATGAGCAACAGTATCTTGCTTCTCGCTTCAAACCAACAACAACAAGTTAAAGCGGTTGCACCTTCTTGTGAAACATGCGGCGGTCCTCACTCATACACCGATTGTCCTTCGACTCAAGGAAATCGGGAAAATGTGTATGCAGCTTATGGTAATTATTCACCGGAAAATTACCAAGCTCGACAACAAGGGGATAGAAATCTGCTGAGTTACCGGTCAAACAACTACCTTTAACCCGGTTTTTCTCCTCAAAACCAAAACCCCGCCAACAACTACACTAGAAGCAACCAAATCCCACCAAGAGCTTCTAATCCTTATCACCCACCCGCCCAACAAAACCCACCCATTAACCCCGATGTTGAAGCCATCATGAGAACCCAAGGTGAGCAAATCAAGAATCTGTAGAGCCAAATTATCAATCTTAAAGGCGATATTACCAAGCAAGGAAATGAGATAAGATCCGAGCTTCGAGATAATATTCAATCCTCCTTCAATAACCAAACCAATTATTTGAAGAATATGCTTGCTAGTTTCTTGCCCGCAGCTCAACCTTCTACTTCGAGTTCTCTACCTTCAAACACCGTCACCAATCCGCGAGCAAATGTGAGTGCTATTACTACTCGTAGTGGAGTCACCATAGTAGGACCACCGATCCCACCCCCATCATCTACACCTCCTCCACCACCATTTATCCCTACTCCTCCTACACCTAGTATTAGTGCACCATTACCGTCTCCGCCTCGTCATGACGATGTACCTAGAGAGGAATTTTCAACATCTCCACCTTCAACATCTCAACCTTTACCTACTACACCTGCACCTTCACCTCCCAAACCCAATATACCTTATCCCTCTCGTTTAGGCAAGACCAAAATGCTAACCAAGGATGACTCTGAAGTGTCGAGCTATGTGAAGATGATCTCTCAAATGAACTTCAACATTAGCTTTCTCGAAGCACTTGTCCACATGCCGAAATTTGTCAAAGCATTTAAGGAATTGCTTAACAAGAAGGAGAAGCTGATTGAGCTCGCTAACACACGCTTAAATGAAAACTGCTCTGCAGTTATTCTTAAAGAACTTCCGGAAAAGCTTAGAGATCCCGGTCGTTTTGTGTTGCCTTGCGTTTTCAACAAAACTAAAGAATTTACTGCCCTTGCTGATCTCGGGGCCAGTATTAATTTGATGCCTTTGAGTGTTTGGAAAACACTATCATTGCCCGACCTCACTCCCACAAAGATGACTCTTGAACTTGCAAATCGCACTCTCGCTTACCCCGTTGGTATAGCCGAAGACGTGTTCATAAAAGTTGGCACATTTACTTTCCCGGTCGACTTTGTCGTTGTTGATTATGAAATGGACCCTCGTATTCCTTTAATACTTGGTCGGCCATTCTTGAGAACCGGACGAGCTTTAGTTGATGTGGCCGAAGGTGAGTTAATCTTAAGAGTCGGGGATGATGCCCAAGTTTTTAAAATGGGGAAGCTTACAAGCAAATCCTATGGACGAGAATCAGTGAATATGATTAATGTGCTCGATGATTTTGTCATCTACAACAATCCACTTTTCGACTCTTCCATTGATAATCCACTTTTTCAAGATGATGTGGATGATTCTCTATCCATTTTAGACGCTTCTCCCATTTATGATTCTCCACCGGTCTTTGATGCTTATGATGATGAATCTAGCTCAGATTCGGATGATTATGATGATCTTACTTCTGAGTATCCCGACCTGCCCACGTATGATGATTCCGATGAGGTTGATACTCTTTCGAGCGATTCTTCACATGATGAAGATCCTCCGCCATCACTCGATCCTACTTTGGACGATTACTCATTTGAGGAAGATTTCTCTGTTTTTCTTAATACTTACTTCCCTCATGAGAGTGATGCTCCTCCTTATGATTTTGAAGATTATCGTCTTGATCCTACTTTGGTTTTGAAGAAAATATTTTCAAAGGAGAAGAAACCGGTCGACACCAATATCCGCAGCACATATGATTTAACACCTCTTTGTCCCCCTTCTGAGGACGAGGTTGTGCTTCTTCGTGGATCTTCTTCACACTCTGCTGAGCCTAAGTGCTATTTTCCCCTAAAGGAAAAGGTGTTCGACCCTAGTATCGATATTTTGCAGCCATCTCAGTATCCACCTGATGAAATAAAAGGAAAAATCTTTGGAACTATTCAAGACATGCTTGCACCACTTCACCCTTGCTTCCACCGTGCTCCATCGCTGCTTAAGGGAACCTAGCCTATTCTTCTTTGGCTTGCCTTGTTCGCCTTAAGCTTGTGCTATTTGATGGACGAAAACTATGTCTTTGATCCTGGTTGATATGTTTCATGCTTCTTCCTATGATGATCAAGGTCGAGTCAAGCTCACAACTCGGTAATCAAAAATCAAGCGCTTCTTGGAAGGCAACCCATGCATCTATCTTTTAGCTTTCTTTATCCTAAGTGTAGGGGAGACCCGTTGGTGTTTGCTATTTCCTCTCCTCTCTTAATCAGGGATTCGAGTTTCAATGATCCACTCTTGATGAATCTTGACGACCCGTGATTCCGTGTTCCCTTCTTCCCGGTTCTATCCTAAACTCTTTTCGATTCACTATTTTATATTTTCCAATATTAAAATAGGAATCTCTTTAGTTGTCTTTTCCTTAGCAAGATTTAAACAAAGTGCACAATGTCCTAAGTGTAGGGGAGTTTACTCCCACATGCTTAAACATTGAGGACAATGTTTATATTAAGTGTAGGGGGGACTTCTATCGAAGTTAAGTGGCTCTTTACCTTGTATTTGTCCTCATTTTAACCGGAAAATCAATTTTTTCGACATTTTTCAAAATTTTTGATCTATTTTGGCCCATTAGCTTTTCCCTTTGTATAGTTATTTTCTTTCCTTGCTAGAATAAATGTTTAATAAAGTGGTTTTAATTTTCAAACGTTGTGAATCTTTTGACTCAACCCGAGTTTACTTATCTAAGTTACTCTAGCTAGTATCCTTAACGTGTTTAAGTCAAGTTTTGCTAGGCTTTTATATAGGGAGCTATAAAACGTGAAAGTCTTAACTCTCACGGGTTAAGAACAAGAACTTTTCGCAAGTTCCTATAATTGATCCTAGAGAGTCGTTTATCAAGGGAACTTTAAAACGCGAATTTCTAAACTTGAAAAAGTCTAATAATTTTCAAGATCCTATAGGCGACTCGAAAACCCAAAGCTTTGATTTAATAGGCTAAGCATCCACGAGTCTCATTCCTTGAGATTTTACACTGTGGAGAACGAGAGATGATAGCGCCAATTATAAGTTCGGTATTCTTTCGGGAATTTATGTGAGTTAATTATAAGCCTATTCTCCCATCGTCTGCTAATAAATTTATCTACAATAAATAAGGTTGTACGATTTGAAAAGTTACTTAGCTTCTAGCCCAAGATCGTTTAAAAGTTGCTCGGTATGGATTAGAGTTCATAGCCAAGGCATAACTTATTGAAGCGGGACGCGAAGATTGGCGAGTCCAAAAAGGTCCTAACAAGACATGAGGGCTACATTTTGTTGCTAAAGATCCAAAAGTGAGGTGAAGAATCATTTATAGAAAATCAATATGAAGGATCGAGACACACGACGAAAAGCAAAAACTCCCAAAAAGTCATGGAGAAGTGTATCCGAAAAGACCCTAGCAAGGTATGAGGATAAATAGATCCAAGTCATAAAAGGAGACGGATCGTTGTATATCAAAGTCCAAAATAAAGATTGGAGAAAAAAGAAGAAGTCGTGGTCCAAGTATGAATCTCTCAAAACTTCAAGTGAAGAAATTCCTATATGAAGAGAAGACCATAATTTCATGAACGTCTCTCAAGGTTTGAAGTATGAAGTCGCTGCCAAATATCGGTCCGAGAAAGGTCTCAAATCGCGAAGCGAGTTATGCCAAGATATGAACTTTATGAGGTCCAGAGAAGCAGTTTTAAAAGATTTTGTCCTTTAGCTAACTATTGATTAAATCGTTCACTTTATTTTCGGACTAAATAACTATCAAAATAAGTCAAAAATGCATCCTCGTGATCATTCAAGACAAACAATAAAATATAAGAGACACCCCTAGGAATAAGGGAGTCTAAGTGAATAATTGGCCCACATGAGTTCGTGATAGTTTGCTAACTTATAATAACAATGATCTCGTTTTTAAGCTTGGTTTGGAGAAAGTGAAAACTTGAGGATGATGATTATTCATGACATTTCCAAAACCCAAGGTATGCTTTTGATTTCTTTACTTTGAATGTTTATAGTTCTCTATCTCTTTAATAAAGGCCAACATGGATTGATTATGATGAAAGGTGTAAACATGCTTTGTAACTAATGCATTGCATGAGGACATTGCAATGGTCAAGTGTAGGGGATTTGATATGTGTGTAAACACCCATCCTTTTTACCACTTAATTACAATAATAACCGAGCCAAAACGTGTATTTTATGTCTTTTATGGCGGAATTATGCGTGGTTTGTGTTTTTGTTGTGATTTAGGACGAAATTGTGAAAAGTGGAGAAAACACGACACTTACGGGCTTTTATTGAAGAAAAAGATGAAAGACGGAGTCAAGAAGTCAAGAGTGCAAAAAGAACGGAAGTCCAAGACCAATTCTGAAGATTTATCGAAGAAAAAGTCAAAAGACAGAAGTTTACTAATAGCCGAAGAACTCAAGTCTTATTTATTGAAGAATTAAAAGACGAGTTCGAAGAAATCCCAAAATAAAGTCCAAGTATTAAGAAGATTTAAGAAGATTAAAGAAGCTTAAGGACTTGATCATGCAATTAAGAAGAAAGGAAGGAGGGGAGGAAGCTTCCTCTAAACACCTTCCTAATCTCCTATATATAGCCTTCATTTTCATTTCATTAGTTTTTGTTGGCTAAGGTGACAATTAGTCTTCCACCTTTATTTTTCTTGCACTTTAATTACTTGTCCATTTAATTATTTTGTCTCGCACCTTAATTACCTTTTAATTCCAAGTAATTTTTTAATAAGTGTTTTTAATTTTGTTGCTTTAATCTTTATTTACATTTGATCAAGTTTCTTTTCATCATTCTCCTTCTACTTTTCTTCTTTTTTGTTCGGCTCAATTTCGGATAAAGCTAGCTTTTGCTTAATCCATTTGCTTATTTGATTAAAGGTTTTGTCTTTTCTTTTCCTTTTAAGTGTTCATACGAAATTAGCCATAAGTTTGACAATCTTATGTGCTTATTTGTAATTTGGCTTAATTGATTTCAAAGTTTTCTTTAAAGTTTTATCTTTCTAAATTCTATTTCATTAAATTTCATTTTATAAATTTTTAAAGGTTTTATCTTTTTAGCTTATTGTTTCGTTTGTCTTCATTGCATTTAAGTATTTGTTACTGCTTATTAGTTCTAGCCTATTTGGTTCTTTTGCTTATCACGAATTGTGCTCCATCGGAAAAGAAGGGTTAATTCACATTGCGACGGCTTGCATTTCTCCACATTCCGATAGTGACAGTTTTGGACAAGGGTTTTGCATTCCGATCCGGGATTGCGATAGAGTATCATCACCCTCATTCCGATCTGGGATTGCGATCGCACATTGCGATCGCACATTCCGACGGCTCTTGAGGTTTACTTAGTCGAAGTGCTGCCCAAATTTCCCCAACAACATTCCGATCTAGGATTGCGATCTGACACATTGCGATCTGAACAACATTACGATCTGGGGTGTTGTGTTGACATTCCGATTAGTGTAATTTTAGTGCATTCCGATCTGGGTTTGATTAGTATTCCGATCAGGAGGTAAGTGACAGTTATTCCGATCTGAGTCCATTCTTTACATTCCGATCTGAAAGGTAAGTACATTCCGATTGCACTGATCGGAATGTATTCCGATGGTGGGTTTACTTTTATATTTTGTCTTGTTTAATTTTTACGTTTTCATTTTTATACTTTGTCAAATTTAATTTTCGTCACGCTTTAATTTTAAGTCACTTAATTACCCGTCATTTAATTATTTTAATTTTCAAAGTTTTTAATATTGCACCATTTACTTTTAATTAGACTTAGATTTATTTTAAACGCCATTTTACTTTAACGTCATTTACTTTAATCGTTTTGCACTTTTTAACTATACTAAAACGACACAACTATTTGTTTCACCAGAAAAACGACTAAGTCGCACATAGTACCTAGATCAATTCGATTAGACCACTAGAACGATAATTTTCTTACTAGGCAAAAACCTTGTATTAGCAACTTAGGAAGAACGAGGAAAAATACACCACTCATGACTTGGAATTGGGCGCGGTGGTTTTTGCTCTTCGCCTTTGGAGACATTATCTGTACGGCACTAAGTGTACGGTATTCACCGATAATAAGAGTCTACAGTATATTAAGAGTAAAAAAGAGCTAAACATGAGGCAACGTAGATGGGTCGAGCTTTTGAGTGATTACGATTGTACAATTCGTTATCACGCTGGAAAAGAAAATGTGGTAGCTGATGCGTTAAGCAGGAAGGTAAGGGACAAACCTCTCCGAGTGTGTGCTTTAGTAGTAACGGTACATAATGATTTACCAGAACAGATTCGGAAAGCACAAGTTGAAGCTATGAAGGCTGAAAATATTAAATCTGAAAACTTTCGTGGTGAAGGTGAACCCTTTAAAACTAGATCCGATGGTACAAAATGACTAAGAGGACGAGTATGGCTACCATTATTTGGAGGATTGAGAAATCTAATTAGGTTGGAATATCACAAGTCCAAATATTCCATTCATCCCGAGTCGGATAAAATGCATCACGATTTAAAGAAGCTATACTGGTGGCCGAACATGAAAGCGGATATTTACCTATGTTAGCAAGTGCTTGACATGTGCTAAGGTCAAGGCTGAATACCAAAAGCCATCCGGACTACTTCAACAATCTGAATTTCTATTTGGAAATGGGAATGTATTACCATGAACTTTATTACTAAACTTCCAAGGACTCTATCCGGTTATAACTCTAAGTGGGTGATTGTTGATCGATTGACCAAATCAGCCCACTTTATTTCGATAAATGCAAAAGTTCAAGTTGGGGAGACTTACTCTTATTTAGTTGAAGGAAACTATTTGTAAACACGGTGTTCCCATATCTATCATCTCGGACTGTGACAGTCGTCTCACATCAAATTTCTGGAGATCCCTTCAAGAATCATTGGGGACAAATTTAGATATGAGCACATATTATCATCCTCGGTCAAAGTGAAAGGACAAATCAAACTTGTAAAACATGTTACGCGCTTGTGTGATTGATTTTGGTAGTAGTTGGGATAAGCACTTACCATTGGAGGAACTCTCTTACAATAATAGTTATCACGCTAGCATTTAAGTCACACCTTTCGAGGCTCTTTATGGAAGGAAATGTCAATCACCAGTATGCTGGAGTGAAGTTGGGGATGCCTAACTCAACGGGCCGGAATTGGTTCGTGAGACTACTGAGTTGATTGTACAAATCAAGAATCGTTTGTCAGCCGCTCGTAGTAGACAAAAAAGTTATGCTGATGTGAGACGAAAACCTTTGAAATTCGAGGTAGGTGACAAAGTTATGCTAAAAGTATCATCATGGAAAGGTGTTATACGCTTTAGGAAGCGTGGGAAGTTAAGTCCCTGCTATATTAGACCATTCGAGATCATATCAAGAGTGGTTCCGATAGCATATAAACTTGAATTACCTCGAGATATACAAGGAATCCACAATACATTGTATGTGTCGAACCTAAAGAAGTGGTTTTCCGACGAAGACCTTATCATCCCAATGGATGAAGTCAAGATCGATGACAAGTTGCACTTCATCGAGGAACCCGTCGAGATCATGGATAGGGAGGTGAAGCAGTTAAAGCAAAGCCGGATCCCTATTGTCAAGGTTCGATAGAACTCAATGCGTGGACCGGTGTTCACTTGGGGAAAGAGAAGATCAAATGTGGAAGAAATACCCGCATTTGTTTAATTTCAACAAGAAACTGGACTCTAAGACGAAATGATATTCGGGACGAAGATCCTTGTTAGATGGGGATGCTGTGACAATCTGGAAATTTCAAGTCATTACAAAATCTTATTTTATGAGTATCTTAAATATTTTAATGAATTTGAATGCTTTTATGTTTGACGGTTTAAGTTAAAACCGATATTTAATGTCTTATTTTTATATTTTGACGAGTAAAGAAGACTACTAGTGATCGCAATACCGATGGATACCCGAAATTTTATGTTTTATTATCGACTGTTTCGATATTGATATTTTTGACGTTTAATTTTTAGCTACGTATTAAGTCGTGCCGGAACTATATTATTATATTTGTGTGCGTTTTAACTTTTGAAAAGTATTTTTACGAAACCCGAGTCTCGTAAATATTTTCAAATTTACTAATAGTCATTTTCTACCCTTTTAACTATTAAATTGTATTTTAGTCCAAAAGAATGCAAATTTGACAAAACTAGACCTCCACCTACCATATAGAAACTTCCTACCTAACATTAAAACACATAGTTACAAGTAATAGAAAATCAAAACCTGTCATCCTTTTTCTTTGTTCTAACCGTGAGCTACAAACACCCTAAACCATTCAATTTTCTTGAAATCTATCTTGAATCTCCCAAAAATAAAACAAGACCCATCCTTATAATCAAAAGGTTATCACATACATACCAAAATTTCCAACATGCATGAAGTTTTGAAAAAAATTTATGAACTAGGGTTGGTGTGAATTGTTAGTGATCATGCATGTGATGATCATGACTAGATCATGTTATTTTGATATTGAAAGTTTGAGTTTTGATCTTTAGTTTTTGTTTTAATCAACATGCAAGTATTAGGAATGATATATGATGATGTTAGGGTATTAGGATTGATAGAAAAGTGGTTGGAATTGTTTGAAAGTATGATTTTATGTAGGTTTTAGAAGGGAAATTAGGGTAGTGAGTTGTAGGCTGTTATTGGATGTCTTATGTTTGGATAACTGATAAACTAATTAGATAGTATTGTAGAGATTTTCATTAGCTTCATTTTGATATAAATTAGAGCTTCTAGCTCCAAACGACTATGAAGTTATGATAATTTGATTATTCATGTACCGGGAGACGAGTATCGACACAATTTGAAGTTGTTGTCGATATGTGGATCGAATCTCAGTGACTATATAATGAGTTTTAAAATGAGTCAAGGGCTGTTTTAAGTTTCTAAACCCTAGTTTGTGAGTCTATTATCAAACTCAAGTGTCGGGTTTGTAAGCGGAATTGGTTATAAAGGTCAAAATGGTTTTATGAGTCAAAGGCGTAAAACTGTCCGGTTTTTGTAACTCAAAGATGTGTCGGGCAGAAGGTCTTAGGAGTAATATTTTTGAATGTTCAAACTGAGTTTTATTCAGATTATGTGTGAGTTTTTTTACCAAGTTTCGTCGAAAACGGAGTTGTCTAAGTATGTAAAACAGCTTGAACGTTTGGTATGTACCGGCAGATTTTTATCGATAGTATAGTTTAATAAAGTAAACATATAGAAGGGTATAATAGCATCGCTTGCATTGTGATTCCTTTAGGTTTGTCATGGTTTTGTAATTTTTCGTTTTATGTTATTAAGTATGGATTATACATGAGTCACTAATAACGAGCGCGCCTTATTTGGTAGGTTGCGGTTTTCGTGTTTAACGAACATCATCCATCGTCGACGATCGTCTTGCTACTACTCATCTACTAAGGTGAGTCTATAGCCTCGCTTTTAAATTCTTTAATTTTTTTAGAAACCTGTGAGGGGGATAACATTCTTATTTATAAAAATAAAGGGTATAACTATAAGTTGCGGTAAACCCATTAATGGGTGCAACTAGAAGTTGTGGGAACCCTATTTATTGGAAATTGTTTTTATTAGAAAATGAAAGGTACAACTATAAATTGTGGTAAACCCATTCTTGTTTTAAAATATAACACAAGGAAATGTTTAATGGCATTAATAACTAGGTTTTTACTTAGTTAAAAATATCGTTGTTCCTGTCTAATCGAATTGATCCGGTTAACTATGCGACTCAGTCGTTCTTTGGTGAAACAAAAGTTGTGTCGTTGTAGTAATTAAAAGTGCAAAACTTTAAGGTAAAATGACGTAAATTTAAATCTACTTCTAATTTAAAGTAAAAGACAGGAATTTAAAAGCGTGACGAAAATAAAAAGGCACTAAAAGTAAATAACGCAAACTTAAATCTATCTAAGGCAAACTTAAAACGCAACTAAAACTTAAAACTAAGGCAAGGCTAAAATAAATCTAGGCAAGTAATCTTAAAGTGCGACTAAGTAAAAAGGAGGGAAAAATAAAGCTTGAAAATTAAAAACAGAAAATTAAAAGCTGAAACTAAAAAGAACCTGAAAACAGCTCATCCGGAATAATCCTTCGTTCGGAATAATCACTCATCCGGAATGTCACCTTCGTTGGAATGATTCTTCTTCACTTGGAATATTCACCAAAATCCTTGATCCGGAATAAATCCTTTATTCGGAATATGTCACTTATCCGGAATAAAGTCTTGATTCGGAATGTTGGTCCTTGATCAGGAATGTTGCTGATCAGGAATATTATTCCGAATAGAACTCCTTGATCCGGAATATGTCACTTATTCCGGATGGAAGCCCTTGATCCGGAATATTTCCTTGATCCGGAATGTTAGGTTGATCCGGAAATTTTAGCTTGATCCAGAATGTTAGGTTGATTCGGAATGTCTGATATTCCGGATGAACCGTTTGATCCGGAATAATAAATTATTCCGAATAAACACTTCTGATCTGGAATGTCTAATATTCCGGATGAACAACCCTTGATCCGGAATAAACTAATTGATCCGGAATGAATTTGCACAACCCCGTGATTCGGAATAAAGAGTTGATCCAGAATGTTACCTGGGAAAAGATCAATAACAGAAAAAGCGAAGAACAAGGGATACACAAAGCTACACGAATCTAACCAAAACTTAATCAAATGAAACAAAAGATTAAATCAAAATAAACAAATAACATCTACTAATCATAAACAAACAATCAAACTAACAAAACTAATCAAAATAATCAAATCCCACTTTAATCAATAACAACTCAAAACATGAACATGAACATAAACATAAAAATCAAAGATTAAAGAAAGGTAGATAGGAGATGAACAATAAAAAATAAAGATTGACAAGAATTAAAAGGAAACTTACTTGAATTTAAATGTATTTAAGGTGCAATACAAGGTATTTAAATGGACATGAAATTAAATGACAAGTTAATTAAATGTGCAAGGTAATTAAAATGGAAGAAATAGTTTGTCAAGCTATCCAACAAGAGTAAAATGAAATAATCATAATCTATTTATAGGGGAGGATTAGGAGGTGCTTAGGAAGCTTCCTCCCCTCTTTCATATTTCTTTAATTGCATGCTTAAGTCCTTCCTCTTCTTAATCTTCTTAAATATTGGACTTTAATGATTTTGTCTCGGGATTTCTTTGAACTCGTCTTGTAATTCTTTAATAAATTAGACTTGAGTTCTTCGGCTTTAAGTAAACTTCCGTCTTTTGACTTTTTCTTCGATAAATCTTCAGAATTGGTCTTGGACTTCCGTTCTTTTTGCACTCTTGACATCTTGACTTCGACTTTCGTCTTTTTCTTCGACAAAAGCCCGTGAATGCCCGTGTTTTCTCCACTTTTCACCTTTTCGTCCTAAATCACAACAAAAACACAAATCACGCATAATTCCGACATTTATGACATAAAATACACGTTTTGGTCCGGTTATTATATTAATTAAGTGGTAAAAAGGATGGGTGTTTACACACCTATCAAATCCCCTACACTTGACTATTGTAATGTCCTCATGCAATGCATTAGTTACAAGCACGTTTACATTTTTCATCATAATAAATCCACATTGGCCTTTATTAAAGAGATAGAAAATTATAAACATAAAGAAATCAAAAACATACCTTCGGGTTTTGGAAATATCATGAATGATCATCATTCTCAAGTTTTCACTTTCTCCAAACCAAGCTTAAAAACGAGATCATTATTATTATAAGTTAGCAAACTAACACGAACTCATGTGGGCCAATTATTCACTTAGACTCCCTTATTCCTAGGTGTATCTCTTATATTTTATTGTTGTCTTGAATGATCACGAGGATGCATTGTTGACTTATTTCGATAGTTATTAATGCTGAAAATAAAGTGGGACGATTTAATCAATAGTTAGCTAAAGGACAAAATCTTTTAAAACTGCTTCTCGGGACCTCAAAAAGTTCATATCTTGGCATAACTCGCTTCGCGATTTGAGACCTTTCTCAGACCGATATTTGGCAGCGACTTCATACTTCAAATCTTGAGAGACGTTCATGAAATAATGGTATTCTCTTCATAATAGGAATTTCTTCACTTGAACTTTTGAGAGATTCTTCATACTTAGACCACGACTTCTTCATTTTTCTCCAATCTTTATTTTGGACTTTGATATACAATGATCCGCCTCCTTTTTGGACTTGGATCTATTTATCCTCATACCTTGCTAGGGCCTTTTTGGATAGACTTCTCCATGACTTTTGGGGAGTTTTTGCTTTTCGTCGTGTGTCTCGATCCTTCATATTGATTTTCGATAAATGATTCTTCACATCACTTTGGATCTTTAGCAACAAAATGTAGCCCTCATGCCTTGTTAGGACCTTTTTGGACTCGCCAATCTTCGCTTCCCGCTTCAATAAGTTATGCCTTGGCTATGAACTCTAATCCATACCGAGCAACTTTTAAACAATCTTGGGCTAGAAGCTAAGTAACTTTTCAAATCCTACAACCTTATTTATTTGAAGATAAATTTATTAACAAGCGATGGGAGAATAGGCTTATAATTAACTCACATAAATTCACGAAAGAATACCAAACTTATAATTGGCTCTATCACCTCTCGTTCTCCACAATTAAAATCTCAAGGAATGAGACTCGTGGATGCTTAGCCTATTAAATCAAAGTTTTGGGTTTTCGAGTTGCCTATAGGATCTTGAAAATTCTTAGACTCTTTCAAGTTTAGAAATCGCATTTTGAAGTTCCCTTGATAAACAACTCTCTAGGATCAATTATAGGAACTTGCGAAAAGTTCTTGTTCTTGACCCGTGAGAGTTAAGACTTTCGCGTTTTATAGATCCCTATATAAAAGCCTAGCAAAACTCGACTTAAACACGTTAAGGATACTAGCTAGAGTAAACTTAGATAAGTAAATTCGGGTTGAGTCAAAAGATTCACAACGTTTGAAAATTAAAACTACTTTATTAAAATTTATTCTAGCAAGGAAAGAAATAACTATACAAAGGGAAAAACTAATATGCCAAAATAGATCAAAAATTTTGAAAAATGTCGAAAAATTGACTTTCCGGTTAAAATGAGGACAAATACAAGGAAAAGACCACTTAACTTCGATAGAAGTCCCCCCTACACTTAATATAAACATTGTCCTCAATGTTTAAGCACGTGGGAGTAAACTCCCCAACACTTAGGACATTGTGCACTTTGTTTAAATCTCGCTAAGGAAGAGACAACTAAAGAGATTCCTATTTTAATATTGAGAAAATATAAAATAGTGAATCTAAAAGAGTTTAGGATAGAACCGGGAAAATGGGAACACGGAATCACGGGTCGTCAAAAATCATCAAGAGTAGATCATTGAGCGCTCGAATCCCTGAATAGAAGAAGAGAGGAAATAGCAAACACCAACGGGTCTCCCCTACACTTAGGATAAAGAAAGCTAAAAGATAGATGCATGGGTTTCCTCCCAAGAAGCGCTTGATTTTTGTTAACCGAGTCGTGAGCCTGACTCAACCTTGATTATCATAGGAAGAAGCATGAAACATATCCACCGGGATCAAAGACATAGTTTTCGTCCATCAAATAGCACAAGCTTAAGGCGAACAAGGCAAGCCAAAGAAGGATAGGCAAGGTTCCCTTAAGCAAAGACGGAGCACGGTGGAAGCAAGGGTGAAGTGGTGCAAGCAGATTTCCATAAGTTCCAAAGATATTTCCTTTTATTTCATCAAACGGATACTGAGATGGCTGAAGAATATCGATACCGGGGTCGAACACCTTTTCCTTTAAGGGAAAATAGCACTCAGGCTCAGCAGAATGTGAAGATGATCCGCGAAGAAGATGCACAACCTCGTCATCAGAAGGTGGACAAAGAGGTGTTAAATCATATGTGTTGCGGATGTTGGTGTCGACCGGTTGCTTCTCCTTTGAAAGAATTTTCTTCAAATCCAAAGTAGGATCAAGACGATAATCTTCAAAGTCTAAAGGAGGTGCATTACTCTCATGAGGGAAGTAAGTATTGAGAAAAGTTGAAAAGTCATCCTCAAATGAGTAGCCATTCAAAGTAGGATCAAGTGATGGCGGAGGATCTTCATGATGTGAAGAATCACTCGAAAGAGTATCGGCCTCATCAAAATCATCATATGTAGGCATGTCGGGATACTCGGAAGTACAATCATCAAAATCATCCATATCTGAGCTAGAATCATCATCATAAGCATCAAAGATCGGTGGAGAATCATATATGGGAGAAGGTTCCAAATTGGATAGAGAATCATCCACATCATCTTGAAAAAGTAGATTATCAATGCAAGACTCGAATAGAGGATTGTTGTAGATGACAAAATCATCGAGCACATTAATCATATTCACTGATTCTCGTCCATAGGATGTGCTTGTAAGCTTTCCCATTTTAAACACTTGTGCATCATTCCCGACTCTTAAGATTAACTCACCTTTGGCAACATCAACTAGAGCTCTTTCGGTTCTTAAGAATGGCCGACCAAGTATTAAAGGAATACGAGGGTCCATTTCATAATCAACAACGACAAAGTCGACCGGGAAAGTAAATGTGCCAACTTTAATGAACACGACTTCGGCAATACCAACGGGGTAAGCGAGAGTGTGATTTACTAGCTCGAGAGTCATCTTTGTTGGAGTAAGGTCGGGTAATGATAGTGTTTTCCAAACACTTAATGGCATCAAATTTATACTGGCCCCGAGATCAGCTAGGGCAGTAAATTCTTTGGTTTTGTTAAAGATGCAAGGCAACACAAAACGACGGGATCTCCAAGTTTTTCCGGCAGTTCTTTAAGAATAACTGCAGAACAGTTATCATTTAAGCGTGCGTTGGCGAGCTCAATCAACTTCTCCTTCTTGTTAAGCAATTCCTTGAATGCTTTGACAAATTTCGGCATGTGGACAAGTGCTTCAACAAGGCTAATGTTGAAAGTCATTTTAGAGATCATCTTTAAATAATTCGACACTTGAATGTCATCCTTTGTGTACATTTTCGTCTTGCCTAAGCGAGATGGATAAGGAATATTGGGGATGGGTGGTGAAGGTGTAGGTGTAGGTAAAGGTTGAGATTTTGAAGGTGGGGTTGGTGGAGGATTCTTGGTGGGTGCTTCATCACGACGAGGCGGAGACGGTAATGGTTCACTAATACTAGGTGTAGGAGGAGTAGGGATAAATGGTGGTGGAGGAGGTGTAGATGATGGGGGCGGGATAGGTGGTCCTACTATGGTAAATCCACTACGGGTAGTAATAGCACTCACATTCGCTCGCGGATTGGTGATGGTGTTTGAAGGTATAGAACTCGAAGTAGAAGGTTGAGTTGTGGGCAAGAAACTAGCAAGCATATTCTTCAAATCATTCGTTTGATTGCTGAAGGAGGATTGGATATTATCTCGAAGATCGGATCTGATGTCATTCCCTTGCTTGGTAATATCCCCTTTCAATTTGATAATTTGGCTCTGCAGATTCTTGATTTGCTCACCTTGGGTTCTCATTAATGCTTCAACATCCGGATTTATGGGTGGGGCTTGTTGAGCGGGTAGGTGATAAGGATTAGAAGCTCTAGGTGGGATTTGGTTGCTTATATGGTAGTTTTTGGCGGGGTTTTGGTTTTGTTGAGAAAAACCGGGTGAAAGGTAGTTGTTGGACCGGTAACTAAACAAATTTCGATCCCCTTGAGGTTGAGCTTGGTAATTTTCCGGTGAATAATTACCATAAGCTGCATACACGTTTTCCGGATTGCCTTGAGTAGAAGGACAATCAGTGTATGAGTGTGGACCGCCGCATGTTTCACAAGAAGGTGCTACCGCTTTAACTTTTTGTTGGTTTGTAGCGAGAAGCAAGATATTTTTGTTCATTTCGGTCATCATGCGGGTGAATTCGGTCATGTCGGGGCTTGCTGAAGTAGAAGAAACATTGACTCTCGGGTTGTTCCTTGAAGAAGTGGAGGAATCCCAATTTTTGTGATGAGTAGTCATGTTTTCAATAAGCTCTCTACACTCCTCGGGTCTCCTTTTCATAAATGTGCCACCGACGGCTGCATTAATCATATCACGATCTCAAAAAGTCAAACCGTTGTAGAAAGTATCAATTAAGGTCACAGGGAGCATGTTGTGGTTTGGGCAACGATCGATCAAAACATTATATCTTTCCCAAGCATCAAAAAGAGATTCATCGGGTTCTTTCATGAAACCGCTGATTTGATTACGAAGGCTCGTGACCATGGATGGTGGAAAGTAGCGCGACAAAAAGCGTTGAGTCATGTCATCCCAAGTATGAATTGAATTCTTCGGAAGACGATCAAACCATTTCTCGGCGTGGTGTGATAAAGTATGTGGAAAGAGTTGTAGGCGAAGAACATCCATTGTGGCACCGGGCAACTTCATGCTTTGGGTGATTGTAATGAATTTGTCGAGTTGTTTGTTGGCATCATCATCAGGTATTCCGTCGAATGGATTAGTTTGCACTTGCTGAATCATGTGGTGCTTCAACAAAACTCCGGAGCCGTGATTTACATCGGCGCAATCGGTCCTCCTCGTCCAAACATGGTAGGTTGACAAAGCTCCTCCATTGTCCGAAGATCGGGCTGTGGATGAACATTGTTGTTATTGTTGAGGTGCGGTGGATTATTGTTGTTGTTCACACCTGCCATACCTAAATCTTCTGGAGTCTCGGGCTCTTGATAATTAGAAGATCTAGTACGCATACACCTACAAAGGCAAAAGAAAACAATACCAAACGCAAAGACAATATATATACACAATAAAAATAAAATCTTTTTGGATTTTTGAAATTTTTAATTTTTATGTGTTTTTTTAACAATTTTTAATTTTTATGGTTTTTTGAAATTTTTAAGCAAGAAAAATAACGCTCACAAGTGCTCGGATCCCAAAAAGCAACGCGTCTTTCACAGAAAACCGTTAATCTTTACGAAAAGAGCCGGCAACGGCGCCATTTGATAACTAGGTTTTTACTTAGTTAAAAATATCGTTGTTCCTGTCTAATCAAATTGATCCGGTTAACTATGCGACTCAGTCGTTCTTTGGTGAAACAAAAGTTGTGTCGTTGTAGTAATTAAAAGTGCAAAACTTTAAAGTAAAATGACGTAAATTTAAATCTACTTCTAATTTAAAGTAAAGACAGGAATTTAAAAGCGTGACGAAAATAAAAAGGCACTAAAAGTAAATAACGCAAACTTAAATCTATCTAAGGCAAACTTAAAACGCAACTAAAACTTAAAACTAAGGCAAGGCTAAAATAAATCTAGGCAAGTAATCTTAAAGTGCGACTAAGTAAAAAGGCGGGGAAAATAAAGCTTGAAAATTAAAAACAGAAAATTAAAAGCTGAAACTAAAAAGATCCTGAAAACAGATCATCCAGAATAATCCTTCGTTCGGAATAATCACTCATCCGGAATGTCACCTTCGTTCGGAATGATTCTTCTTCACTTGGAATATTCACCAAAATCCTTGATCCGGAATAAATCCTTTATCCGGAATATGTCACTTATCTGGAATAAAGTCTTGATTCGGAATGTTGGTCCTTGATCCGGAATGTTGCTGATCAGGAATATTATTCCGTATAGAACTCCTTGATACGGAATATGTCACTTATTCCGGATGGAAGCCCTTGATCCGGAATATTTCCTTGATCCGGAATGTTAGGTTGATCCGGAACTTTTAGGTTGATCCGGAATGTTAGGTTGATTCGGATGTCTGATATTCCGGATGAACTGTTTGATCCGGAATAATAAATTATTCCGAATAAACACTTCTGATCCGGAATGTGTATTATTCCGGATGAACAACCCTTGATCCGGAATAAACTAATTGATCCGGAATGAATTTGCACAACCCCTTGATTCGGAATAAAGAGTTGATCCGGAATGTTACTTGGGAAAAGATCAGTAATAGAAAAAGCGAAGAACAAGGGATACACAAAGCTACACGAATCTAACCAAAACTTAATCAAATCAAACAAAAGATTAAATCAAACTAAACAAATAACATCTACTAATCATAAACAAACAATCCAAAACAATCAAACTAACAAAACTAATCAAAATAAGCAAATCCCACTTTAATCAATAGAAACTCAAAACATGAACATGAACATAAACATAAAAATCAAAGATTAAAGAAAGGTAGATAGGAGATGAACAATAAAAAATAAAGATTGACAAGAATTAAAAGGAAGCTTACTTGAATTTAAATGTATTTAAGGTGCAAGACAAGGTATTTAAATGGACATGAAATTAAATGGACATGAAATTAAATGACAAGGTAATTAAATGTGCAAGGTAATTAAAATGGAAGAAATAGTTTGTCAAGCTATCCAACAAGAGTAAAATGAAATAATCCTAATCTATTTATAGGGGAGGATTAGGAGGTGCTTAGGAAACTTCCTCCCCTCTTTCATATTTCTTTAATTGCATGCTTAAGTCCTTCCTCTTCTTAATCTTCTTTAATCTTGGACTTTAATGACTTTGTCTCGGGATTTCTTTGAACTCGTCTTGTAATTCTTCAATAAATTAGACTTGAGTTCTTCGGCTTTAAGTAAACTTCCGTCTTTTGACTTTTTCTTCGATAAATCTTCAGAATTGGTCTTGGACTTCCGTTCTTTTTGCACTCTTGACATCTTGACTTCGTCTTTCGTCTTTTTCTTTAATAAAAGCCCGTGAATGCCCGTGTTTTCTCCACTTTTCACCTTTTCGTCCTAAATCACAACAAAAACACAAACCACGCATAATTCCGACATTTATGACATAAAATACACGTTTTGGTCCGGTTATTATTGTAATTAAGTGGTAAAAAGGATGGGTGTTTACACACCTATCAGGCATGTTTATTATTATAAGTTGTTTATTTTCGCTGAGTAAAAAGTCCCAATTATATCATGAATTGTTAGCTACTGAGTTATGGTAGACGCTTATACATGGAATAGTATTACTAGGAGTTACACCTCGTGTCTGGCAACGATTAGCTATCGTTTGAGCACAATGTTGATCGAAGTGGATACATGTGCGAGAGTTTTCCTATACACTTAGCGAGGTGTATGGTGGGCAAATATTGTGTCAACGTTTCAATATCATGAGGCTTATAATAAATATTTATAACTTTGTTTGATCCATATCGTTATGGTTGATGGCTTTAAAACATATTAGTGTTCGGTAGTATTTATTTATAAACTCTATAGATTCACTCAACTTTTGTTGACAACTTTAGCATGTTTTATATCAGGTCCTTGAAGGTAATGGCTAAGGAGGGATTTCGGTGCTTGCGGAATAATAAATATGGTTAAAGCTCACCATTTTGGGAAAAATCGTTCAATAATTTTTATTATGAAAAGTGTTATGTACTTTGTTAATCAAATGTTTGGGACCATGATGTGAACGATTTGTCAAATTTTATTTCAATCGAAGGTTCACTTTTATAAACGATTCTTTTTAGTCGTTTTCTATTACTTGAGTTGTTCTATTATAAAGTAGCACCCCATATGAGCTTCTGCATATGACCCGAATTTAGGGGTGTTACAGATTGGTATCAGAGCTTAAGTTATAGAGAACAAAAAGATTTTTCAAAATAAAAGTTTTGAAATCTTTTAACTATAACTATCGCAAGCGAAATCTCCGAATTACCTATTGGACTGGAAAGAGAATATTTTTATATATATGGGATATATATATATATATGTTATAATTTGAATTATTTGTGCTTGTAAGTTCCAAGTCATGTTTTCATTTATTTAAAATATAAATGTTAATTTTATATTAATGCGAGGTATTATTATGACATAGATTGTCACGAAGCCATTTCCAAACTAAATTCCATTATTCCTGAGTTTAACTAAGTTGTGGATCTCCATGATCCTAATAGAATGGGTAATATTCCAAATGATAATTATTTGGTTTCAAAGATTTTGATTGCATGATTCTTATTCTTGATTTATCGATCGGTCCATCTTGTTTAGTAGATTTAATTTTCGTTCTCATTTATCTTCGACTTCCTATTGTTTTAGAAACATGTTTTCTGAAATTATACTTGATGTTCGTAAGGAATTTGTATTGATTGATACGGTATTTACATGCATAATAAAATGCCATACCGTATCACTAGAATTTCGTCATATCGGTTTTTGTTGTATCCGATCTTGATCTTTTGTGTTAAACGAAGATGCTCAAGTATATTGGCTTAACTGAACACATTGTAACTCAATTACGTTCTTTTTCATTCGCATCTTATAGTAAAAAATTTCGTTAGGAAAAGATCCAAAATAAGAAACATGTACAAACCTAATCCGTAATATACTTTTGGTTTCGAAGCCTATTGTGCATAAATAAATTTTATAATTTTAAATTTTTTTTATCTTTATATGAAAATCTAATCTCTTTTTTCTCAATATATCATATGTATTATTGAATATATTATCTAAACTACTTATAAAGCACAAACTACTTTTCAGGCATGAAATACCTAAAATAGTTGAATGTTGAAATTTCATAATACACATGATTATACACATTATATGACCATGATAGGTGTGTAAACACCCATCCTTTTACCACTTAATTACAATAATAACCAGGCCAAAACGTGTATTTTATGTCGTAAATGTCGGAATTATGCGTGGTTTGTGTTTTTGCTGTGATTTAGGACGAAAATATGAAAAGGGGAGAAAACACGGGCATTCACGGGCTTTTATCAAAGAAAAAGACAAAAGACGAAGTCAAGAAATCAAGAGTGCAAAAAGAACGGAAGTCCAAGACCAATTCTGAAGATTTATCGAAGAAAAAGTCAAAAGACGGAAGTTTACTAAAAGCCGAAGAACTTAAGTCTAATTTATTGAAGAAATTACAAGACGAGAGTAGGAATCCCGAGACAAAGTCGTTAAAGTCAAAGAATTAAGAAGATTAAGGACTTAATGACAATTAAAGAAAGAAGAAAGAGGGGAGGAAGCTTCCTCTAAGCACCTCCCTAATCCTCCTATAAATAGATCATTAGGATTTCATTTCATTTTTGTTGGCTAATAGTGACAATTAGCTCTTCCATTTTAATTACTTGTTCTTTAATTACATGTCATTTAATTAATTGTCTTGCACCTTAAATACCTTTAATTTCAAGTAAGTTTACTTTTAATTATTGTTAATCTTTACTTTTATTGTTTATCTCCTATCTACCTTTCTTGCTTAATCTTTAATCTTTATGCTTATTGTTCATGTTTATGTTCTTTAAATTTCATAGATTTAATCAAGTGGGTTTTGATTTTTTGGTGTTTGATTGTTAGTTTTATTGATTTGGATTGTTTGTTTATGATTAGTAGATGTTTATTGATTAGTTTTGCTTAATCTTTTGGTTTGATTTGCTTGATTTTGTTTAGATTCGTGTTCTTTTTGGTTCCGTGTTCTTCGTTTCTGTTCATTTCTCCAGGTTATTCCGAATCAAGGACAAGCCCAGATTATTCCGAATAAAGGTGTGTTGTGATTATTCCGAATAAAGCTAAGATTCCGGATAAGTGACATATTCCGAATCAGTTTAATATTCCGAATCAGAGCAACATTCCGAACCAAGCAAAGTATTCCGGATCGGTGAATATTCCGAACCAACTTGATATTCCGGATCAGTGCCACATTCCGAACCAAAGAAATATTCCGGATAAAGGGTCTTCATTCGGAATAACTTGTATTCCGGATCAAGTCGTTTATTTGGAATAATTAATATTCCGAATCAAGGGTTCATTCGGAACATTCCGAACGAAGGGTTTGAGGATTTATTCCGGATCAGCAACAATATTCCGGATCAGCTGTTTGTTCCGAATCAAAGGTGTTCATTCGGAATAGTGAATATTCCAGATAAATGACATATTCCGGATGAACAATTATTCCGAGTGAAGAAATTATTCCAGATCAAGGGTTTTCGTAAATATTCCGAGTGAAGAAGAATTATTCCGAACGAAGGTGACATTCCGAACGAATGATTATTCCGAACGAAGGTTTATTCCGAATGAGTTATTTTCAGATTATTTTAAGTTTTTGTTTTTGAGTTTTAATTTTCAAGCTTTACTTTTCCCGCCTTTTTAATTAGTCACACTTTAAGTTTAATTGCCTTAGATTTATTTTAAGTCTTGCCTTAGTTTAAGTTTTAGTTGCGTTTTAAGTTTGCCTTTAGGATAGATTTAAATTCGCGTTATTTATTTTAATCGCCTTTTAATTATTCGTCACGCTTTAAATTCTTGTCACTTATTTTCAATTAGGATTAGATTTATTTATCTGCCCTTTACTTTAATAGTTTTTGCACCTTTAGTTTTACTACAACGACACAACTATTGTTTCCACCAAAGACAGCTGAGTCGCATAGTTAACCAGTTTTCAATTCGATTAGACCAATACAACACAACGAACTTTATTGTTTTCATACTAGGCAAAAGCCTTGTATTAAATGGCGCCGCTGCCCGCTCTTTTCGTAAAGATTAACGGTTTTCTGTGAGAGACGCGTTGCTTTTTGGGATCCGTTCATTCGTGAGCGTTATTTTTCTTGCTTAAAAATTTCAAAAAATCCATAAAAATTAAAAATTGTTAAAAATCCATAAAAATTAAAAAATTTCAAAAATCCAAAAAGATTTTATTTTCTTTATAGTGTATATATATTCTCTTTTTGTTTGGTATCTTTTCTTTTGCTTTTGCAGGTGTATGCGTACTAGATCTTCAATTTATCCAGAGCCCGAGACTCCTGAAGATTTAGTTATGGCAGGTGTGAACAACAACAATAATCCACCGCACCTCAACAATAACAACAACAATGTTCTTCCACAACCCGATCTTCGGACAATGGAGGAGCTTTGTCAACCAACAATGTTTGGACGAGGAGGACCGATTGCGCCGATGCAAATCACGGCTCCGGAGTTTTCGTTGAAGCATCACATGATCCAACAAGTGCAAACTAATCCATTACGCGGAATGCCTGATGATGATGCCAACAAGCACCTCGACAAATTCATTACTATCACTCAAAGCATGAAGTTGCCCGGTGCTACTATGGATGTTCTTCGCCTTCAACTCTTCCCACATACTTTATCACACCACGCCGAGAAATGGTTTGATCGTCTCCCAAAGAATCCAATTCATACTTGGGATGACATGACTCAACGCTTTTTGTCGCGCTACTTTCCACCATCCATGGTCACGAGCCTTCGAAATCAAATCAGCGGTTTCATGCAAGAACCCGATGAATCTCTCTTTGATGCTTGGGAAAGATATAATGGTTTGATCGATCGTTGTCCGAACCACAACATGCTCCCTGTGACCTTAATTGATACTTTCTACAACGGTTTGACTTTTCGTGATCGTGATACGATTAATGCAGCCGCCGGTGGCACATTTATGAAAAGAAGACCCGAGGAGTGTAGAGAGCTTATTGAAAACATGACTACTCATCACAAAAATTGGGATTCCTCCGCTTCTTCAAGGAACAACCCGAGAGTCAATGTTTCCTCTACTTCAGCAAACCCCGACATGACCGAATTCACCCGCATGATGGCCGAAATGAACAAAAATATCTTGCTCATCGCTTCAAACCAACAACAACAAGTTAAAGCGGTAGCCAATCCTTGTGAGACATGCGGCGGTCCTCACTCATACACTGATTGTCCTTCTACTCAAGGAAATCCGGAAAACGTGTATGCGGCTTATGGTAATTATTCACCGGAAAATTACCAAGCCCGACCTCAAGGGGATCGAAATTTGCTAAGTTACCGGTAAAACAACTACCTTTCACCGGTTTTTCTCCTCAAAACCAAAACCCCAACAAAAACTACAATAGAAGCAACCAAATCCCACCTCGAGCTTCTAATCCTTATCACCCACCCGCTCCACAAGCCCCACCCGAATCAACATGTTGAAGCCTTAATGAGAACCCAAGGAGAGCAAATTAAGAATCTACAGAGCCATATTATCAATTTGAAAGGAGATATCACCAAGCAAGGGAATGACATTAGATCTGAGCTTCGAAATGATATACAATCCTCCTTCAGCAATCAAACGAATTACTTGAAGAATATGTTGGCTAGTTTCTTATCCACAACTCAACCCTCTACTTCGGGCTCTCTACCTTCAAACACCGTCACCAACCCGAGAGCGAATGTGAGTGCTATTACTACTCGTAGTGGAATTACTTTAGTAGGACCATCTATCCCACCCCCAGTTACACCATCTACACCTCCTCCACCACCATTTATCCCTACAACTCCCACACCTAGTATTAGTACACCATCACCGTCTCCGCCTCGTCATGACGAAGTACCCAAGAAGAACCCTTCAACATCTCAACCTTCACCTTCTACACCTCCACCACCCAACCCCAGCATTCCTTACCCTTCTCGACTCAACAAGGCTCGAATTTGGACTAAGAATGACCTTCAAGTCGCTAACTTTTTGGAAAATATTGCCGGCATGAAAATCACCTTTACCCTTGTTGAAGCTCTTGCTCAAATGCCACAATTTGTCAAGATGTTTAAGGAATTGCTTAGCAAGAAGGAGAAGATGGCCGAGTTTGTTAATACTCGATTGAATGAAAATTGTTCTACCGTCCTTCTTAAAGAACTTCTAGAAAAACTTGGAGATCCCGGTCGTTTTGTGCTACCTTGTACTTTTAACCAAACCGACAAATTTACTGCCTTAGCCGATCTTGGGGCAAGTATTAATTTGATGCCTTTAAGTGTTTGGAAAAAGTTATCATTGCCCGACCTTACACCCACCAAAATGACTCTTGAGCTAGCCAATCGCACTCTCGCTTACCCCGTTGGTATTGCCGAAGATGTGTTCATTAAAGTTGGCACATTCACTTTTCCGGTCGACTTCGTCGTTTTTTATTATGAAATGGACCCTCGTATTCCGTTAATACTTGGGCGCCAATTTTTGAGAACCGGTCGAGCTTTAATAGATGTGGATAAATGTAAGCTTATCTTAAGAGTCGGGGATGATGCATAAGTTTTTGAAATGGGGAAGCTTACAAGCAAATCCTATGGAAGAGAATCAGCGAATATGATTAATGTACTCGATGATTTTGTCATCTACAACAATCCTCTATTCGATTCTTGCAATGATAATCCACTTTTTCAAGATGATGTGGATGATTATCTCTTCAATTTGGAACCTTCACCCATTTATGATTCCCCACCGATCTATGATGCTTATGATGATGACTCTATCTCCGATGGGGATGATTATGATGATTTTACTTCCGAGTATCCCAACAAGCCCACTTATGATGATTTTGATGAGGCCGATACTCTTTCAAGTGATTCTTCACATGATGAAGATCCTCCGCCAACCATGCTTAATCCTACTTTGGATGACTACTCATTTGAGGAAGACTTTTCTACTTTTCTCAATACATACTTCCCTCATGAGAGTGATGCCCCTCCTTTGGACTTTGATGATTATGGTCTTGATCCTACTTCGTATTTGAAGAAAATTCTTTCAAAGGAGAAGCAACCGGACGACACCAACATCCGCAGCACGTATGTTTTGACACCTCTTTGTCCACCTTCTGAGGATGAGGTTGTGCCTTTTCTTCGCGGATCATCTTTAAATTCTGCTGAGTCTGAGTGCTATTTTCCCCTAAGGAAAAGGTGTTCGACTCCGGTATCGATATTCTTCAGCCATCTCAGTATCCATCTGATGAAATAAAAGGAAAACTCTTTGGAACTTATGATGTTATGCTTGCACCTCTTCACCCTTGCTCCCACCGTGCTCCGTCTTTGCTTAAGGGAACCTTGCCTACTCTTCTTTGGCTTGCCTTGTTCGCCTTAAGCTTGTGCTATTTGATGGACGAAAACTATGTATTTGATCCCGGTGGATGTTTTTCATGCTTCTTCCTATGATAATCAAGGTCGAGTCAGGATCACGACTCGGTTATCAAAAATCAAGCACTTCTTGGGAGGCAACCCAAGTATCTATCTTTTAGCTATCTTTATCCTAAGTATAGGGGACACCCGTTGGTGTTTGCTATTTCCTCTCTTCTTATATTCAGGGATTCGAGCGCTAAATGATCCACTCTTGATGATTTTTGACGACCCATGATTCGTGTTTCCGTCTTCCCGGTTCTATCCTACACTCTTTTCGATTCACTATTTTATATTTATCAATATTAAAATAGGAATCTCGTTAGTTGTCTTTTCCTTAGCAAGATTTAAATAACGTGCACAATGTCCTAAGTGTAGGGGAGTTTACTCCCACATGCTTAAACATTGAGGACAATGTTTATATTATGTGTAGGGGGACTTCTATCGAAGTTAAGTGGTCTTTTCCTTGTATTTGTCCTCATTTTAACCGGAAAATCAATTTTTCGACATTTTTCAAAATTTTTGATCTATTTTGGCCTATTAGTTTTACCTTTGTATAGTTATTTTCTTTCATTGCTAGAATAAATTTTAATAAAGTGGATTTAATTTTCAAACGTTGTGAATCTTTTGACTCAACCCGAGTTTACTTATCTAAGTTTACTCTAGCTAGTATCCTTAACGTGTTTAAGTCAAGTTTTGCTAGGTTTTTATATAGGGAGCTATAAAACGTGAAAGTCTTAACTATCACGGGTCAAGAACAAGAACTTTTCGCAAGTTCCTATAATTGATCCTAGAGAGTCGTTTATCAAGGGAACTTTAAAACGTGATTTCTAAACTTGAAAAAGTATAAGAATTTGCAAGATCCTATAGGCAACTCGAAAACCCAAAACTTTGATTTAATAGGCTAAGCATCCACGAGTCTCATTCCTTGAGATTTTAAATTGTGGAGAACTAGAGATGATAGAGTCAATTATAAGTTTGGTATTCTTTCATGAATTTATGTGAGTTAATTATAAGCCTATTCTCCCATCGCTTGCTAATAAATCTATCTGCAATAAATGAGGTTGTACGATTTGAAAAGTTACTTAGCTTCTAGCCCAAGATCGTTTAAAAGTTGCTCGGTATGGATTAGAGTTCATAGCCAAGGCATAACTTATTGAAGCGGGATGCGAAGATTGGCGAGTCCGAAAAGGCCCTAACAAGGCATGAGGGCTACATTCTGTTGCTAAAGATCCCAAGTGATGTGAAGAATCATTTATCAAAATCAATATGAAGGATCGAGACACACGACGAAAAGCAAGTACTCCCCAAAAGATCATGGAGAAGTCTATCCAAAAAGGCCCTAACAAGGTATAAGGATAAATGGATCCAAGTCCAAAAAGGAGGCGGATCATTGTATATCAAAGTCCCAAATAAAGATTGGAGAAAAATGAAGAAGTCGTGGTCCATATATGAAGAATCTCTCAAAACTTCAAGTGAAGAAATTCCTATTATGAAGAGAAGACCATTATTTCATGAACGTCTCTCAAGATTTGAAGTATGAAGTCGCTGCCAAATATCGGTCTGAGAAAGGTCTCAAATCGTGAATCGAGTTATGCCAAGATATGAACTTTATGAGGTCACGAGAAGCAGTTTTAAAAGATTTTGTCCTTTAGCTAACTATTGATTAAATCGTCCAACTTAATTTTCAGCCTAAATAACTATCGAAATAAGTCAACAATGCATCCTTGTGATCATTCAAGAAAACAATAAAATATAAGAGATACACCTAGGAATAAGGGAGTCTAAGTAAATAATTGGCCCACATGAGTTCGTGTTAGTTTGCTAACTTATAACTCGTTTTTATGCTTGGTTTGGAGAAAGTGAAAACTTGAGGATGATGATCATTCATGACATTTTCAAAACCCTAAGGTATGTTTTTTATTTCTTTATTTACTTTCTTCCTTTGAATGTTATAATTTTCTATCTCTTTAATAAAGGCCAATATGGATTGATTATAATGAAAAATGTAAAACGTGCTTTGTAACTAATGCATTGCATGAGGACATTGCAATGGTCAAGTGTAGGGGATTTGATAGGTGTGTAAACACCCATCCTTTTACCACTTAATTACAATAATAACCAGGCCAAAACGTGTATTTTATGTCGTAAATGTCGGAATTATGCGTGGTTTATGTTTTTGTTGTGATTTAGGACGAAAATGTGAAAAAGGGAGAAAACACGGGCATTCACGGTCTTTTATCGAAGAAAAAGACAAGAGACGAAGTCAAGAAATCAAGAGTGCAAAAAGAACGGAAGTCCAAGACCAATTCGGAAGATTTATCGAAGAAAAAGTCAAAAGACGGAAGTTTACTAAAAGCCGAAGAACTCAAGTCTAATTTATTGAAGAAATTACAAGACGAGAGTAGGAATCCCGAGACAAAGTCGTTAAAGTCAAAGAATTAAGAAGATTAAGGACTTAATGACAATTAAAGAAAGAAGAAAGAGGGGAGGAAGCTTCCTCTAAGCACCTCCCTAATCCTTCTATAAATAGATTATTAGGATTTCATTTCATTTTTGTTGGCTAATAGTGACAATTAGCTCTTCCATTTTAATTACTTGTTCTTTAATTACATGTCATTTAATTAATTGTCCTGCACCTTAAATACCTTTAATTTCAAGTAAGTTTCCTTTTAATTATTTTTAATCTTTACTTTTATTGTTTATCTCCTATCTACCTTTCTTGCTTAATCTTTAATCTTTATGCTTATTGTTCAAGTTTATGTTCTTTAAATTTCATTGATTTAATCAAGTGGGTTTTGATTTTTTTGGTGTTTGATTGTTAGTTTTATTGATTTGGATTGTTTGTTTATGATTAGTAGATGTTTATTGATTAGTTTTGCTTAATCTTTTGGTTTGATTTGTTTGATTTTGTTTAGATTCGTGTTCTTTTTGGTTCCGTGTTCTTCGTTTCTGTTCATTTCTCCAGGTTATTCCGAATCAAGGACAAGCCAAGATTATTCCGAATGAAGGTGTGTTGTGATTATTCCGAATAAAGCTAAGATTCCGGATAAGTGACATATTCCGAGTCAGTTTAATATTCCGAATCAGAGCAACATTCCGAACCAAGCAAAGTATTCCGGATCAGTGAATATTCTGAACCAACTTGATATTCTGGATCAGTGCCACATTCCGAACCAAAGAAATATTCCGGATAAAGGGTCTTTATTCGGAATAATTTGTATTCCGGATCAAGTCGTTTATTCGGAATAATTAATATTCCGAATCAAGGGTTCATTCGGAACATTCCGAACGAAGGGTTTGAGGATTTATTCCGGATCAGCAACAATATTCCGGATCAGCTGTTTGTTCCGAATCAAAGGTGTTCATTCGGAATAGTGAATATTCCGGATAAGTGACATATTCCGGATGAACCATTATTCCGAGTGAAGCAATTATTCCGGATCAAGGGTTTTGGTAAATATTTCGAGTGAAGAAGAATTATTCCGAACGAAGGTGACATTCCGAACAAATGATTATTCCGAACAAAGGTTTATTCCGAATGAGCTGTTTTCAGGTTATTTTAAGTTTCTGTTTTTGAGTTTTAATTTTCAATCTTTACTTTTCCCGCCTTTTTAATTAGTCACACTTTAAGTTTAATTGCCTTAGATTTATTTTAAGCCTTGCCTTAGTTTAATATTTAGTTGCGTTTTAAGTTTGCCTTTAGGATAGATTTAAATTCGCGTTATTTATTTTAATCGCCTTTTAATTATTCGTCACGCTTTAAATTCTTGTCACTTATTTTCAATTAGGATTAGATTTATTTATCTGCCCTTTACTTTAATAGTTTTTGCATCTTTAATTTTACTACAACGACACAACTATTGTTTCCACCAAAGACAGCTGAGTCGCATAGTTAACCAGTTTTCTATTCGATTAGACCAATACAACACAACGAACTTTATTGTTTTCATACTAGGCAAAAGCCTTGTATTAGACCAATTAAAACACAACATATAAAGTATTTTAAGTACAAGTTATAAAGTTAGGTTTACAACTATTTAAGTCACAAATACATTAAATCATCACATATCATTAATACTATTTTTAAAACACTATCTACCTCAAAAGTACAATACTACCTCCGTCCCAAAATAAGTGTTCACATTTGACCTTCAAAATAATTTCTTTGCAACTTTGATGTAATTATTTTTGTATGTATTACATAACACTTGATGCAATACATATACCATGGGATAGAGTGTTAAAAGTATTTTTAGTTGATATAACTTTTATTCAGTATTGTATAACACAAAACATATATTTGTGGTCAAACTTGCGGAAAAAAACTCTGAAAAGTCAACAGTGACACTTATTTTGGGATGGAGGGAGAAATATATTCTCAATATAAAATCCATGCAAGCTATGATTGACTAAGAAGTTGTAAAATGACTTTTATGCAATAATAGACTGTAAACTGAAAATTAAACATTAGAACACTTAAAGCACAAATTATTAACTAATTAAACAAACTAATGTATGTTATCTTTAAAACTATTAAAAAATATATGCTACTATCCTCATTGTACACACTAATAAAACATACTAATGCTTCATACAACTGATATGCTAACAAGTAATAATCCGTATAGTTTTGAAAACCGATACGAGCAACGGGCTAGACCGAGAATCAGAGTTGCCACCGGTTCAATTAGAAAGTAGAACCCATCCAAAGACGAAATGGAGATAAAAGATAAAAAAACGGGTGAAGCGGGCCTGACAGTATCATGTTGTTCTTATTCTCCTCCAATTAATCAATGGTACATGCATTCGTAATGCCTGAGTACTTTTCTAGATACTTCTTTATATAAAAATTTATATATTATTTTATGGGTTGCTAGATGAGAGTTGCATTGTACTAATGATTAATTTATGTTTCTCTTCAAAATGGTGCTTTAGTTACATGTAGAATCGGCTATTATTCGTAAATAATACTTTAGAATAACTAGAGAAGGTCAAAACACGTCACTAATGCTTAAGAGACGAATAGTTCGTAAAGGAAATTTTTGTGCGATTCAATAATACTAATATTCACATAATTGCCTCAAGTTAGTTTGAGTATCGCTTGACTATATCTTAAATTTTTATAAAGGAATGGCAAGTCATACTGAACAACATTAGTGGATTTAGCACGATAAAATAAAAGTACCTTATCGATGAATATATTTGTTTTTCCGGTTCAAGTCCCGTCGGGATAAGGTGTATAACCTCCATACATAATGTTACGAACACTCATTATAATGTTTTACTTGACTCGGCTTATCATTGAATAAATAAACATTGTGCAACAAATTTAACTTGATTGTGTGTATGAAACTTTTCTTTACTAGAGCTGAGGTACTTTTCAAGTCTAGAAAAAGAACATGATATTTGTTTATGCTATAATCCTAAACATTGTACTTTATGAAAAGAAAATGTCGAAATAGAAAATTAAAAAAGATAAGATTGAATATATGTTACAATTCAAATTAATACATGGCTTATTAGCATTTACATCAATCTAATCCCGCCTTGATTTTAGAAAATATTTAAAAAATATTTAAATAGGAATTAAATTAACATGTGAACTATTCACATTTTGTGCCCATAAATACCACCTCATGCACCTCTTCATTTTTCACAATTCACAACCATCAGTTCTCTCTAAAATAAATATACAATGAATCTAAGTCGACGTGTCATAAAGCCATATCAAGAAACGTGTGATCCACAAACCGTACCTTTTAAGAAAAAGAACCAATTTTTATGCATAGCCGATACCACGTCTGAATAGGTTGGTCGAAGTGATGATAGGAGAGTTCATTCCAGATTCGACGTTGCAAACAGTGGAGATACAAAGGAACCGGAGTTGGCTCAAATCAAGAAGAAATTGTTTGGTACAACAAACGACGAGGTTGCTCAAGATGCATCTATGTTAACGCCACGAATAAGGTTTGTGTGTTTGAGACCTTTCTTTGTAAATTTGTGTGTTTTTATTGATAAGTAGTGTGTGCGTTTTTTATAAAATATTTAAAGTGAAGTAACTAATGGTCTTTTTTTTGTTTGTGTAAATTAAATGTTCATCTATCTTTCGATTTTTGCATTACCCGAGTTTTTTCTTTAGCAACTTCATCATATGGTATTAGTTAAAATAAAAAAAAGAGTGTTTTTAGTTTTTAGTATTTTATTGTCTTAATTTGTTTTGGATTGATCATATTATAAATTTAAAGTATTCTTGTAATAACACTACATAATATTGTATTCGTTTTTTTACTCTAGCTTCTTGCTAGTATGTATAATAGAATTATGCCATTAAACTACGGGTTTTATGTATTATACGATTTTGATGGATTAGTTTTATAAAATTAAAGGCATATATTGGGTTTTGATTAAGTTTGGTGTTGTGCAGAATATCTCCAAAAATAGATTACCACTTGCCACAACGTGCAAGCGAGGATGACCATGTGGGTATAAAAATAAGTTGATGCTTTCAAAGAGGTTACAGAATACGTAGGTCATGGTGGCGAAAATAGAAAACGCAAGTCTCAAGGTGATGGTGGTAACGATGACGGTGTTGTTATAGATGAAAAAGTATTTTTAAAACAAACAAAATACTTGATACAACAAAGAGGTGGTGGTGGATGTACCGGTGAGCCTTAGCGTGATGGAATACAAGTAGAAACTGTGCACGCGACGATGTTAATAAATTACACCAACCCGAGTCTGTGAAAAATCTCGATGGAAGCAATACCCACTTACATGATGATACTACAATGGAGGAAAGAATATTAACAGTGAGATTGAAGATGGAGTTGAAACCACCAAGGGGAGAAAACTAGTTGGTAATGTTTTATCCGCAATGATGATAGGTGGACATCATTTGGTGAAGAGTGCATGGATCTTGTTGATTATGGTAGAAGCGGAATCAATGAGGTTAAAAGTGCATTTGTAACCACTAAAGACAATGAACTAGGTGATATAATTGTATCGCTAGTGATGGTACATCATCAACTAGTGCTTCATCGTTAGTGGTTTTAGATGCACTTCCAGCCTCGCTAATTCTGTTGCTACCAAAACCAACAAGATCCAGTGCCCTCTTCACCAAATCATGTCCACCTATCACCACTGGATACAACATTACCAACTATTTTTTCCCTTGATGGTTTCAACTGCACCTTCAGTTTCATTGTTAATATTGTTTACCGCCATTATCGTATCAGCACATGAGTGGGTGTTGCTTCCATCGATATTTTTCACAGGCTCGGGTTGATCTAATCTGTTAACATCCTCATGTGCACTATTGCTTATATTCTCATTGCCACAACCTTTTGTCACCTTCTTGGATTCATTTTCTTGTATTTCATCACCCTGAGGCTCAACATTACTTCCATCACCACCACCTTCTTGTTGTATTACATCTTTTGTTTATTTTATAAATACTTTTACATCAATAACAATGCTGTCATTGGTACCACCATCACCCTGAGGTACACTTTTGGTTATTACAACACCTTCATCTTCATGTTCTATAACCTCCTTTAAATAATATACTTGTTTTGTACCCCCATCAATGACAGATGCACCTTTGAGGATAATTTAGAGCATTAATCATAGGTTTTCTTAGCTCCTTCTCTCTCCTTTACATGGTCTTTCTTGCTTTCGGATGTGGCAAGATATAAACTAGTTTGGATGGTTAGCACAACATCAAACTTAATCAAAGACCTATAAATTAACCTTTTTCATTAAAGGGAATCCATAAAACTCTTTTTTAACGACATAAATTTAGTAACATATGCTCTAGCAAGAAGCCAGAGCCAAAAAATACGAATAAAAATTATGTAGGTTTATTACAAGAATACTTTAAATCTGTAATCAAATCAATCCCAAAATAAACTAAGCAATAAAACCGTAAAAAAACTCAAATCATGCAAAATGGAAAGATAGACAAACATGAAATTGCTATAGTGAAACAAAAGCACCATTAATTACCGTTCTTTAAATTTTTACAAAAAAAATAAACACACAACTTATCATAAAGAACACAGACCTTCACAGAGTAAAAGGTTTATAATATACAAACCTTATTGCCACTGGTGAATACTCGCCCATGAATTTAATTTATATTTGAATAAACATTTTAAAATATTTTCTAAAAGCCAATGGGGATTAAATGGATGTGAGTATATTATATTTTCTAAAAGAAAATGATGAAAATGCTAAGAAGCCATGTATCAATTGCGTGAATGTAATTCAGTTTAATCTTATTATTTTTTCTATTTTGACATTTACTTTTGAGAAGATAAATACATGTTTAGATTATAGTATAAACAAGTATCATGTCCTTTCTCTATACTTGAAACCTTAGCTCGTGGTTTAATATAAAAAGTTATATATAGAAAATCAACTTAAATTTGGTACAAAATATCTAGTTTTTCAACGATAAGCCTAGCCAAGCACAACGTTATAGCGAGTGTTGTAACATTACGAGATTGCGACGTGTTTTTGATCTATAACATTTAAAGGTTTACACCTTATCTTGGTTGGACTTGAACCGTGATGAGACTGCAATTATACAGTCTCATCGTCTAAAACGGGCTAAAAACGGTTAAAGATATCATAAAATACCGGAAAATATACTTGTATGCGTTTCCCGTGTTTGTTTTTCTTTGTTTCTTGTGATCTTTTTATCGTTTTCACGGTATCCATACCTTTGTATATACTTTATTTTAGGGTTAAAACAAAGAAAACACAAATGTTGTGGGTAAGTATTAGTAATTACGTTTTAGGAAAAACGCAAATACCGACAATCGAGTTCGTTCTCGAGGAGGTATTGTGATTAGGCCAAGTATAATATACGTTATTTAAATGAGTATTACGCTTGTGGAAAGAAGTAAAGAAAAGAAAACGAAAACGGATTACGCTAAAAATAGACGAAAACGCGTAAACGTACGAACGTTAAAACGCGACGAAATAAAAATATTACCTAAAAAATTCTAAAAAATTACTAAAATGTTCTTAAAAACCTAATTAAGAAAAATGTATAAACCCAAAAAAATTGAAAATGTTTTAATTAATTATTATAAATTTTAAAGTTAAATAAAAAACCTAAAAATAAAAGTAACTAAGAAAAAGTCAACATCCAAATTTTAAATCTTGTAAACCTAAATTATAAAAAATCTAAGCCTAAAAATCATTTTTTGAAAATTTTAAACTATTAAATACAGTTTTTTAATTACTTTCTAAAATTAAAAAGAAAAATAATCATAAAAATTAATAATAAACGTGAAAAATAAATTTTTTGAACAAAAAAAATCCTAAATGTTAAGTAAAGCAAGGGAAAGATGAAGAGACTCTAAAAATAAGCTCAAATAAGCCAAGAGGGCTTATCAAAGCCATAACTTATTTTTGGAATGCAAGAACAGAAAGGTGTTAACTATTAAATGGGGGAAAGGCATAAGAAGGCAGAGATCATGGTACAATGGTAAGAACACCACTCCCCCAGCGAGGGGTCATGGGTTTGAAACCGTGCCATGTAGCTTTTTCGTAAAAAAAAATCTTTGTTTGGTTTGATGCACAGATTCACAAACACTAAACCAAAACACTAATACTCACCCAAAGTCAACAATTCACGCCCCAAATGGGCTTATATGCATACAGTGAGTGGAACATAGAAAACACAACAGGCCTCTTAATTTTCCTTTGTTGGTTATACTTTATCTCTTATTGCTGTGGGAATCACAGGCACATAAAACATAAACCAAAACACAACACAAACACTAACAGAATCAAAATGACCAATCACGCCACACTTTGTGCCTGCAAGCACACAACGGGCATTTATTTCTCTTTGTTTGCTTGTTCTTAGTTTTGGATTTTTTTTTTTGGGCATACACTTCCCCACAAGAAGTTGGCTTATGGGGAGTGAACATTAAGCACAAACCAACTGAGTAAGCACAAAATCAAGCTACAAAGCAGACGGATAAGCTTAAGAAGAACAAAATTAACAAGCAGTTGTGAAGCCCTAAACTTACTAACAGGGAGCTAACGGCTGAACAAGTGTGCACATAATTGAACTTTCAGCTAAACAATCTTGCAATTAGGCTGACCAAACACAAAAATATTTAGAAGCATGTGAAGCTAAGACCCTAATGTTAGCCTCAAAATATTAAGTCAAACAAGAATGCTCGGTCATAGGTTATTATTGTAACATTAGTTAGAACGTTGTAATAGATAGTTAATTAGTCGTGGTTTACAGGCTTGGATTTAAACTAATTAAAGTCCAAAAAGACAAGCCCGGCCAAATATATAGTCCATTAAAGCCCACATGTGGGTGGACTATATATACTACCCTCCTAGCATGTTAGGAGGGTGGATGGTCATTTGTAACAAATTCTTTTCTCTAATCTAATATTCACCAAGTTAATCATCTCCTCTCTACTTTCTGTCACTACTTTCTCTCTCTAGGAATTCATCTCTTCTTCATCTATTTTCTTTCTTTCTTCATTGCTTAATCAATCACAAATACATGGGACAACATTTGGTATCAATCGCCATGGGGTAGTTTTGTGATTCGTTGTTCATTTTACTTGGTTCGTATGATTTTCTCTTATAATCATCTTGAATTCAAGATTCTTTTTGTGTTTTCTATGCTCTAAATCGTGATATAAATCTTTTACATAGCTGTGGTAGGGATTTGGTCGCATTTGGTTGGTTCAAATCACGGATTTCTTGTCGAAAATATCACTTTTTTACCTCAAAATCTCGTAACAGTGCTATTATTCCGATCAGTGCAATCGGAAAAGGGATTAGAGATTCCGATCAGTCGCATCGGAAAAGGGTTAACACATTCCGACCAGCTTTCCGATCATCATTCCGACTGGACAAAAATATTCCGATTTGCATTCCGATTTGCATTCCGATTTGGGTATTTCGACAAGGTTATTCCGATTAGGTTATTCCGACAAGCTTATTCCGATTAGGTCATTCCGACAAGGGTATTTCGATTAGGGGACATTCCGATAACATTCCGATTAGGACATTCCGATCACATTCCGATTTGGTGATTTCGATAAGTGATTCCGATGATATGTTTGCTAAATTTTGTTAGAGTACTTATTAGACTTAGCCACTATCTAGACTAGTCGCGGAACATAGTTTACACGAAGATCAAAAAAAAAAAGTTTTTTGGCGGGAAAACCCAAGTAAAAATTATTTTTTCCTAGACCATTTTTAGGCCATTTTAGCTTCGATTTAAAATTTTGGCGATGCGAAAAAATTTTCGACCAAAAATTCAAATTTTTGGACCAAAATTCAAATTTTTAGGCCATTTTTAGGTTTTATTTTTCGTTAAAATTTTCATTTTTCAAACTTTTACCCTACTAGTTATTGGCTATTTCTAACTCGTTTTCAAATTTTGGTTATTCAAAATTTTTCGGTTTACCGTTTTAGTCGGACCGAGGAATTTATTGTCGGGCTGAGAAAAATTTCAAATTTTCGGAATTTCAACAACAACACAATCACACCATATCTACTTAAGATCCAAAGTCACTTCATCAACAGAGAGAGACGATCATCATGCCAACGAGTAATGCGGTTACTGAAAGTTCAGACGTGAAAGACCTCGAAATGGAACGACTACAACAACAAATATGTTTTTTGAGAAAAAATACCATGGACGGTTTTAGAGTACTTCAAGATTCTTTTCAGCGCCTTTCAAAAGTCTTGTTCGACTTACGTGAATCCACTGGCACATTCAGCAAAACATTCACTCATGCCATGGATAAACTTCAAACACAACTTGTCAACGAAAGAATCATTGCTAGTGAATGCAAGATCACTTTCACTGATCTCAAGACATCACTTGAAACGATGTTTACTTCTGACTTCATCAAGTCTTCGCTTACCAACGAGTGCTTCAAGCGATATCATGGAATGGATGCTTTATCATACAAAGATCGGATAACCCACAACATCTACTTCATTGTAACCTATGTGAATCACACAATATAGACGCAACAAACGATTGATGACAGACTTCATACCAGTTGTGGTATCGCATCAGATGTTGAGAATACAAGCTGCAGATATGAGACTCCAACGCATAGTTCAGGGAATGATGACAACAACTCTAGGAAAGACAACAGCAGCTCTGGCAAACAACACATCGACTCTGAGAATGTCATCAACAATACACCTTCCTATGATAATGGTCCTGTTTTCGATTCTGAGCCATTGGAAGAGGTACACTATGATGAATATAATGTGTTTGGAAATGCTAATACGCATGAGCATAGTGATCAAACTCAAACCATTATTCCCACATGTATAACAGAAAAGGTTGATAGCAATACCATACCTGATCCATTAGACACGTGCAATAATTCGTCTGACAATGATCAACATGCAAATGAGTATGATGACGAGGAGCGTGTTGCGCTAGCCAATTTAATTGCTACTTTACAAAAAGATGTCAGAGAAAATAAAAAGAGTCAAAAGCAATTAAAGAAGGCAAACGCAACACTCACTCAAAATTTTGAAGAATGCAAAGCTGCTCTAATTAAGTCTAGTGAAACTATAGATAGCTATAGAGGGGAGCTTCTTCAGAAAACCAAAGAGATTGAGGGGTACAAGGGAAGTGCGTTAAAAGGTCAAAAGGACGATTTTGAAAACAAATATAATACAACTCTTGAGTTATTAGCAAAAGAGAAGCGTCAATATAATGTTTTCTTAATGGATGAACGCCAAAAAACGTACCTTGCCAACACCAAAGTTAATGAACTTGAACAAAAGCTCTCTATGACCACTACTGATTCTGCTAAAATTCTAGAGGATAAGAAACAAGAGGTAGATGCGTTAAAACAAGACTTCAAAAGTAGTTATGATAAAGAAACCGAAAAAGTTACCAAACTAGAAGCACAAGTCGAATTTTTGAAGAACGTTGTTTATAAAACGCATGATTCTATTCAATCCGTAAGAATGCTAGCACCTCTATCGATGTTTAAGGGTCAAGCTAGCTTTGCAAGTCCTGAGTACCTTGCCAAAGCTCAAGCTACGAACCCGTGTCTTTATCTTGATGAGACTGAAAGGACAGATCTTGATTGCATGCCTGTTAGTGCCAATAGTGAAGAGACTGCCCTTTGGGATGATGATAGTCAACCACTTGTTAATAAGAAGTTTGTGAAACCATATAATTATGCTTATGAGAATAGTCTTTATGGCTTGTTCAACAAACAAACTCAAAAAACTCGTGAGGAAGTGTTCCTAGAATGCAAACAAAAGAGAATTCAATGGAAGAAAGCATTTGCCCCTAAGAAATCTAATGTTTACAAATACATAAACTACCTCCCTCTAGATGAATCTAAAAGCAAGAGTAGGAAAACATTAGGTATTCTTAAATACCACATAGATAATGTTAAATCTATTGTTGAAAGAGACTGGGCAAAACGTGAAAATGCTGAGTGGACACGTCCGATTCCTCAAGATATTACCTTGCTTGTGAAAGAACTCTTAATTCCAAACACGGCGTTAATTAAAGAAACTATTCTTCAACTTGAGGAGTTCATTCGGACTGAAATGTATGATGATTTAAAATACGTTGAATCTCTTGAGAAACACATTGATGATCTTCAAATGGAGAAGTCTGATTTCTCAGATGAATATGATTTACTCTTGCAAGAATGCGTTTCTAAAGATGTTATGAGTGCTTATTTTACATCTTGTGTTGATATTGATGAATATTCTGAAGTTGCATGCCAATATCTTGATAAGATCAAAGAATGTGAACGTCTTGAAATTGAGCTTTCGAAACGTAAAGAAAATGTTGACAAAAAGGCTTTTGAGTTACTTCAACACAAAACTGATTTCCTTCAAAAACATTGTTATTCACTTGAACTTGCTCTGCAAAAAGAAGTTGGTAGTTTTCCACATGATAATAAATTGCAAGAAAAACTTTCCCAAACATTTCGAGAAATGAATGAACAGAATTTGGAAATTAAAGGGTTGAAAGCTCAATTACAAGACAGGGACAAAGCAATAGCAGAGTTGTAGAAACTCGTTGCGAAAATGGGCGGGAAAATCGTGGAACCTAGCATTAAGAAACCTGTTGTTCGACAACCCAATGGCTACAAGGATCCAAATCTGTCTATCTTAGGAAAACCGACTCCGTTCTCCAATTCTTCTCATATGAAGTCTAGGTTACCCCCTAAGACTGATGTGCAACCAAGTGTTCCAAAACCATCCATATCGCCCTATGTTCCTCCATTTAGAAAGCACACTATTGCTAAACCCAACCATGTGAATGCACCTAGCACTTCTAGGACTCCTCCAAAACGTGTGACATTCACGTCCACAAAGGAATCTGTAGGTACAAATGACCTCGTTCATACCCACAACCTAGAGGATGCGAAACAAAAAGGGAAGATTCAGAAAGACAAACCAGTGTATGAAAAACCTAGTTCACCAAATCTCGCTAGAGTTCTACACACTCCTAATGGTAGTCAACCAAAACCTAGGATCCCTCTTCAGCAATCTAGGAATTGGAAACCATCCATGAATAGTCGTGTTTCAAACACTACGCCTGAACGATTTAGAAAACAAAGGAATACAAGTACTTTCGTGAATCCAAAATTCCCTATGTCCCACTTGCAAAAAGGGCATTCACAATGGAAATCATGACCATTGCATTTTGCAATACCTCTATGAGGTCAAATCTCGTTCCTTTGAACGGAGATCGAATACAGAATCCCATAAGACAACAAGGAGATACAAACACGTCGTAAAGAAAAGCAACCACACCAAATCTGAAACGTGGATTCAAAAAGGACATAGTTTCTCTCCAAAGAAGTCTTCCGCTGTGCAAGAGAAAGCTACTCCTAAATCTAGTCTTCAGTGGAAACCAACGGGTCGGATCTTCACAGAAGTTGTTCTTAAGTGGATTCCAATAGAGAAGAGTGATGACACCTGCACCAGCACTAATGCTACTGTTCTACACGCTGAAAAGGAATTTGTTACTCCTAATTCTAGTATTTGTGCAAACTCGTCTTCTGTGATTGCAGGTACAACAGCGGATTCTGAACCCACTTCTCCTTCTTCAAAGGGTTCCAATTCTGTATATTCGATATCACCTTCTTCTGCTGTACAAAAGTCTATTTTGGATTATTTTCGAAAAACTTGAGAAAACAAAAAATATAATAAAACGTAAATATCCATAGAAAAACAAATTAAAAAATGGAAAAACTTTCAAAATACCGAAAATATTCCTCTCGACATGTCTTTCAGTATCGATAATATGGACGTACCTAGAAATGTCGCTCAATAACGACACGGATGTGTATATAAAGCTCGAATGAAAGTTGGAAATATTTTTCAAAACATGTCATTTCAATGATTTACAATTACCTCAGATTGTGACTCGTACTTCCAAGAAAGGAAAGTTGATCACGAATGATAACTTATCCTTAACAACGGGAAAATAAGTTTTCTCGGTCATGAGCTCTCATTAAAAACATTCAAAGTTTTTAAGCTCATGTAAACGACTTACAGTTAAATGTCAGACTGTAACTCGTAATTCAAATAAAGGAAAGTGTATCTTTAAAGATAACTTATCCTACCAAACGGGTAGAGCAATCTATTTTGGGTTGGGCTTGTCACAAAACATTCCACGTTTTGAGCTCAACACAATGGCTTGTAATCACTTTCAGATTGCAACCCGGATCTAAATTCACGGGGAAGTGTACGCTTTTGTACTCTTACCCTTAGCAAAAGAAGTTAAATCTTCTTACACTTGAGTGGATTCGTCAAGAAATTCAAAGTCTATGAACTCAAGTTTATGCTTTAGAAAAACCTTTTCGTCAAAAAGAATTGTTTTTTCAAAAAGCGTTGAACATAATTTTTTCAAGAATTTCTCATTGATATTCAAAATCTTTCAAAAATTGTGTGTTCAACAACTCCTATCCTCAAAAGTGTAATGTGGATCAAATCCTCGTAATGACAATTCCATTGGATCAATTTTTGAGGGGGAGCAATTCAACTTCATGCAAAAGAAAAGCACATCTTTCTCCCGAAGATTTTCAAGACTATTTTTCAAAATATATTTTAATCAAATTTGGTATCTCTAATATCGAAAGATTTTATATATTAGAGATAGGGGGAGAAAATGTGATTAAAATGTGATCTATAAGACTCAAGCACTTTAAATCTTACCCACATGTGCGAAACACTTTCGATTATCGATGCACATGTGAAGGGGGAGCATTTCTGAAACGACAAAACTAGCAAGGTGTTAAATGTTTCTCAAACACTTTGTTAGAATTTAAAGTGGTTTTCATGGTTACGATCAAATACCCACAACATCTTTAATTCACGACGTTATTGGTGTCAAAAGGGTGGTTAGGTTTAAGTCCTATGATCCAACCAGAACCGGAGGGATCTTCCCAGGGACAATCCAATAGATTATTAGAAGTCCTTAGGAAAGATGGAGTAGAATGTGAACGTAGCTGAATGCCGACTAAGTACTGATGATAGCACTGGAACAATCACAACAAGGTGCTATTAATGATGTCTTGGTAAGTATTGAAGGGGTTGAAGAATGAAAAAGAAATGTAAGGATAAAGGGTCTAAAGAAAGAAGCCCTCCATACAACTTAGGCAGAAACCGGGTCAACCCATCATGAAGACAAACTCATCATGGACCCAGTGATGTGAAGCACAACCCTTTCCTAGCTACTCAGGCTTCTCTCAAAAGAAGTTTGTTTTATTGTCACGGAGATCAACACGACTTCTATTGACTTTCTCACTCCGAGATAGTTGATATTGAATAGGTGGCATCAGCTCCAGCCTCCGACCACTAAAAGTGCACAAATCGAGTCTAGAGCCAAGAGATCAATCAAATCTCGTTAGGACACACGGATGAAGATAAAGAGAGTCATACGCTATATCCTTGCGATATTGCTAGAACACTCAGAGTGATACTACTTAGTATTCACAATGATGAGTGGAAATCCTTCCAGTGTTAACATCAAACAGCACTGCGGTAGGTCATATGCAAGATTCTTTATGAATTGAACATATGTAAAACTGAAAAGCAACAGTGGTTTGATTCTGAATTGATTCAAACTCGTTTCAGGTTTCTACGCAATATCTTTATGGTCTTGCCAGAACATTCAGAGTGATATTCATTAATACTCACAGTGACGAATGGAAATCCTTCTAGCGTCAACATCAAACAGCGCTACGGTAGGTGACTTGTGAGATTCTTATGAATAAAACTTGTGTCAACTGGAAAGCAACAATGGTAAGATTCTTAATGAATCAAACTTGTTCCAGGAATTTGAATTGACGACTTTAATCAAGCGGATATTTATCCAATTGATTCACTCTTTATGTTCGCAGTCTTGCTTTGAGACGGTCGAGTAAAGAGAACGGCTAGTACAGCCGCGAAACCCTGTCAAGGAGATTCTTAATTGGATCTACCTAATCACAGGTACGGTATTTAATATCGTATAACGGTCTTCACCGACCGGAGGTAAAACGCTACCAATTTAGGGCGAAGGTCAAAGCCATTCAGTCCGTGTCTAAGTTTTGGCTCAAGAAGGTGGCGTCACGGTGTACTCAGCAAAGTCAAAGATTCAAAACCACATATTCATGCCCAAAGACTTATACAACAATTGATAGTGTGAGCATGTGGACAAAGACACAAGATCGCAAGATGGCAATGACAAGTCAAGGATGATTTGAAGATCTCAAGACTAAAAGACAAAGTCGAAAGACAACGACAAAGGCTCAACGATCATAGCATGAAGGAACAAAACTATTGCTACACGTTCAAGGCTCATTTATGACGAGATTCGTAATCTCCATTGATCTTCAAATATCAAAAGGGTATGACCTCATATTGGGGGAGATTGTTAGCCTCAAAATATTGAGTCAAACAAGAATGCTCGGTCATAGGTTATTATTGTAACATTAGTTAGAACGTTGTAATAGATAGTTAATTAGTCGTGGTCTACGGGCTTGGATTTAAACTAATTAAAATCCAAAAAGACAAGTCCGGCCCAATATATAGTCCATTAAAGCCCGAATGTGGGTGGACTATATATACTACCCTCCTAGCATGTTAGGAGGGTGGATGGTCATTTGTAACAAATTCTTTTCTCTAATCTAATATTCACCAAGTTAATCATATCCTCTCTACTTTCTCTCACTATTTTCTCTCTCTAAAATTCATCTCATATCTTCCTTTCTTTCTTTAGTTCGTGTGCTATACATCATCATATATAAGGGACAACACCTAACCTAACAGTGCACCAATTATCAAAGTCCAAAACTTAAAAATGCTATTATGATTCTATCTGACCTACTAGGCAAGTTTACGAATTTCAAACACCTAAAACTTGAATAAAAGCTGAACAAATACCAAAAATAAAGTGAACTAGACCTAAAGTAACGTATTATCTAACAATAAAAAAGACCTCAAAGTCTAGTGCCTACAACTCACAAAGTAATTAAACTGGTGTTTAAGGCATGCTATATGCAGAAAATTTCTCAATCTTTGTTCACAGTCTCTTAACTTGGCCACCTACCAAAAAAAAACATACACAGATGTAACAAGACCTATATGACCCTGAGACTAATGATCCAACCAAGTTTCAAACTCCAATAACCAAAATCAAAGGTGAAAATAGGGGTTGACGATTTGGCTGGTTGTTTTTGGTAGAAACATTGAGCAAGGAAGCATATATTAGCTTCAAATATCAGAACCAAATTACAAGCATCAATCTTAGAGATTTAAAACTCCCAATCCACAAAATACACTAACATGTAAATTCCCAAGGCTATGCAATATTCTACTCAACAAATATAAAAGCTTTTTCAAACTTTCAAAATCTATTTCATGAACTACACAACAAGATTTTGAGAAAACTTGAAAATGGATTTTTCAACTTAAAAACACCAAAATTTTTGGACCAAATCACTAAACCTAAACTTTATAAAGAGTGTAGAGTAAGGTGGTCCCTTAGTGGTCGATTCCTACACAGAAACTTACCACTCCCAAACACCCCTTTAAAATTTGGCTAGTCAATTTTTTCAAAGGAATACTTGTTTTTAAACACCACAGTAACCAAGTAACCACTGATTTAGATCCACTATTAACATATAACAGATTACATCTACATATCATGCAACTTAAATCACTCAAACACAAAAATCATATGCCACTTAATTTTTTTTTTTTGAAAATTCAAGTAAGAGGACTTACCAAGGGGATGTACAATCCACACCCCTTAATGACTAAGTTGATGTGTACGCCATACACAAGCTTCCTTCCTTTGAACACAAAACAGCAAACAAGAAAACAAGACAAAGAGTCTTGATTCAATTAAGCACAAGTAGCTGATACAAACTGATTTTTTTTTTATTTTTTCAAAATCTTTTTCTTTTTCAAACTCTTGAATACAGGAAACCTTTTGTCAAACAAACCTCAAACTATAAACTTTGAGTCAATAACAGATTAAGCAAAGACTTTTACCAACTTTTTCAGAAAACTATGAAAAAAGGAATAACAAAGTTTAGCTTAAACAATCTTAAACATGAATTAACAAGGATGGAACTCAGACTAACTTCAGTACTTTTTACCAACTTTTATCTAAAGAAAAGTAATTACATTTAATCAAAAATACCAACTTTCATTTATATAAAAAAGGATTACAAAAGTTTGAAGAAAAACCGGAACAAGAAAAAAGTAAAGACATCCTATGCCTTTATATAATAGGCTTGACATTCTAGAATAAAAAGAAGGTAGAAAACCCTAATGTAGATAATAATCCGATTTTGGCCTTAAGGTTTGAATTTAAAACTTGGTCTTTGCTTGAACCTATGAGTCTTGACATAGCCCATGTGCTTCCAGTTGTAGAAAACTCATTCTAGTCGTTCATATGAGTGTGGATATTAAGCAATCATTCATGGCCAACGATTCTTTGATGTAATCTTGTTTGCAAGTGAAAAAGTGGGACAGGGCAATACCATGGGGGTCACATGGGTAAGGTAGTGACGTTTTTGGGGGTTTCGGTATAATAAAGGGATGGTTAATTGCATATCTGGAAAAGATTAGCAAGTAACCCTTTGGTTTGAATACAGAATTGGATTAGGGTTTATATGTGGAGAAAGGGGGTTTTGATTTGGGTGTAATGAACAGAATCTGTTAAGCGCCATATTTAACATTAAAATAATACGTTCAAACATTTTAAATAATGTTAACATGTTAGTGGTTGTAGGTGACGTGGCGCTTGGGTTTGGGCCAAGTGGGTTGTGGGCTGGGTAGATACTGGGTTTGGTTGGGTTGATGGGTTATAAGTTTTGGTTTTAAGCACATTTGGTCCCCAGGGTTTTAACAAGTATGCATATAAGTTTTCACAGCATTCTTTCCCATTTCCTTTGATATATCTTTGATAAAGTTGTCAAATATGGCACAATTAATTTTTGCAACTTATCAAAAGGGCTTGTAATGTAACTTTGACCATTCCTCAAGGGCTAGCTTTGACCAATCTTCAAACTTAAAGGGTTTAACTTGTATAACATGATTCTTCAAGGACCAAATATGACAAGTCTTAAAAATTGGAGGACTAAACTTGTCAAACATTAAATCTTCAAGGGTATTTTTGGAAAATCCACAATCGGGTCTAGTTCATTTTGCGACTTTGTTTCCCGTGTTCGTTTTTTTTGTTTCTTGTGATCTTTTTTTCTTTTTCATCATATCCATACCTAAAACATACAACAAACGAATCAAGTATATTTTTGGTATTTTATGATATATTTAAGCGTTTTAAGCCTGTTTTGGACGATGAGACAAATACAGTCTTATCAAACCAGCAAAACAAATATATTGATTAATAAGGCACTTTTACTATATCTTACTAAATACGCTAATGTTGTTCGATATGACTTACCTTTCCTTAAAATAATTTAAGATATAGTTATGCAATACACAAACTAACTCGAGGCCGCTTATTGTATAGTTTTTTTTTCATAATTGTCATGTAGGTTTGGTTTTATTGCATCATACCGGTCTTTCCACTAAAAAAATACACGTCTATTAAGCATATTAAGTATCAATAAGGGGTTCCAACATTTTTTATTGTCATTTTAAAATTTCTATTTATTAATAATATTGAAGTCTCAATATAAATTCATCATTAATACATTGCAACTCTCATCTAACAAACTAACAAATTATATTATATAAATTATATAAAGAAAAGACTAGTAGAGTACTCGTGTGTTTCCGCAACAAGTACCATGTGATTAACTAGAAAAAAATAATAAGAATCAGTGGTGACTCGCATTTATGTTCACCCAATTTTATCGGTTAAATACATTTAGTTTTTGAGCGAATTTTATTTGCAAGTTGTTGTGAATAAAATTAGTACTGGTTTTATATTACATTACCAGTATTAATATAGTTTAATATTGGTAGTGATATTATTATGCTGGTAGTGTTCGTACAAATTTGGTCAAAATGGGCATGATCAAATCTTAATGATAGCTGTGATATTTCATGCTGCTAAAGGATAGAGACTGAAGACGCATGTTATATTGATAGAAGATATCCTTGTTGAGATAAAGATTGAAGACATATTAGTTATCATAAGAAGATATTATGTGTATATCTTCTTTGTTTTTAAAAGATTACTTTGTGTTTATCATGTAACAAACTCCTTGTAACTACAAAAGGAGGTCATAGGTTTAGATTGAGATATATCATTCTCACGTCTTCATTATAAGCTTTAAGGTTTCTGAAACACTAGTACACTTACAAGAAGTACTCGTATTATTAATATTAAAGCTTTTAGTGAATTCTTTGTCACATATTGTGACACCTCAGAAACCGAGGTCACTATTATTCCCTAATTTACGTATATTTTTTAAATTTTTAGAAATTTTTTTGGTCACATGTTTGACGGTGTTAAGTTGAAACCAATGATGGAGGACTTAATTTTAACGTTTGATGATTTAAGAGGAACCGATAATGAACGATACCGACGGATGCCCAAAAATTTATCTTTTATTATCGATTGATCGATATTTGGATTTCTCGAAGTTTTTATTTTATTACGTGTTAAGTCGAGTCAGAACCGTTTTTATTCCATTTTGTGTGTGTTTGAACCATTTAAAAGTATTTTGGAGTAGACGGGACGAACCCCGACTCCCGCAAAAATTCAAAACCGACTAGTGGGTTATATTCCCGCTCTTTAAATAGTTGTTTGATTTTAATGTAAAAGGATAGCTAGAATTGCAAGTTTGGTCCCTCCTAACTTACAAAAGGGACTAAACAAACACACATACACCATTTTTCATTTCAAAAATTTTATCCCTCTCCTCTCCTCTCTCTTTGACTGTCGGCCACCCACACCACCACACCACCACCATTTTTTTTAGTTTTTGAAGAAACTAACACAAGACTACCTCTTATAATCCCATTGTAACTCTCTTAATCCACTAAAGACAAACATGAAAGGCTTTTATTTTTACAAAAATCTATGACTTTTAAAAAGAGGGTTTTGATCTAATCAAAATATATGCATGTTTTAATTGAGTGTATGTGATGATAAATCATCAATAAAACAAGTTGGAAAAATATTTTTCTTGGTGTTTTTGATCCCCAAAACCCACGGCCAAGGGGGTTTTTGTTTGTTTTTTTATGTTTGATTAATTTTATGTATGGGTTTATGTTTAGGAACATGTTTACATCATTTTTAGTTATGTTGTTTTGATTGCATGTTGATTTTTATGAAAGGAGTTTTTATGAAGATGATTCATACAAGTGATTTAAGATGTTGTAAATGTTTTAGGATAGTTTAATGATGATATTAGGGCTATAGGAGTTGATGGAATGGATTGAAAACGAGTAGTGATATAATTTTTAAAGTGTCTTTTTCAAACAGATTGTTTAAGGCTATTTTGCATGGTTTTAAGTTTGATTCCAGGTTTATATTATAGAATGTAATTTTAGAGCTTATTTCTAACTTCATTTTGGTATAAGATAGAGCTTTTAACACCAAACGACTCAAAAGTTATGTAAGTTTGAAAATTTGTGTACCAGGAGGCAAGTATCGACGCAATCCGAATTTGTGTTCGATATTAGGTCAAATCTCGGGGACTATAAGTAGAGTTTAAAAAATGGTTGAGGGCTGTTCTTTAGCTCAAAACCTGGAGTTATGAGTCTATTTTCAAACTTAGGAATTGGTTTTACAAGTGGAATTGGTTAAGTGAGTCAAAATGGTTTGATGACGTAAGGGTACAAATCTGCCTGGATTTTCAAGGTTGGAAATGTGTTGGGCAGCGTGACTTAAAAGTAATATCTTTTTATGAAAAATTTTGTGAGCTCTATACATGATGTAAGTGAAGTCTACGGCGAGTTTCGTAAAAATTCGTGATGTTTAAGTTTGGGAATTCAGTCCGTACATTAGGTATGTACCGGTAGAATTGTAATTTGAGTAATAGTTTTATAAACGTATAACAATGAACGTGTCTAGTAAATATCACTTGTTTGGGTTTTTAGAGTGAGTTTATATGAACTTTGAGTGTTCTTAATTATCTACATACATGTTAGCCTTAAAATATTGAGTCAAACAAGAATGTTCGGTCATAGGTTTATATTCTAACATTTAGTAGAACATTGTAATAGCTAATTAAAATAGTCGTGACATTACGGGCTTGATGGATAGCTTAAAAGGCCACTTTCAAGGTACTAATCATTTATTCAAGCCCGGCCCAATCAAAATATAGCCCATTAAGTCACATGTAGGAAAAGGCTATAAATACCCTTCCTAGCATGTTAGGAAGGGTGTTGGTTGTTCATTTTCTTAATCTAATCTTCCTATAGTTTCACACACACTTCTCTCTACTTTCTCTCACTACTTTCTCTCTCTAGAATTCATCTACTTTATCTATTTTCTTTCTTTCTTCCTTGCTTAATCATCACAAATATGGGACAACAATTGGTATCAATCGCCATGGGGTAGATTTGTGAATGATTGTTGTTATATTATTTAATTCGTATGATTTAATCCATACATCATCTCGAATTCGAATCTTTTTGTGTTTTTCGTGCTTTAAATCTTGGTATTCATCTCCTACATAGTTGTGGTAGTGATTTGGTTACTTTCGGTTGGTTAAAGACACGGCTTTCTTGTCAAAAATCTCACTATTTTACCTAAAGTTTCGGAACTACATAATAATTCCGACAGAATTCCATCGGGAAAGGGTTTTATATTCCGACAGTTATTCCGACAGAATTCCATCGGAAAAGGGTTTATTATTCCGACAGTTATTCCGACAGGGATTCTGACAGCACTTATTCCGACAGTGATTCCGACAGCTCTTATTCCGATAGTGATTCCGACAGTGATTCTGACAGTGTTCCGACAGCTCATATTCCGACAGTTATACATTCCGACAGCATTCCAATCCTACATTCCGACAGCATTCCGATACTACATTCCGACAGCATTCCGATACTACATTCCGACAACATTCCGATGGACATTCCGATAGCACATTCCAATGGACATTCCGATGATATGTTTAGCTAAATTTTGTTCGAGTACGTTTTGGACTTAGCCACTATCTAGACTAGTTTCAGAATATCGCTTTAGGACATTTCTAGCTCGATTTCAAAATTTGGCGATTACAAAATTTTTTGGTCTACCGTTTTATCGGACTGGGGAATTTATTGTCGGACTAACGAAAAATGGCAGTTTTTGGAATTTAAACCACAACAACAATCACAACACATCTACTTAAGATCCTTTTTCACTTCTACATTTTAAAGCTTTTCGAGATGGATTCTACTATTGAATATCGTGTTACTAATAACAACATCATGGTGGCGGGTAACAAAGAGAGACCCCCAATGCTTGTGACTGGTCGATATGCACAATGGCAATCACGTTTTATTCGATATCTTGATACTAAACCAAATGGTGATCTTCTCCGACGGTGCATCAAAGAAGGACCCTATACTCTCACTACCATAACCAACCCTGCAATTCCAGCAACCGACTCGACGACCGGTTCTGATGAGCAAACAATTGAGGAAACATATGAGAACACTACGAAAGAGAAATGTGCTTGGATTGATGCAGAGAAAGAAGCAATCTATTTGATTCTCAGCGAGATTGGGGATGATATTTACTCAACGGTTGATGCATGCTCTACTGCAAAAGAAATGTGGTTTGCCATTGAACGCTTGCAACAAGGAGAATCACTTAACAAGCAAGATGTCAAAACTAACTTAGATGTAACTTTGGCAAGTTTACTTTATTGGATGGGGAATCAATTGATTCATACTACTCAAGGTTCTTCAAGATGATGAATGACACGACAAGAAACAATTTGCAAGTCTCCACTATGCAAGTCAATGTGCAATTTCTACAGTAACTTCAACCACAGTGCACACGGTTCGTAACTTTGGTGAAACAACAGAGTAAGTTAGACGAGGTCAACTATCACACGCTCTTTGACATTTTGAAACAATTTTAAAATGAGGCGAATGAACTTCGAGCTGAATGGATAGCAAAGACTGCTAATCCACTTGCTTTGGTGTCTACCACTCAACACGTCCAAGATCATCACTCTCGTGCTCCAAAGTCATACTCCACTACATCCTCATCACCAAGATACTCCACCACATCCTCTTCACCAAGATACTCCACTTCATCTAAGTATTCAGCTCCCATAAGATCACGAGACAAAGACCCAAGAGCACCATCACCATCACCTGAGCCATTATCTGAAGAGGACAGTGATGAAGAACTAGCTCAGAAGGATAGGGAGATGAAACAACAAATTGCTTTCATTATGAAGACCTACAAGAAAATCTTCAAACCCACCAACAACAATCTTCGAACATCATCTAACACAAGGAACCAATATGTTGAGATTCCTCAAAGGTATGACACACGTCAACGTGATGAAAGTCCTCCTAGGTATGATCGACGTAATTCAACACATGTTGAGGGTTCTGCACGGTATGATCAACAAACTGCTAAGTATGATACTCAGAGGATTGCTACAGTTGTTGGGAATAGGGAAAATGTTGGTACTCTAGTGGTTCAGCAAAGTGGGATTCAATGCTTTAATTTTCAAGGTTATGGGCATATGACAAAGGAATGCAGAAAGCCGAAACGAGTTAGGGACTATGGGTATCATAAGGAAAAGATGCTGCTTTGCAAGAAGATGGAAGTTGGGGTTAAATTTTTGGCTGAGGAAGGAGCCATGCTTGATGAAACTGATGATGAAGCCTCCGATCAAGAACTTGAAGCACATTACTCGTACATGGCAAAGGTTGAAGAAGTTCTCAACGTCACTGAAGATGACAATGGTCTTATCTTTGATATTGAGCCAATCGATAAGGTACACACTGAAGAGGAATATAATGTGTTTGGTAATACTCATGAGCATTCTGAGCTACCCAAAGCCATTAATGACACACGTATGATGGAAACGATTGATAGCAATACCACACCCGATTCATCAGACATGTGCAATAATGAGTCTGAGTATGATCAACATGCAAATGAGTATGATGATGATGAGGAGCGTATTGTGCTTGCTAACTTAATTGCTTCTTTACAAAAATATGTCAAAGAAACTAGAAAAAGTCAAAAGCAATTAAAGAAGGCAAACGCTACGCTCACTCAAAATTTTGAAGAATGCAAAGCTGCTCTAATTAATTCTAGTGAGACAATTGATAGCTATAGAGCTCAGCTTCTGCAAAAGACCAATGAGATTGAGGGGTACAAAGGCTGTTTAATTAACGTCAAAAAGGACAATTATCAACAGAAATATAACGAAACCCTTAAGCTTCTAGAACAAGAGAAACGTAATTATAACACCTCTTTGAGTACTGAACGTCACAAAACGTATCTTGCTACCATGAAAGTCAATGAGCTAACTCAAGTAAATGGTTTTCTTCAAGAAGATAAAACTAAAGTTGTTAATGAAAAGAAAGCAGTGGTTGAAAATTTGGAAATGGATTTCAAAACTAAACAAGCGAAAGATATCGACAAAATGATGGAACTTGAAACTCAAATTGATTTTTACAAGAAAATTGTTTACAAGACTAATCAATCAGTTCAAACCATGAGAATGTTGGCACCTCGTTCATTTTTTAAGGATCGACCTAGTTTTGCTAATCCTAAGTACCTTGAGCAAGCTCAATCTGAGAATCAGCACTTATATCTTGATGATTCGCAATGGACCGATCTTGATTGCCTTGTCGTTAGGCCCGATAGTGAAGAGACAAACGATTTGGAAGAAGAGAGTAGAACAAAAGTTAATAAAGAATTTTCTTAAACCATATAATTATGTTTATAAAAACAGTCTTTATAATCTTTTAAAACCGCAAACAAAGAAGACTCGTGAGCAAATATTTTTCGAATGTGAACAAATAAGAATTAAATGGAGACAAGCTTTTGCCACTAAGAAAACTAATGTTTTAAAATTTATTGAGTACTCGCCATATAAAGCTTTTGTAAGCAAGAGTAAGCAAGCACTTAGTATTCTCAAGAGTAACATTGAAAATTTCAAAAAAGTTGTTGATGTTGACTGGAAAAAACGTGAACTTTCGAAAGGAAACAAAGAAATTCCTCACGATATAACTGTGCTTGTGAAAAGTATTTTGATTCCGCTTCCGGAAAGAACGCAAAAACATATTTTGGAATTTGAAACATTAATTAAGCAAGAAATGTTTGATGATTTGAAATATGTGGAATCTCTTGAACAAGAAGTGAACTACCATCAACCTGAAAGAGACGAGTTTACTAAAGCATATGATCTACTTTTACATGAATGTCTTTCAAAAGATATTATGTGTGTTTATGTTACATCTTGTGTTGATATTGATGAATATTCTGATGTTGCATGCAAATATCTTGATCAAGTCAAAGAGTGTGAACGTCTTGAAACTGAGCTTTCGAATAAAGTTGACCAAAAAGACTTCTCGTTACTTCAACATAGATATGATTATCTTCAAAAACATTGTCACTCACTTGAACTTGCTTTGCAAAAGAAAGTTGGCAGCTTTTCAAATGATACACCTTTGGAAGTAAAATTATCTGAGTCATGTCGATTACTAGACGAAAAATGTCTTGATATTTCGGATTTGAAAGCTCAGTTACAAGAAAAATACATAGCAATAGCAGAGTTAAAGAAACTCGTTGCTCAGATGGGTGGGAAAGTTGTGGAACCTAGCGTTAAGAAACCTGTTGTTAGACAACCCAATGCCTATAAAGTGAATAGATCCTCTATCTTGGGAAAACCATCTACTTTCTCAAATTCCTCGTTTGCAAAACCTGTGTTTGCCCCCAAGATGGATGGAAAGGAAAGGTTACCACATACTCAACCCATAAGGAATACTGTATCATAAAGCGTTAAGCACAATAATGTGATTAAACCAGGGATGTATAGAATGACCACTAAACCCACAAACAAAGTTAGTCAATCGCCTCAGCCTTCTAGAAACACTAATACTCGTGTGTCTTCTACTACAGGAGTAGTCTCCACTGCTAGTGTTAGCCAGCCTCAGCTTAAGAGCACTCAAGTAAATGATAAGGTATGGAAACACAAGAGTCAATGGAAGATGAAGGAAGTAGAAGAACACCCTAGGAATTTGAATGTTTTTAAGAATAAAAAGTTTGTAATCGCGTGTAATGACGATTTGGATGCTTTGAATGATTTAAATGCTTTGAATGTTAAATTTGTTTGTGTCAAATGTGGAAAATGTGCTAATGCTAATCATTCTATGTGTGTTATAAATAATGTTAAAGGCGTAGATACTAGAACTAAGAAGCAAGTTGCGATGCCTATTAGTGCTAGTAAACCCAAACGCAAAGTGAACCATTCTGGTGCTACCCCCACTAAGAAAAGTAATGCATCAGACTCCACCACTAAGAACCCTAGAAGCAGAATTAGGGAATTATATGAGTCTGCTAGCAAGTCTTGGAAATAGTGGTTTGCTAATCAATGTCCTCCAGGATATAAATGGATGCCTAAAGTTAGGACATAAAATGTGACAACGAGTGTTAGTATGCCTTTAAATGTTGCTAAGGACACTAATGATTCTACAATCACAACTACTATGGTATCCAATTTAGCAAATGCTCCATCGTGTTCTAACTCTTCTGTAGGTGATACAAATAATTCTCTTCATACTGGACTCCGGATGCACGAAGCACATGACGGGGAATCTCAAGCTTCTAATTAACTTCGTGGAGAAGTTCCTGGGTATGGTCCGATTCGGAAATGATCAATTTGCACCGATCCTAGGATATGGAGATTTGGTTCAGGGGAATATCACGATAACAAGGGTATACTACGTCGAAGGGCTCAATCACAATCTTTTCTCGGTTGGTCAATTCTGTGACGCAGATTTGGAGGTTGCTTTCAGAAAGAAGACATGTTTTTTTCGTGATTATGATGGGAATGACTTACTTACCGGTTCACGGGGTACTGATCTCTACACTATTTTACTTCAAGACACAACTTCTACAACTCCAATTTGCTTCATGGCTAAAGCTTCAACGACTCAGGCATGGTTATGGCATCAATGACTATCTCATCTTAATTTTGATACCATTAACTTTCTTTCCAAGAAAGATATTGTGAGAGGCCTTCCAAGCTTGAAATTCATCAAGGATCATCTTTGTTCTTCTTGTGAGCTTTGTAAAGCTAAACGGAGTAGTTTCAAGACAAAGACTACACCAAGCTCTAAAGGACGGTTAGATCTGCTTCATATCGATTTGTGCGGACCCATGCGTGCTCAAAGCATCAATAGGAAGAAATACGTTATGGTAATTATCGATGACTACTCAAGGTACACATGGACTCACTTCTTGAGGTCCAAGGATGAAACACCCGAAGTTCTCATCAACTTTCTAAAACTGATACAACGTGGTATTCAAGCTTAAATAAAAGTGGTTCGTACTGACAGAGTCACAAAATTTTTTAATTCAACTCTGAGAAACTATTTTGAAGCTGAAGGAATTGAACATGAAAAATCTATTGCTTGAACACCCGAACAAAACGGCGTTGTTGAAAGACGAAACCGTACTTTGGTTGTGGCTGCTCGAACACTATTATCCGCTTCAAAACTACCATTATAATTTTGGTCCGAAGCCGTGTCAACTGCATGCTACACACAAAACCGATACTTAATTATCCCAAGACACGAAAAGACACCATATCACATAATTCATGATCGAAAACCTTCACTCAAACACCTTCATGTTTTTTGATGTACGTGTTACATTATTCGAGATGGTGAAAATCTGGACAAGATGAAAGAGAAAGGTGATGCATATATTCTAGTGGGATATGCAACTCAGTCTAAGGGATATAGAGTGTACAACAAGAGAACAAAAACTAATAGTGTTGGAAATACGTTTTACGTATTTATGAAGGATCGGTCGCTCCAACGATAATTATGTAATGGGCTCGTGGTCCACTTTATAATGTATAGTCCATATAGCCCACATGTAGGGTGGGCTATATATATACCCCTCCTAGCATGTTAGGAGGGGGTTGGTCATTCATTCATTCACACTTATTCATTTAATCTAATCACTTTCTCTCTCTACTTTTCTTCCCTCTCCTTTCTCTCTCTACACCTAATCTCCTTCTTCCCCATCTCTTCCACCAAATCCATAGATCTAATCCTTCATTTACCAAATCCTTAGAATTAGTAGGCCTTCAATTGGTATCAGAGCCATGGTTGAATCTTAGGATTTGCATTTTTTTATCTTTTGATTTGGTGGTAAAAATCCTTTCTTTTCTAATTTTCTATCCATCTTTTCATCATTTGATCAACTTTTTTTTTTTTTTTATCAATTTTTATAAATCTTATCAAATTTTTTTAATAAAGTTATCTATTTTTCTTCTATCAATTTTATTTATTTTTATTTTTTTTATTAGTTTTATTTTTACGTGTGTTGATTTTTTTTTTTTTTTTTTTTTTTTTTTTTTTTTATTGTTTTTTATAATCAATTTTTTAAATAATCAGTTTTTTTTTTTTTAAAAAAAAAAAAATTTCGTATCAATCAGTTTTGTTTTTTGTTTATGGATCTTTAACTCATATCAGTTTTTTATTTTCTTATCAGTCCCTTTTTAATGTTTTTTAATCAATTTTTTTACTCAGTCTGTGTCCATTGGTCCATATTTGTCAATTTGTCCAATACTTTCATCAGTCCTTAGTTCTCAGTTTTTTATCCAAAGTTATCCGTCCATATTTTCTTCTTGAGTCCAAAACTGTCAAATCTGTCTACTGACCAAATCTATACAAATCTGTCATACATTTTTTCATAGCAGTTTTTTCCGAATAGAACGTTTTTCCGCATAAGCAAAAATTCCGAATAGCCAAAAAGTTCCGAATAGCCAAAAAGTTCCGAATAGCCAAAAAGTTCCGAATAGCCAAAAAGTTCCGAATAGCCAAAAAGTTCCGAATAGAAAAAAAAAAAAAAAAAAAAAAAAACTTTCGAATAGGAAAAAACTTCCGAATAGGAAAAAACTTCCGAATAGGAAAAAACTTCCGAATAGGAAAAAACTTCCGAATAGGCTTTTCTAAAACAGTGACTCTTGACTCGACCCTCACAACAAACACCCTCGTCTCATACAACGACTCTCGACCCTCGACTCGACACCCACATCATCTAGACCCTACAAACCATCGACTCGAAAACACTTGCAACAAAAACCCCCACCTCTCAGGCTCTCACGACTCAAAGACTCGAATCCAAAATCCTTTTTCAACTCCAAATCCACACACAACAACACCACTTTAAACCAAGCCTCGACTCACCCTCGAAAAACCCTCTAAACAACCCAATACTTCTCGTCTGACAAATCGACTCACACTCTGGAACCCATCACACGAACAAGACAAAACATCCCCACTCTTTCCCTCGAACCGACTCAAAACCTTTTACCCGACTCCCCTTCGAACACCCTCTCGAACCACCCTCATCTGACCCACCCTAGAAACCCACTCAACAACAAAACTCACTCCCTCACCTCTCGACTGACACCAACTCACCCCTCTCAAACCAACCACCCCGACACCCAAACCCACATCAGACACCTTCCTACACTCGAACCCCACTCACCTCTCGTTCCCCTTTCGTCAACTCTCAACAAACCCCCACTCCCTCAATATCAAGACTCGAAAACTCGACAAATAACACTCAACTAATCCTCACACCAGACTCGACCATCGACTCCCTCACCACTCAAATATCATCATTTTGACTCAAACTCAAAAAGACTAGATTTTTCGACAGAAAGACTCAACAGATGAAGAGGACAGACTCAATTAAATAAACATAAAAAGTAAAAGAGTACCTACCAGAGATCATTTAAGATCTTGAAGCCGATTTGTTTTAAGATCATAGCAAGTTTTTTGGTGATCTGTATTGGAAAGAGACGGAGGAGTTGAAAGAGACGGCGGCGTTTTGGTTATCTGTGTGAGGAAGAGAATGGATTTAGGTTAAGATAAATTTTGAGGCGGATATATCAAAGCAAAAATTAGGGGCGGTGTTTACTAACTGAGGAGAGAGATTTATTTGGACATATTATTTGACTGGGCGGATTTAACAAAGTCACAATCAAGTGGGGCGGTGGATCTTTCTCATTGGGCCACGTGTGACGGAGTAAACAAGAATCCAGCAGTTTTTAAAGCACACGTTTTTAAGTAACTTGTTTTTTAGTTAACACAATTTCGATTTTGTCTACATTTTAAAATTATTTTTCCAAAAATATATCCAAAATCAAATCAGTTTTTTTTTTTTTTTTTAAAGTTTTATCCTTTTTTTATTATTATCTTTTAAATTTTATTTTTTTTCTTTTGAATATTTTTATTTTGGAAATTTTAGTTATTTTTGAATATTAATTTCTATTTTGGATATTATATTTCTTGATTTTGATTATCAATTCATATTTTTATTCAAATTTTTATTTTTTTAAAATTTTTATAATATTACGTTATAGTCGGGACAAAGTGACGTGATATTTAGCCGACGGATTGTTGAGGCGGTTATTCTAAAAGTTAACGTGGAAAAATATTTGTTGGATTTCACGTTTATTGTGGCCGGATTTAAAGACAGACGTGACGAGTCCAAGTGACGAGCTTCATTTATATCATCCATCGAGGAATTTTAAGTATTATTTACGGGTCTTTCGTTTTAATCGATCTTTAATGGATTCGTCAGATTCGACATGTCAAAAGGGAGAGTTGTATTTAAGGCAAAACGAAGTTAAGAAAAGTGGCATCACCTCCTTTCAACTACTCCAGTCTCATCTTGTCACTCTTTCGGGGATTCAAGGAGGGAGCGAATTTGTGAAAATCTTTGGACAAGATCGTCATATATTCATCGACTCCATTTTTACCGTTTTGACCCAACTCGCCGAGCAACTCAACCATGGAAACTTTAATCACTCTGCATCGGTACTTGCATATAAGGCTCTTGTGACACACCTCACGCCTTTCCTCCAATTTAATATCATCAAGCCTGAAAGCTCAATGATTTGCCAATCGTTTCTTCGAGATACACATACCGAGCTTCGAGTTTTCCGTGATACGATTTTGAAACTCATGTCATCGGTCTCGTCTTCGATATATCAAAGATCACAACTTCAACAAGTGTACGTTAATGGAGTGCAAGAATCAATGACGCAGATGCAAGAGGATAATGGTCATACGGTTGACAACTTGGAGCCTAACGATGGCACGAGCAAAGAATCAGGAGGACAACATGATGCCAGTGGCACGTCAGGGAATGTTCACGAGATTTCTCTTGATGACACCTTACCCATTTATGACGAAGAGCCTGCAAACATGGTACAATGTGATGTTAATTATGATGTATATGCTGATGTCTTACCGCATATTGAGCATTCGAAACCTAATTATGACAAACATGGGATGGAAAAGAGTGATAGAAATACCACTTCTGCTTCATCCGATGTGAGTCATAATGGGGGAGAAAGTATTCAAAATGCTAAACATCATGATAATTGTCCCATAACTGCTTCATTGATTGCTTCTGATTCCAAGATTAGAGAGCTCGAAATGATTGTAGCTCAACAATTAAAAGATCTTGAGGATGCCAAACTTGAATTTTCTAAGAAAACGGACAAATTTGAAACATACTTTGAAAAACTTGAAAAATCAAACGTTGTTCTTGAAAGAAAATTGGATCAAACTGTTTTAGATTCTAAAGCTGAAAAGGATAATCTTTTGAAACAAATTCAACTGCTTGAATCTAAGTTGGCATCCCAAGATATCGTGCTCAAAGAAAATGAGACTTTAAAGGCCCAAGTTCAGGAAAAGGTTTTTGCTATAGCTGCGTTGAAAAACGAGTTAAGGAAAAGTAAAGGACCTAGTGTGGACACTAAGCTTGAAAAACCATCAATCTTGGGGAAACCGCCTACAAATCAGTTCGTCAGACAACCGACTGTCAGACAACCTACTGCATTTGGATCCGAGCGATCACAATCCTCGAGACCGCGGTTTGCCTCCCAAGTTGATTTGGGTCATATTTCTAGAACTGTCACTCCAGCAACTAGGCCCAATGTGATCACTCCAGCTTTAGCAAGACCAAATCATATGATTGCCTCTAGTTTCCCTAAAAATACCAAGACCACGTCAAGAACTAGTTCAAATGACGTTTGCCATAAATCTGGTCAAAGGGAAGCTATTCAAAAGACACATGTAAGAGATAGCAATGTCCAACCTAGTCAGATGCCTTCTAGATTACCCAACACTGCTAACCGTAGCATGCCATCTTCTAGGAGCATCGATCAATCATCTAGGAATTATTCAGACATGAAATATGCTACTTGTAAAACATGTAGAAAATGTGTCTTTACGGCAAATCATGATGCTTGTGTCAAGAAATTACTTGATGAGGTGAACTCCCGTGCTAGAATTAAGTCCCAGTGGATAGCTAAAATCAAACCCTTTGGTAAGGTTTGGCGCCCCACTGGTAGAAATTTCACTCTTGTAGGAAACGAGTGCCCTTTAACTAGGATAGTCTCCGATTCTACTAAGTCTACTAGGGAGGAACTTGCAAAGGATGATACATCACTTAAGCCTGAACTTAAGATTTTCTATAAAAGGAAACGTTTGCCAACTAAGACAAGTGAATCATCTCCTCAGGTCACCTCTGACACAAGTAAAGCCAACTGTGAACCCCCACGTGCTTCAAATATAGATATCTCTAACCCATGCAAAAGTATACAAACTCCTAATGAGAATGCAGGTACCAAAGTTGATGTTCCAAAAGAACGAAGCGGTCCAATCGTTGTGTACCGTTCAACTAAGGACACTCTTAGAGTTTGGTTGCTGAAGAAGCAGATATCAGAGAAACAAATGTCTCAGGGGATTCATGGTTAAGCTGCACAAGGACTTACAGTCACATAACAGACTGTAACTCGATCTCAAAAGACAGGAAAGTTCATCCCGATGATGACTTATCCTAAAAACGAGAAATTCATTTTTCTCGGGCATGAGCTTATGTTAAAAACATTCCACGTTTTTAAGCTCATGCACAAGGACTTATAGTCACATCACAGACTATAACTCGATCATCAAAGAAAGGAAAGTTTATCGCCGATGATAAACTTATCCTAAAAACGAGAAATTCATTTTTCTCGGGCATGAGCTTACATTAAAAACATTCCACGTTTTTAAGCTCATGCACTAAGGCTTATAGATAAATGACAGTCTATAACCCGTTCTTCAAAGGCAGGAAAGTTTATCGCCGATGATAAACTTATCCTTACAACGAGAAATTAAATTTTCTCGGACACGAGCTTACATTAAAACCATTCAAAGGTTTTAAGCTCGTGTACATGACTTACAGTTAAATGTCAGACTGTAACTCGAACTTCAAATAAAGGATAGTTTATCATTAATGATAACTTATCCTCTTAACGAGAAATTCACCTTTCTCGGTCATGAGCTTGTCTTAAAACATTCGAAGTTTTAAGCTCATAAAGGAAAGTGTCTCTTTTAACTAAGAGAACTTCTCCTCGTAACGAGAAATTAACATTTCTCGGTCATGAGCTTTCCGTTAAAACAGTCAAAGTTTTCAAGCTCATGAACACGACTTCTAAGTATATGTCAGCTTAGGACTCGTTCTTCAGATAAAAGGAAAGTTTATCGCCGATGATAAACTTATCCTTAACAACGGGAAGTTTACAACTTCTCGGACTTGAGCTCGCTTTTAAGATATTCAACATCTTAAGCTCAAGTAATTGTTTTTTTCAAAACTGTGAACACAATTTTTCAAGAATTTCTCAAAAAGGTTTTTCTAAATCTTTCAAAATTGTGTGTTCAAAAACGTTTTGATAAAACGAGCATGTCTTCTGGAATCGATAATATTTACGAACCTAGAAATGTCATTCAATAATGACACGGGGTTGTAAATAAAGTTCGAGCAGAAGTTCAAACTTTTAAAACATGCTCAAAATGGTTTGCTATTATTTCAGATAGCAACCCGCTTTTCATAATCGAGTCAAGCATTTCACCGGAAAGCTTTGACTCTACAACGAGAATTAATTTTCTCGGGGACGTGACGAGGTGACCAACATTCGTGAACAAGAACCATGTGCTTCTTTCATATGCTGTTCTCCATTATTCAGGTCCAACCTCGTACATTGCTAATCTTGTGAATTCATTATTATATCTGATCTTTGCACGTAATAAATACCTTACACTTGTGTTTAAAAGGTATTTAATTTACGTTTCAAGTACACCCTCATTAATTTGAGGGGGAGCTTGTTAAAATCATGAAGATAATTGGATTTGCATTTTTCTTCCCAAATTTTCTTAAAATACTATTAAATCAATTGATATTAAAAACATCGATTGGGTTAATATTTTTAATATGGGGGAGAAAATGTGATTTAATATGGGATATGATCAATCACAAATGGTTTGACTTAACGTGTTAGCTCATCCCGACATGTGCGAAATGTTTTCGAATATCGTAGCATATGTTAAGGGGGAGCAAAATGGATTTGCACTTCAAAATGGATTTCATGGTGACACACACTTACCCAAAACATCTCTTTTCACGACGATGAAGATTGTGGTGACATAAGGATGGTAGGATAGGTTAAAGTCCAATGATTTCTCTAGAACCGGAGGAATCTTCCCAAGGACATTCCATAGCTAGAAATAGTAGTCCTTAGGAAAGATGGAGAAAGATTGTGAATGTAGCTGAATGCCGACCAAGTACTTAAGTTAGCACTGGAACAATCACAACAAGGTGCTAGTGATGACGTATTGGTAAGCATTGAAGGGGTTGAAGAATGAAAAAGAATTGTAAAGATAAAGGGTGTAAAGAAAGAAGCCCTCCTTACAACCTTAGGCAGAAACCGGGTCAATTCATATGCTATTGAGATCATTTTTAATGATTCTTGATATTGAAGAAAGACATCATGGACCCAGTGATGCAATGCACAACCCTTCCCAGCTAACTCAAATATCTCTCAAAAGGTATTTGTTTTAATCACACGGAGATCAACACATTATCTACTGGTTTATTCACTCCGAATAAATTGGTATTGAAAAGGTGGCACTCCTCTCCAGCCTCCGATCACTAAAATCCAAAATGCACGATCGAGTCTAGAGCCATTTGAGATCATCAAATATCTCATTAGGACACACTTTCATATTCACTTGCTTCTTCACACAATGTGAAAAGTAAGAAAGATCTTAAGAGTCCTACGCAAAATCTTCATGATCTTGCCTGAACATCCGAGTAATACGAAAGTATTTTCAATGAAGATGGAAATCCTTCTTGAGCGAATATCAAAAAGCTCATGGTAGGTGACTTGTGCGATTCTTTATGAATCAAACTTGTGATAACTGGAAAGCAACAGTGGTTTAATTCTTAAATGAATTTAAACACGTTCCAGGCCTCTACGCATTATCATATGATCTTGCCAGAACACTCAGAGTGACTCTTTATTGATCACAGTGACGAGTGGAAATCCTTCTAGTGTTAACATCAAACAGCACTTGGTAGGTAACTTGCAAGATTCTTTATGAATCAAGCTAGTGACAACTGGAAAGCAACGATGGTGCGGTTCTTAATTGAATTTCACTTGTTCCAGGAACATGAATTGACGGCTTCAAATCATGTGGATAATATTATCCAAATGATTCACTCTTTACGTTCGCAGTCAGCTTTGGACGGTCGAGTAAAGAGAACGGGTTTACCCGCGAAATCTTGTCAAGGAGGTTCTTTATTGAAACTACCTGTCACAAGTACGATATTTAATATCGTCCAACGGTCTTCACCGACCGGAGGTAAAATGCTACCGAATTAGAATGAAATGTTCAAGGCCATTTCATCCGTGTATATGGTTTGTTGCTAACTGTCTTATGCAGCGTAACAAGAAGGTGGCATTGCGGTGTACAATCCAGAAGAAGTCGTCACCACATGCTTATACTACATACAATTAGTACTTCAACAAATTCAAGAAAGTCTGAAGGTCAAGTCTTCCGCTGTATCAAACTCTGAAGCTTTCAAGAATTTAAAGGTATAAGTATGTGGAACATGAAGTCACAACGAGGCAAATTTCACAAGTGATGAATGCACAAGGTCAAGGCAAGGAAACATGCTCAAGAACTAAAGTCAAAGATCACTTCAAGCATATTCACAAGAACAAGATCGAAGACTCAAGCATAGATGCTAGGTTTAAGATTTTGTAAAATGGTGTGACCTCCCTTAGGGGGAGATTGTTGGAAATGTGTTTTCCCAAAGAAAGTCTCGGTCACATCATTATTAGCATAGATCACGAGCCATAGAATATTTAGAACTTTGTAACTTGGAGCGACCTCCCTTAGGGGGAGATTGTTGGAAATACGTTTTACGTATTTATGAAGGATCGGTCGCTCCAACGATAATTATGTAATGGGCTCGTGGTCCACTTTATAATGTATAGTCCATATAGCCCACATGTAGGGTGGGCTATATATATACCCCTCCTAGCATGTTAGGAGGGGGTTGGTCATTCATTCATTCACACTTATTCATTTAATCTAATCACTTTCTCTCTCTACTTTTCTTCCCTCTCCTTTCTCTCTCTACACCTAATCTCCTTCTTCCCCATCTCTTCCACCAAATCCATAGATCTATCCTTCATTTACCAAATCCTTAGAATTAGTAGGCCTTCAAATAGTCAAAACTATTCATATCAGATTTGATGAATTACAAGAAATGGCACTTGAACAAAACAGTTTAAGTCCCGATCCACAACGACAAACGACTTCTGTTCACAACCGCACGGAACTCGGAACTCAAGACCACAGCAATGAACCATCAAGTTCAAAGTTGGTTCAAGGAAATGTTCCAAGAGCAGATATGACAGTCAACAAGACAATTGAAGAGTTGGAAATGTTATATGGATCAATGTATAATGAATATTTCACGGGGGAGAAACAAGTTGTATCGAAGTCTTCCGCTGTCACTCAAGAATGATGATACCGATCATCATCAACAAAAGGATACAACTTCGTCTACTTCAACACGAGTTGCTGCAGATTTACCTCCTCAGAATATCACTTCAACAATCGATCCTACAACATCCACAACTACTGTCATTGCTCCAGAGAACACAAATCAAGCAGACAATGCATTATCTGACGAAGATGAATTTATCAACCCATTTGGTACACCGATACACGAAACTAGAGAGTCTTCTACTCGCCATGTTGATCCGTCAAATATGCATACATTTTATCAACGACATCCTTCAACACATCATTGGACCCGAGATCATCCTTTGGTTCAAGTAATTGAAAACCCTTCACAGCCCGTTCGTATAAGACGACAACTTGAAACCGATGGCGATGTTTATATGTTCGCATTCGCCGTGAGTACAGCTGAACCGAAAAACATCAAAGAAGCCATGGCTGATCATGCTTGGATTGAATCCATGCAAGATGAACTTCTTTAATTTGAAAGACTTAAAGTCTGGGAACTTGTTGATAGACCATACGATGTAATTCCATTAAATCTTCGATGGGTCTGGAAAAACAAGATGGATGAAGAAAATACGATCATCAAGAACAAATCTAGGCTCGTGGCTAAAGGGTATGGCTAGAAAGAGGGTATTGATTTTGAAGAATCATTTGCACCAGTAGCTCGAATGGAAGCGGTCAGGATTTTTCTTGCTTATGCTGCACATAAGGGATTCATCGTTTATCAAATGGACGTAAAGACATCGTTTCTTAACGGTCCTTTGAAGGAAGAAGTCTATGTCACACAGCTGGAAGGATTCGACAATCCTCATTATCCTGACAAGGTGTATCGTCTCCACAAAGCACTTTATGGACTCAAGCAAGCTCCAAGGGCGTGGTACGACGAGCTCTCGAAATTTCTGGTCTCCAAAGGTTTCTCAAAAGGTTCCATTAATCTAACTTTGTTCACTTATAAATATAGGGATGACATTTTGCTTGTGCAGATTTATGTTGATGACATTATTTTCGGGTCTACAAACCCAAAACTTTCAAATGTTTTGAAAAGGTAATGCACAGCAAATTTGAAATGTCAATGATGGGCGAACTGAAATTCTTTCTAGGAATTCAAGTTCATCATCCCCAAGTGGTATCTTTATCAACCAAGCTAAGTATTTTCAAGAGATAATCATAAAGCATGGTATGACCTCATGTGCCCCGTTGGGACACCATTATCAACCGCATCCTTAGATGCTGACTTGGAGGGAGATGCCATAGATCAAACGAGATATCGTTCCATGATCGGCTCCCTCATGTACTTAACAGCAAGCCGAACAGATATATCACATGCTACGTGTTATTATGCACGATATCAAGCACGACCCACTGAAAAGCACCTCAAGGAGGTTAAACGGATCTTTCGGTACTTTAAGAATACCATTCACATGGGACTCTGGTATCCGAGGGAAACCGGTTTCTTTCTAACGGCCTATTCAGATTTTGATCATGCAGGGTCTCTTGATACACGAAAAAGTACTTCTGGTGGTGTACAATTTCTAGGTCAATATAAGCTTGTGGAATGGTCTTCCAAGAAGCAGGATTGCACGTCACTGTCATCAGCCGAAGCGGAGTATGTGGCTCTATCTGCGTGTTGTGCTCAAGTTCTATGGATGAGAACACAACTCATGGATTATGTCTTCCATTTTGATAATGTACCTATGTACTGTGACTCAAAGTCTGCCATAGCCATCTCCTGTAATCCGGTACAGCATTCCCGCATGAAGCACATTGATGTCAGATATCACTTCATTAAGGAACAAGTTGAAAAGGGTATCGTTGAACTATACTTTGTTGGAACTGATTACCAATTAGCTTACTTGTTTACAAAAGCTCTTTCGAAAGAGAGGTTTGCGTACCTAGTTAGGCAAATTGGTATGAGATGTTTGACTCCAGCAGAACTGGAGATTCTAGCAAAGAAGCCTGCTTGATTCACCTATCAAACATCTACATGTAAATATTAATGAAAAAGCAAAATTAAAAATTAAAAATCTTTGAAAATCCAAAAAGATTCTTCTCGACATGTCTTTTGAGTATCGATAATATGGACGTACCTAGAAATGTCACTCAATAACGACACGGGTGTGTATATAAAGCTCGAATGAAAGTTGTAAATATTTTTCAAAACATGTCATTTCTACTTTTTTAAGGAAAATGTCTATTTTGGACAACTTTTCCAACAACGGGTAGAGAAATCTATCTTGGGTTGAGCTTGTCACAAAACATTCAACGTTTTAAGCTCAACACAGTGGCTTGTAATCACTTTCAGTTTGCAACCCGGATCTATATTCATGGGGGAGTGTAGGATTTAGTGCCCTTACCCTCAGCAAAAAAAGTTAAATCTTCTTACACTTGAGTGGATTTGGCAAGACATTCAAAGTCTATGAACTCAATTTTATGCTTTAGAAAAACTTTTTCGCCAAAAATAAATAGAGTTTTTCAAAAAGCGTTGAAAACAAGTTTTTCAAGAATTTCTCAAAGATTATTCAAAATCTTTCAAAAATTGTGTGTTCAACAACTCCTATCCTCTAACAGTGAAATGTTGATCACATCCTCACAATGACAATTCAATTGGATCAATTTTTGAGGGGGAGCGTTCCAAAATTCATGCTAAGTTTGACATATTTTTCTCTCGAACGTTTTAAAGACTATTTTTCAAAATATATTTTAATCAAATTTGGTATCTCTAATATCAAACGATTTTATACATTAGAGATAGGGGAGAAAATGTGATTAAAATGTAATATAAAGACTCAAGCACTCATGGTTACGATCAAATACCCACAACATCTTTAATTCGACGACGTTATTGGTGTGAAAAGGGTGGTTAGGTTTAAGTCTTATGATCCAACCAGAACCAGAGGGATCTTCCCAGGGACAATCCAATAGATTATTAGAAGTCCTTAGGAAAGATGGAGTAGAATGTGAATGAAGCTGAATGCCGACTAAGTACTGATGCTAGCACTGGAACAATCACAACAAGGTGCTAGTAATGATGTCTTGGTAAGCATTGAAGGGGTTGAAGAATGAAAAAGAAACGTAAGGATAAAGGGTGTAAGGAAATTAGCCCTCCATACAACTTAGACAGAAACCGGGTCAACACATCATGAAGACAACGCATCATGGACCCAATGGTGTAATGCACAACCCCTCCCCAGCTGACTCATGCTTCCCTAAAAAGAAGTTTTCTTTATTATCACGAAGATCAACACGACTTCTATTGACCTTCTTACTCCGAGATAGTTGATATTGAATAGGTGGCCTCTGCTCCAGCCTCCGACCACTAAAAGTGCACAAAAATCGAGTATAGAGCCAAGAGATAAATCAAATCTCGTTAGGACACACGGATGAAGATCAAGAGATTCCTATGCTATATCCTTGCGATATTGCTAGAACACTCTGAGTGATACTACTTAGTATTCACAATGATGAGTGGAAATCCTTCCAGTGTTAACATCAAACAGCACTATGGTAGGTCATGTGTAACATTCTTTATGAATTAAACATATGTAAAACTGAAAAGCAACAGTGGTTTGTTTTTTTCGATTCAAACTCGTTTCAGGTTTCTACGCAATATCTTTATGGTCTTGCCAGAACATTTAGAGTGATATTTATTAATATTCACAATGATGAATGGAAATCCTTCTAGCGTCAACATCAAACAGCGCTACGGTAGGTAACTTGAAAGATTCTTATGAATCAAGCTTGTGTCAACTGGAAAGCAACAATGGTAAGATTCTTAATGAATCAAACTTGTTCCAGGAATTTGAATTGACAACTTTAATCAAGCGGATATTTATCCAATTGATTCGCTCTTTATGTTCGCAGTCTTGCTTTGAGACAGTCGAGTAAAGAGAACGGCTAGTACAGCCGCGAAACCCTGTCAAGGAGGTTCTTAATTGAATCTACCTAATCACAGGTACGATATTTAATATCGTGTAACGGTCTTCACCGACCAGAGGTAAAACGCTACCGATTTAGGACGAATGTCAGAGCCATTCAGTCCATGTCTAAGTTTTGTCTCGAGAAGGTGGTGTTACGGTGTACTCAGTAAAGTCGAAGATTTAAAACCACATTCGCATGCCCAAATACATTCAACAATCAAGAAAGCTAAAGACTCCTGCAACTCTGATGATCAAAATCTTCCTTAACAATTTATGTAGAGGAATGACCTCTATTCAAAGGAGACTGTTAGCAAGCTTTAAAGATAGTGCAAAGTATGAGCATGTGGATGAAGACACAAGATCGCAAGATGGCAAAGACAAGTCAAGAATGATTTGAAGATCTCAAGTTTAAAGACAAAGTCGAAAGACAAAAACAAAGGCTCAAAGATCACAGCATGAAGAAAAAGATGGCTATTACACGTTCAAGACTCATTTATGACGAAATTCGTAATCTCCATTGATCTCCAAATATCGAAGAGGAATGACGTCGCATTGGGGGATATTTTTAGCCTCAAAATATTGAGTCAAACAAGAATGTTCGGTCATAGGTTTATATTGTAACATTTAGTAGAACGTTGTAATAGCTAGTTAAAATAGTCGTGACATTACGGGCTTGGTGGCTAGCTTAAAAGGCCTCTTTCAAGGTACTAAGCATTTATTTAATCCTGGCCCAATCAAACTATAGCCCATTAAGCCACATGTAGGCAAAGGCTATAAATACCCTTCCTATCATATTAGGAAGGGTGTTGGTTGTTCATTTTCTTAATCTAATCTTCCCATAGTTTCACACACACTTCTCTCTACTTTCTCTCACTACTTTCTCTCTCTAGAATTCATCTACTTCATCTATTTTCTTTCTTTCTTCCTTGCTTAATCATCACAAATATGGGACAACAATACAGTACTTGAAGGTACTTGAAGGTTTTGATTCATTACGTGTTTTGTGTGTTAGGTGTTGTAATTGATTTCCCGGGGCGTCCTCATTATCGGTGATTCTTTTAGTCTACGTCTTTTCTAATACTAACACTACTACTTAAATGAAAAGGAACATAAGTCGTGAATGATTATTGGACCCGAATGATGTCTTGAGTTATGTTAAGTAGCTAGTTGCCAAAGACCCTAAATTAATGAATCATTAACTATTGTTTGATCCTTGTGTGGTTTGGAAATAGCCGCTTGAAAAATTGATAGTGCTATTGGGTTGACGACCCTATCCTAGATGAGAGCTAGTACGTTGAGTACCCTCTGCGTATGGATAACTTGTGTTGAGAAAGGTATAAGTGGCAATGAATACCTAAGAGGGGCAATGACTTTATTTAAATCACACCGGCATTTAGCGCGGATGATTAGTTTATGGGGTCGGTGTCATGAGCTTAAACATAAATAAATAGCTTATGCTATAATGAGTAATACCAAATAACAGTTTGTAATGATATGCATACTATTGAATAATCGTGAATGATTTTTATACTTATGTTCAATTGTAATTTTGTAAACCTATACATCTCGCTCAACATTATTTATTGACGATCTTAAGCATGTGTTTCAGGTAATCAAGGATGATTGTGACGGAGCATGCTATGGATGTTGTTGTGGCTTGTGGGCGGTCTAACTTGTTTTCCTCCCTTTTATCAAACAAAAATTTTATATTTCATGATGTCTTGTAAAACGATTTGGGTTGGTTTTTATGGGTTGAGATTCGTGGGGACCTAACGCTACTCTGGTTATACTTTTGGGGTTGGAAACAACTAGACATTGTTGTTATTGTTGTAATTTAACATGGTTTAAATTTACTTATGCTTAAACGTCTCTTTTGAGTCGTTCAATATGGCTTGTGTGGGATGATTCTTTGACGAACACCCAATTGTGATATTCCGCTGCGCAAGGTAAATTGGGGGTGTTAGAGATTGGTAATCAAAGCCACAAGTTATAGAGAACTAGGTCATTTTTGAAAAATTTCCTAAACTATAACTTTTGGTGTCGTAAATATTTTGTTTCCAAAGCACACAACTATCCCGCATGGCTCCGGTAAGATTTCTTTTAGCATTGTGTTATTATTAGATGTATCCCTTTAAAACTGAAATGATTTCCTGAGTATTTACTAAGTAAATACTATAGTATTATATGGAGGTATTGTGAGCGTACACAGAGTACTTAACATCGTAATTTTTGCATTGCATTTGCATGGCTATCATTTTGTTGCATATTGACGTACGTACTACATTTGCATTGCATGTGCATGCATGTATATATAATTTTAGGATAATGAACTTATACACCCTTGAACTTTATGTATTTTGTAGAAATGGCATAAATACCACCGAACGGTAATGGAGACGAGTATGTTGTAGGAGCTGAGGGTAGACCCAATGCCCCTAACCCGCAAGCCGAAAATAGATGGATTGAACCAGATGAGGTTGAAAGGAATAAGGTTGAAAAGAATGAGATTGACAGCAATGAGGACCCAGAGGAGGATCCTGTGGAAGATGAAGTTCCTGCGGCTGCGATTGGACGGACTGAGCAGCAACATGTTCGTTCTCGTTTGGCTACACCCACATGTGATGCTTATTGGAAGGGTTTGCCAGAAGTTGCTCGTGATAGTAATGATGATGATCAAGCTGATTCTAGTACTGCGGTTAATGCACGTTCTCTCCACGAGAACATTGGAAGGGTTAACTGTCCTGGATCGAGGATTTACAGTAACACGGAGCATTTTTTGAAGAAGTTTGATCGACTGTTGTACGAAAGGTATGTGGTAGAGACAAGGGTGATTAAGAGGTTTTAGAAAAATGAGAAAGCTTTTCAGCGGTTTTATTCGTGTGTGTTGAGAGCTAACAAAACTAGGGATCGTGAAAGGGTAGAGATGGAAAAGTTGAAAATGATTATGGAGAATCTATGTGCTGAGTTTGAAGGAATCGAGGGAGATCGTGTCATGTATGATCGTCGTCGATGTTGGGAGGCTCGTGTACGACCTTTCTTGATGAATGCATGGACGCTTCGAAGTGACCCAAAGTATGCAAACACGCATTTCATGGTCGAGCCACCAGAAGTTGGTGAGTACTATACTTTTGAGGATAAGTTGTATTTTGTTCAGCGTATGGTTCCATCAGGTGAAGGCTCTACTTCGAAAGCAAAAAGGAAGGTGGATGAGGGAACTTCTTCGAAAGGCAAGGAAAAGATGGGGGTAGTGATGAAGAGCCCGAAGAAGAGGACGATGATGACAAGGACGAGCGGCCATCAAAGAGATCATGTTTAGTTACTTGTATTTCGTTTCTGTTTCCTCATTGTAATTGAACTATTTCAGACTTCTGTATTATGGTATTATGGTAGAACTTGATGACTTTAAGTTTTATTTGGTGAATGATTGTAGTGGCAAATCTTGTCATAAGTTTGTTGATATCAATGCAATCGATGTTTACCTCTCATGATCTATGATGTCTCTTTACTAGCTCTTTTGTGATTTGGTTGATGAATATTGTTAGCATTTGTTGATTGTGCTTGTTGTATTTATATTATGTCTTGAAAAAGGAATCCTTCTTGATCTAGATGTGTATACTTACCTTGTTTTCTTTGGTTGTATTGTCAGATCATGACTCCAAAGTTGACAATTGATCGTGTGAACACTACGTTCAAGAGGCGATTGCTAATGCTCTTGAAACGGATCGTGCAGCTAGAGTCTAAGGCCAAGGTGGAAATGCTGGAGGACAACCAGTCCCATGGGAAAGTTCTTATGCCAGTTTTATGAACTGCGGACCTACGTAATTTCGTGGGGTTGGAGGAGCTTTAGAACTTCGTCGTTGGGTGGAGAATATTGAAAGCACGTTTGAAATCAGTGGGTGCTCTAAGGCTAATAAAGTGAAGTTCGCGACTGCTACTTTTCTTAATGACGCTTTGAGTTGGTGGAACAAGCAACTGGCTACTGTTGGGCTTGTAGTGGCCAATGGGAGGACTTGGGTTGCTACAAAGGAACTTTTAACTAAGAAGTCTTGTCCCAAATAGGAATTGGGTCAGTTAGAGGACGAACTGAGGCATCTAGTGTTAAGAAACAATGACATCACTGCTTATACAAGGAGGTTTAATGAGTTGAGCTTGATGTGCTCCGATACTTTTGCGGATGACCGCAAGAAGATGAAGAAATACATCAAAGGATTGTCAAGGAACATAAAGGGTGAGACTACTTCGTCAAAGAAGAGATCTTTTGATGAAGCTGTCCAAATGGCTCATGCTCTAATGGATGTGAAGGTGCAAGATAAGAAAGATAGTGTGGCTGAAGGTAACAAGAGGAAATGGGAGACTGCTCAAGCAAGTCAATCACAAGGTCAGAATCATGGGAGTTATCGTAATAATACCCAAGGGACTAACCGAAATTAGCAGTTTAACCAAAGGAGGAATGATGGAATGAGAGCTGCCAAAGTGCCTAGAGGAAACAAGGTCAATCCAAAATGTGACCACCATAGGAAATACAATCACATCAGCAATTAGTGCTTTGCCGTTACTGATTTCAGATGCACTTTCAGCCTCATGAATCGACCTCGAACCTTGATCGTCTTAAAACCCAAATTGTCGACCATGGTAGCTTAGATCATAGAAGAATAAATATTATTAGCCACAACTATAGTGTCTTCAATGTTGTCTTCTTCTCCACCAAATTCTTCTTCTTTCTCAATGACATCTTCAATATCGGTATCATAAACTAGCATAGATTCTTCTTCATATTGATCATCATCAAATATTTGAGGTCCTTCATAATCATCACTGGCCGTACCATAATCTTCCAATTCATCAGAAGATGAACCATCACCCTCAAAAAACAGATATTCTAACATCTTAATCAGGAACTTCGGCTCTGATACCAACTTATGTAGCAAAAAAACAAAGATAAATAATTGAATTTGTTGATTCCAAAGAATGTCAGACACAATCCTTCCAACTATCGTTGATTCAAAAGAATACTGATAATCAGGCAAACTCCAACAATCGTTGATTCAACAAATACCCGATTATTAAGAGAATCTTAGCAAACTGCCAAGAACTAAGCAAAAGCTTTCATTATAAAAAACTCAAAGATATCTAATACAATGAAAAACCTAACATTTATAGGAAAATAAGAATCAATCTAAATAAAGATTGATATTACTTTCTGTTTTCTTAAACGTATAACAGGAAATTAAATATTCTGTTTACCAGAATTTATTATTAAACAGGAAACTTAAATAAATAAAAAGAACATCAATATCTTGACTTTTTTTGGAGTTGAACCGCACCACATGTGCACCTTAATGATCATTTGGAGCATTAATCGTGGGGTTTCTTGCTCCTTCTCTCTCCTTTACAGGGTCTTCCTTGCTTGATGATGTGGCAAGCGGTAATCTTCCTTCGAATGGTCTCTGCACAAACACCAAAATTAATCAAGACTTCATATTTTAACTTTTTTCTATGAAGATAATCTACAAAACTCTTTTTAACGGAATAAAATCTATTTGATATGCTCTACCAAGAAGCTAGAGCCAAAAGACGAACGCAAGATTACGTACGGTTTATATTTACAATCCAATCAATCCGAACACACTAAGCGAATAAAACCATAAAAATTCATCATTCATTTTTTATTTCAACTAACACGTATGAGAAATATACTTAAAAAAAACTCAGACCATGCAAAATGAAGAAAGATAGACAAACATTAAATTTCCATAAAGAAATAAAAAGTTCATTAACTGTACATTGAAGTTTTACAAAAAAAATAAACACACCGCTAATCATAAAAAAACACACATTCACAAATTAGTAAAAGGTAAAAAAACACACAAACCTTATTGCCGCGGTTGACATAGATGCATCTTGAGCGACCTTGTCGTTAGCTGTATCATACTGTTTCTTCTTTTTTATTTGAGTTATGTATGTTTCCTTTGACTCCCCCGTATTTACGAAGTCAGATTTAGAACCAACTCTCCTATCATCACTAGGACCGATCTCTTCGGATATGGTTTCATCTACGGATAAAAATAGGTCCTTTTTCATAAAGGGTACCGCTTGTGGATCGATTCATGCTAGACTGAATTTGATTCTTTGTATTAAGTGTTTTTAGAGAGAGGAGATGGTTGTAAATTGTGAAAATGAAGAGGTAGTATATATGGGTAAGCAAGGTGAATATTCAAGTATGAATTTAATTCATATTTGACTAAATATTATGAAATATTTGTTAAAACCAAGACGAGATTAAACTCTTGTGAGTATAACATATTTTTTGAAAGCAAATGACAAAAATGTTAACAAGGTATGTATTAATTGTGTCAATGTAATGCAAACTTAATCTTACTACTTTGTTATATATACTGTTCAATATTATGGAATAAACATATATTATGTTCTTTCTCTAGACTTGAAACCTCGGCTCTTGATTTATATAAAAAGTTACATACGAAAAATCAACTTAATTTAGTATACGACGATAAGCCTAGCCAAGCACAACGCTATAGCGAGTGTTCAACATTATGTACAGAGATTTCAACGTGTTGCTTATCCATATCTTTTAAACATTTACCTCTTATCCGAGTTGGGCTTAAACCGACAAAAAAAAATATCGATCGATAAGACACTTTACTATATCATACTAAATTCGCTAATGTTGTTCGATATGGCTTACCATTCCTTAAAAAATTTAAGATATAGATATGTGATACTCAAACTAACTAAAGGTTGCTAATTATACAGTCTTTTTTCACGGATTGCCATGTATGTGAATATTGGTATTATTGCATCATACTAATTTTGTCACTAAAAATATTCGTCTATTAAGCATCAATGAGGTGTTTTAATATTTTCTTGTCATTCTAAAATTATATTAACTATTAATAGTGAAGTACATATATATTCAAAGCACCACCTTAGAAGAGAAACATAAGTTCATCATTAATACATTAAAAATCACATCTAAATAGTCAAAGAGTGATATAATATACATTTCATATACAAAGATAGCAGAGTAGTACTTGTATGTTTGTCATAACAAGTACCATGTGATTAACTATAGAAAAATAAAAAGAACCAGTGGTGACTCAGATTTCCAGTTCATCGTTTTTTATCGCTCATTTACAGTTTGTTTTTTGACGACTTTATTTGCTAGTCGAACCGATGGTGACTCGGATTCTTAGTTGAGCCCGTTGCTCCAATACATTTTTCAAAGTACATGTACTATCAACTTGTTAGCATATAGAATGTATGTAGTTTTAAGTGTTTTATTTGTTTGTACAATAAGTATAGTAACATATATTTTTCATTTTAAGAGTGTTTTTAGGTAATATTAATTTATTTATTGTGCTTTAGTGTTGTTATGTTTAGTTTTCATTTTTTAGAGTCATTTTACAACTTTACTATCAACTTGTTAGCATATAGAATGTATGTAGCTTTACGTTTTTTATTTGTTTGTACAAAAAGTATAGTAACATATAGTTTTCATTTTTTTAGTTTTTATTGACATGGTGTTCAAAAATAATTATTAACTATATGAGTTGATTTGATGTATTTGTGCATTAAATAGTTGTAAACCTAGCTTTCTAACTTGTATTACGTAAATACTTTGTAATTTGTGTTTTAGCTGGTTGTACAATATGTATGATTATATATATTGTTGAAATAAACTTCCAACTATGTTCAACAATTAATATTCAAAAAGTGGTTTTTTCTTTGTAAGTTTTTTAGATCATATATTTAATAATACATATATTAAAAAATAGACCGGATTTTATATAAATAAGTAAAAATTTTAAATAAAAAAGCTATAAAGTGTTTGGCAAAGACAATTATTAGGATTTAGGTTTGTATATATAACTTATTTTGAATCTTTTCCTAAACAATTTTTTTTTAATATAAAAGGTGCTAGTAAAAAAGAAAATAATCGAGTTACAAAGTGTTTAGCTAAACTAAATCTAGGATCACGTATCCGATCTATCCATAGTAGATTAAATTTAGTAATTAATATGAAGGTGTCTTAACGTACATTTTTAGTAGGCTTCGAATCAAAATAAAGCTAGTTCTTAAAGTGCCATAAGACCCTACTACACATTGATTGGAACGGTCATGTAATATTTGAACACATATTTGTTTGTTTATTAGTTGACGGTATCCAAAGAGTCAAAATGATTTATGATGTTTGTATATTCGATAAAAATCTCACTTATGCGGGAACCATTTCCAAAACGTTCAAGGCAATCGAAAATTCCACCACGAGTAAGTGTTGATTCATTTCCATATTTTCCTTACAATATTGACATTGTATCAAATTTGAATCTATACCATGAACACACATTTATCCTCATCCATCTCTCTACTTTGTGTCTTTTGGACTATACGTATATTTTTAGGTATTTTGCCTAACTTGACCTCCCGATCTTGCTGAATTTTGATACCAAGAGTTCCGAAGAAAACTTAATTTGAAATTTAGATATGATCATATGAGCCTCACATATATACCCAACAATTAGACCCGAATACGTAAGATGAAGTTTACTATGTTTTCATCTAGTTTCTCAACTAACATGTTAATGTGATCAACGCCTACACCAACATCATAAAGGAAATTTGTCATTATGATATCTTCTAATTATGAAGACACATGATAAAAACTTAATGTGTAAATTAATGATTTCACGTTACAGTTCCACACTTACCAACAAAAACAACATCATCAACGAACTGAATAAATAAAAAGACTCTAGTTGCACATCTTGCCCTATTTCTCTTGCAATGAAGCTGCTTTCATTTAGGTTAATGAACTGAATAAATAAAAAGACTCAAACATTTTAAAAATGGTCCATAAATAAGTGTGATTTTATTGAAAACACAAATTTCAGAATACATTGAATATCTTTGAATTGGTAGCCCCAATAACCAAAGAAATACATGTTCTAATATTATATGACCGTTCAAATCACTACGTAATTTGTTTATATGCATTTTTGGAATAAGTTTTATTTTGATTCATGACCTCCTTATATTGTACGTTAAGACACGTTCACTTTGATTACTAAATCAAATCCAGTTTGGATTGGTTAGATACCTGATCCTAAATCAGCTTAACTAAACACTTTGTAACTTGATTATCTTCTTTTTCACTAGCACCTTGTATTGTAAATATTTTCTTTAGAAAAATAACTAAAATAAGGAACAGGTACAAACCTAATTGGCGATATAGTTTAGATTTGTGGGGACCTAACACTACTTTGGTTATACTTTTGGGGTTGGAAACAATTAGACATTGTTGTTATTGTTGTAATTTAACATGGTTTAAATTTACTTATGCTTAAACGTCTCTTTTGAGTCGTTCAATATGGCTTGTGTGGGATGATTCTTTGACGAACACCCAATTGTGATATTCCGTTACGCAAGGTGAATTAGGGGTGTTAGAGATTGGTATAGAGCCACAAGTAATAGAGAACTAGGTCGCTTTTGAAAAATTTCCTAAACTATAACTTTTGGTGTCGTAAATATTTTGTTCCCAAAGCACACAACTATCCCGCATGGCTCCGGTAAGATTTATTTTAGCATTGTTTTATTATTTGATGTATCCCTTTAAAACTGAAATGATTTCCTGAGTATTTATTAAGTAAATACTATGGTATTATATGGAGGTATTGTGAACGTACGCAGAGTACTTACCATCGTAATTTTTGCATTGCATTTGCATGGCTATCATTTTGTTGCATATTGGCATACGTACTACATTTTCATTGCATGTGCATGCATGTATATATAATTTTGGGATAATGACCTTATATACCCTCGAACTTTCTGTATTTTGTATAAATGGCAAAATACCACTGAACGGTAATGGAGACGAGTATGTTGTAGGAGCTGAGGGTGGACCCAATGCCCCTAACCCGCAAGCCAAAATGGATGGATTGAACCAGATGAGGTTGAAAGGAATGTGGTTGAAAAGAATGAGATTGACAGCGATGAGGACCCAGAGGAGGATCCCGTGGAAAATAAAGTTCATGCGGCTGCGATTGGACGGACTGAGCAGCAACATGTTCATTCTCGTTTGGCTACACCCACATGTGATGCTTATTGGAAGGGTTTGCCAAAAGTTGCTCGTGATAGTAGTGATGATGATCAAGCTTATTCTAGTACTGCGGTTAATGCGCGTTCTCTCCACGAGAACATTACAAGGGTTAACTGTCCTAGACCGAGGATTTACAGTAACACGGAGCATTGTTTGAAGAAGTTTGATCGAATGTTGTACGAAAGGTATGTGGTAGAGACAAGGGTGATTAAGAGGTTTCAAAAAAATGACAAAGCTTTTCAGCGGTTTTATTCGGGTGTGTTGACAGCTAACAAAACTAGGGATCGTGAAAGGGTGGAGATAGAAAAGTTGAAAATGATTGTGGAGAATCTATGTGCTGAGTTTGAAGGAATAAAGGGAGATCGTGTCATGTATGATCATCTTCGATGTTGGGAGGCTCGTGTACGACCTTTCTTGATGAATGCATGGACGTTTCGAAGTGACCCGAAGTATGCAAACACGCATTTCATGGTCGGACCACCAGAAGTTGGCGAGTACTATACTTTTGAGGATAAGTTGTATTTGGTTCAGCGTATGGTTCCATTAGGTGAAGGCACTACTTCGAAAGGAAAAAGGAAGGTGGATGAGGTAACTTCTTCGAAAGGCAAGGAAAAGATGGAAGATAGTGATGAAGAGTCCGAAGAAGAGGACGATGATGACAAGGATGAGCGGCCATCAAAGAGATCATGTGGATCACCACGTGATTAGTTACTTATATTTCATTTCTTTTTCCTCGTTGTAATTGAACTATTTCAGACTTCTATATTATGGTATTATGGTAGAACTTGATGACTTTAAGTTTTATTTGGTGAATGATTGTAGTGGAAAATCTTGTCACGATTTTGTTGATATCAATGTAATCGATGTTTACCTCTCATGATCTATGATGTGTCTTTACTAGCTCTTTTGTGATTTGGTTGATGAATATTGGTAGCATTTGTTGATTGTGCTTGTTGTATTTATATTCTGTCTTGAAGAATGAATCCTTCTTGTTCTTGATGTGTATACTTACCTTGTTTTCTTTGGTTGTATTGTCAGATCATGCCTCCAAAGTTGACAACTGATCGTGTGAACACTATGCTGGAGGACAACAAGTCCCACGGGAATTTTCTTATGCCAGTTTTATGAAGTGCGGACCTACACAATTTCGTGGGACTGGAGGAGCTTTAGAACTTCGTCGTTGGGTGGAGAAAATTGAAAGCACGTTTGAAATCAGTGGGTGCTCTGAGGCTAATAAAGTGAAGTTCGCGACTGCTACTTTTCTTGATGACGCTTTGAGTTGGTGGAACAAGAAAGTGGCTACTGTTGGGCTTGTAGTGGCCAATGGGAGGACTTGGGTTGCTACAAAGGAACTTTTGACTAAGAAGTCTTGTCCCGAAGAGGAATTGGGTCAGTTAGAGGATGAACTGAGGCATCTAGTGTTGAGAAAAAATGACATCACTGCTTATACAAGGAGGTTTAATGAGTTGAGCTTGATGTGCTCTGATACTTTTGCGGATGACCGCAAGAAGATGAAGCAATACATCAAAGGATTGCCAAGCAACTTAAAGGGTGAGACTACTTCGTCAAAGATGAGATCTTTTGATGAAGCTGTCCAAATGGCTCATGCTCTAATGGATGTGAAGGTGCAAGATAAGAAAGATAGTGTGGCTGAAGGTAACAAGAGGAAATGGGAGACTGCTCAAGCAAGTCAATCACAAGGTCAGAATCGTGGGGGTTATTGTAATAATACCCAAGGGACTAACAGAAATCAGCAGTTTAACCAAAGGAGGAATGATGGAATGAGAGCTGCCAAAGTGCCTAGAGGAAATAAGGTCAATCCGAAATGTAACCACCATAGGGAATACAATCACATCAGCAACTAGTGCGTTGCCGTTACTGATTTCATATGCAATTTCAGCCTCATTAATTCCGGTGCTACTGTAACCAGCAAGATCCAGTTCCCTCTTCACCAAATCATGTCCACCTATCACCATTGTGGATACAACATCACCAACTTTTTTTCCCTTCGTGGTTTCAACTGCACCTTCAGTTTCATTGTTAATATTCTTTCCCGTCATTCTAGTATCAGCACTTGAGTGGATGTTGGTTCCATCGATATTTTTCAAAGGCTTGAGTTTCATTTTTAATATTGTTTCCCGCCATTGATCAATGAGCACGTCAGTTTCATTGTTACCATCACCTTGATGTTCAGTTTTGGTACTTTCACCACCATAATCTTCATGTTCTGTAATCTCCTTTAAAGCATCAATGACAGGTTGAATTCGTTGATCCATACAGAATATGATGTAGCAAAAAAACAAAGATAAATAATTGAATCCAACAATCGTTGATTCAACGAATACCCGATTATTAAGAGAATCTTAGCAAACTGCCAAGAACTAAGCAAAAGCTTTCATTATCAAAAAACTCAGAGATATCTAATACAATGAAAAACCTAACATTTATAGGAAAATGAGAATCAATCTAAATAAATATTAATATTACTTTCTATTTTCCTAAACCTATAACAGGGAATTAAATATTCTCTTTACTAGAATTTATTTTTAAACAGAAAACTTAAATAAATAAAAAGAACAACAATATCTTGACTTTTATTTGGAGTTGAACCGCACCATTCTCTCTCCCTTAAAAAAAACTCGTCCTCGAGTTTGCATTGTATTCGTAGCATCCAAGTTTGCATCCCTTGCATCAAATTTCCTTTCTTTAAAATGAATCGACCTCGAACCTTGATCATCTTAAAACCCAACTTGTCGACCATGGTAGCTTGGATCATAGAAGAATAAAGATTATTAGCCACAACTATAGTGTCTTCAATGTTGTCTTCTTCCCCACCAAATTCTTCTTCTTTCTCAATGCCATCATCAATATCGGTATCATAAACTATCATAGATTCTTCTTCATATTGATCATCATCAAATATTGAAGGTCCTTCATAATCATCACTGGCCGTACCATAATCTTCCCATTTATCAGAAGATGAACCATCACCCTCAAAAAACGGATATTCTAACATCTTAATCAGGAACTTTGGCTCTGATACCAACTGATGTAGAAAAAAAACAAAGATAAATAATTGAATATGTTGATTCCAAAGAATGCCAGACACAATCCTTTCAACTATCGTTGATTCAAAAGAATATCGATAATCAGGCAAACTCCAACAATCGTTGATTCAACGAATACCCGATTATTAAGAGAATCTTAGCGAACTACCAAGAACAAAGCAATAGCTTTCATTATCAAAAAAACTCAAAGATATCTAATACAATGAAAAACCTAACATTTATAGGAAAATAAGAATCAATCTAAATAAAGATTGATATTACTTTCTATTTTCCTAAACGTATAAAAGGAAATTAAATATTCTCTTTACCAGAATTTATTGTTAAACAGGAAACTGAAATAAATAAAAAGAACATCAATATCTTGACTTTTATTTGAAGTTGAACCGCACCACAGGTGCACCTTGATGATCATTTGGAGCATTAATCGTGGGGTTTCTAGCTCCTTCTCTCTCCTTTACAGGGTCTTCCTTGCTTGAGATGTGGCAAGCGGTAATCTACCTTCGAATGGTCTCTCACAAACACCAAAATTAATCAAGACTTTATATTTTAACTTTTTCTATGAAGATAATCTACAAAACCCTTTTTAACGGTTTATATTTACAATCCAATCAAGCCGAAACACACTAAGCGAATAAAACCATAAAAAATCATCATTCTTTTTTTATTTCAACTAACATGTATGAGGAATATACTTAAAAAAACTCAGACCATGTAAAATGAAGAAAGATAGACAAACATTTAATTTCTTTAAAGAAACAAAAAGTTCATTAACTGTAGTTTGAAATTTTAGAAAAAAAGTAAACACACCGCTAATCATCAAAAAACACACATTCACAAATTAGTAAAAGGTCAAAAACACACAAACCTTATTGTTGCGGTTGACATAGATGCATCTTGAGCGACCTTGTCGTTAGCTGTATCATACTATTTCTTCTTTTTTATTTGAGCTATGTATGTTTCCTTTGACTCCCCCGTATTTGTGAAGTCAGATTTAGAACCAACACTCCTATCATCGCTAGGACCGATCTCTTCTGATGTGGTTTCATCTACGGATAAAAATAGGTCCTTTTACTTTAAAGGTACCGCTTGTGGATCGATTCATGCTAGACTGAATTTGATTTTTTGTATTAAGTGTTTTTAGAGAGATGAGAAGGTTGTAAATTGTGAAAATGAAGAGTTAGTATATATGGGTAAGCAAGATGAATATTCAAGTATGAATTTTATTCATATTTGACTAAATTTTATGAAATATTTGTAAAAGCCAAGACGGGATTAAACTCTTGTGAGTATAACATATTTTTTGAAAGCAAATGACAAAAATTTTAACAAGGTATGTATTAATTGTGTCAATGTAATGCAAACTTAATCTTATTACTTTGTTATATATATTGTTCAATATTATGGAATAAACATATATTATGTTCTTACTCTAGACTTGAAACCTCAGCTCTTTATTTATATAAAAAGTTACATACGAAAAATCAACTTAATTTAGTATACGACGATAAGCCTAGCCAAGCACAACGCTATAGCGAGTGTTCAACATTATGTACAGAGATTGCAACGTGTTGCTTATCCATAACTTTTAAACGTTTACCTCTTATCCGAGTTGGGCTTAAACCGACAAAAAAAATATCGATCGATAAGACACTTTCACTATATCATACTAAATTCGTTAATGTTGTTCGATATGGCTTACCATTCCTTAAAAAAATTTAAGATATATCTATGCGATACTCAAACTAACTAAAGGTTGCTTATTATACTGTCACACCCCCAAATTTCACTGCAACGGAAGACTGGATTTGGGTTGCGACTTCATGGCGTGAAGAAGACTTGATGCGAGAGAACGACCTCTACATGCCAAAACAACAACGCAGACTCCACATAATCCACATAGTAGCATACCTGAGAAAAACATTGCTAAAGTGTCAACACAAAGTTGGTGAGTTCCTAGGTTTGAGTTTAAGAAAACAATAAAAATCATTTCAATGAACCACAAGATTCGTATCCACCTGTGACAATATAACACATACAAAGTCACATAGTTTATCTTTACTACTATTTAAGCTCATGACACCGATGCGTTAACGAGTCTAACTGACTTCGTATGTGTGTGCCCATGCAGGTGACTAACCCAAGTCACCCGTCGTCTTCAAATGAAATTGTATTTACTTGAACGCACCCATTCAAAGTAAATAGGAGTGTCAAATCCGATAGATCTATCCATAACATTCGTGCTCACTTCGCTGTAACACAACTAGGTGACTAACGGTTCATGATTCATGGGCAGTTATCATTTGGTTGATCAACTACTAAAGAATAGTTTACTTGTGTTCACGCGTTTAGAAATCAAGCAATGTTCTCACCCCAAAAGATGATATTACAGTTTAAAATAGAGAGGGGCTAGTAACTCACAGTTGATAAACAATTTGAGAGATAGGCTAAGAAACTCACAGTTTGATAAAATAATTTAAGATACGGGCTAGAGAACTCACCCTGTTGACGGAAAGTAGTTGTAGAAACAAAGTAGAAATATACCGGTAACCTAATAAGAATAATGTTCATTTAAACCATGTGTAATATAAATATAATTTAAATGTATAAACCCTTTCTTAGTTGGTGCTTTAGGTTGGAATAATAACGAGTAAGGTTTTATAAAACATTTTTGGCTATTAAATTATTTAGAGTCGGGTTTTATCTTTTTAAACTAGGGTTTCATCAATTATTATCATTTTATATTTTCATGTTTATATAAAATAATTGATAGGTTTATATGGATTCAAGTAAAAGAAATTTAAATTTAATTAAATTTTGCTAACAAATTAGCAATTAAATTTTACATAGTTTTTAATAAAATAAAAATTCAGGTTTACGGTTTCAGCTTTCGTATTTATTTCTTAATCATATTAAGTATTATAAAAGCATGTAATAGTTTAGTAAATTAATATCAAATATAATGTTTATAAGTTTAGCATGAAATTGCATTTAACAATTTCATGGGTTATAAAATATAAATAGATTTTCTTAAAAACGTCATTTTTACGCGTAGTTATCGTTTATTAATTATAAACTCGTTTTTAATCCTTCTACCAGATTATTTTTGCAGAGATTGATTCATATTTTGATCTTACCATTTTATTAATAAATTCATATTAGTGACATTCTAAGTGTTCTAAAGTTTACCATTTTACATGCATACAATTTCATTAAGGGTTAAGTCCATATATTAGCAATGTAATTTTCAAATTTTACACATTTAGGTAAGCAACTCCAGATATTACTAATACAGTGATTAAAACTTTCATTTTTTTTAAATATAGGTAATATGACCGGTTGAGAGCAGGTTACAACATAAAATTACCGACACGTCATATTCTTTTGCATATGTGGATATTTAAACACATTCTTTTTATTTTAATTTGAACACATTCTTTTTATTTTAAAAGGGGAATTTTGTCATTTATTTTATTCAATCTTTACACTCTTATTTTAATTCGGAGATTTTAAACATTTTCTTCACATTCCCAGATCTTAAACATCATCTTCTTCACCTAAATTCATAAAATCATAAAAACCTTTATTTCAACCACAAAAAGACACAAACAAAAAACGCATCACACTTATCAATAAAAAAACCAGATCCAATTATCAAACCCAATTTAATTCTTCAGTGGTGGTGTATCTTAGATGTGAAATTTGTTAGTTAACTGATTATGGGAAGATATATAAGCCTAACTGGTTCACATTCAACCATCCAATTAAATAAAAACATAATTTTAAAGCTTGTGGAATATTGTATAATGAAAAGCAATAAAAATTATGCAACTTCAATTAAAGTATGCTGACTTTCGTAACATAAACTATGATTGAAGTAATAAAAACATGAAATTGATAAAAAAAATTGAAGGATCAATATTACTAAGAAGGGTGAGATTAAATTTAGACATCTAAAAAATTTAGATATCTGGGTAGAAGATCGGTGGTGGAGGGATTAAATTAAAGATAAGATATCTAGGTAGAAAATGGTGGTGGTAGGATTAAATATACAATAAATGGTTGTGGAAGATGATGGTGGTGAATTTGGATTAAAAAAATCCACGTGGAATATTAAAAATAGGTATTTATCTAGTTGGAAAATTACTCGGTAATCTTACCTATATTTTTAAAAATTAGACGGTTTCAATGACCATATTAGTAATATGTTGATTTGGTTACCTAGATATGTAAAACTTGCAAAGTACATTGCTAATATATGGACTTAACCCTTTCATTAATTTCACATAAAATCATAAAATTAAAAGTGTGATAACTAATTCATTCTTAGGTCTTTTTAATTGGTTCAAAGAGAATTAGAAAGTTTATGAAAAATGAAATATGAATATTTAGAGTAAAAATTTTGTGACCAACATTGGATGGTCGGTTTTTAACAAAAGTTTAGCCGTTTGTAAGCTAGTTTAGCAACGAGAGTTTTGGCTACTTTTACCACTTGATCAAATAACATTACTTATTGAGTTTAAATAACATAAACTAATTAGTAACATCATTTAACAGTAAGAAACATGAAAATTCAGTTCATAATCAAGTTAGGAAAAATTATGGCACGGTTTTTACCCGTACGTCCTGTTAGGGCTCGTTTTTAACCATTTAGCCAATTATGTGTTACTTTTCAACTTTAGGCATTTCTAGATCAAGGTTTAACATGTAATAAGTGTTACTTGTACTAGGTAAATCAGATATTATGAAGTGATTTGTGGTTTGAGCAAAACCGAACCTAGAAAACCCTAAAAAGAGCCCGGCTAGGATTTTGCTTACAAAACCCGTACACGAACACTTGGAGGACTTAGGGACTTGTACTAGGACTACATGGTAGACCAGAATTGGTATCAAGAATATTTCTAAGTAACAAGAACACCAGCAGCAACAAGAATCAATAATCAAAAGTAGGGTTTCTTAGAAAACCCCAAATTAGTTTTGGCTATGGTTTTGTCTAGGGTTCTTCACACTTGCTGAGCTTCTAGGGCAAAGATCAAGGGTCCTTGTGGAGGTTTAGGAGCCCTTGAATTCAATTGTGATGGTGGGAATGGTGGTGTGATGATGGTGACAATGGCCAGCAGCAAACAAGAACACAAGGAGGATTTGATTTGATTTTCATTGTGATTTTGGAATGAATGGAGATCAAGACCTGAACTACCTATTTATAAATCTATTTTAAGCTTATCTTATCACATAGAAATCAAAAATCATGGCTGGGATTAAAGAACTGTTGGTGTAGATGATGAAACAGTACTCAGAGATAAGCAACGACTTGTTTTGAGGGTTTTTAGGATATTCATGATATAAAGTCGTGGGTAGGGTATATAGGGGATATATAGTCGTTCTATAGCTGCTATGAACAAGAATTATCATTATTTGGCAAGTAGATAAATGTAAACATGTTTCCTAATTTATTTCCTAATTATCTACATTGATTTTCCCTATTCTCTAGCTTTGTACAACCGGCCTAAAGATCTCTAGGGCCTAAAACCACGAAATTTATGTTAAGTAGTGAGTAATATTGGCTAATTTGGGTTTAGGTACATTTGGTTGGGTTTAATTTTGGTTTACGGGCTTTTAAAAATAGTTACGGGCCTTTAAAAATAGTTACAGGCTTATTTCTTGTCGTTTAATAATTTAATTAATCTCATCTAATTAATTATTAAGTTTAAAAATCAATTTTATTAGTTTTTAGTTGCTACAATAAATTTAGACATTTTCGTGATCATTTTGACAATAAAACGATATTTTATAATTAAATAATAAATAAAATACGATCACCTCGATAAATTATTTGAAACCTTGAAAATAAATTAAAAATGATAAAAATATGATTTATAGACTTTTTATGGTCCTTCGTATATTGTGTTGAAGAAATCATGAGTCAAGAACGTTTAAATAACTTTTTATTATTAATTAACGGTGTTTTCGATAATTTATGTTAACTATTAAAAATTAATTATTATTGACACTTATATGACCTATAAACTTAAAAATTTCATTTTAACTAAACAAATAAAACACATAAGCTTTTAGTTCGATGGCCTCCAATTATAGTTAATCACGATTTCCCATTAGCACAATATTTATTGTCTACTTTGCAGTAATTAATTTAAACATGTATCATATAAATTTATATATCACAAATAGAATATCCTAATAGTCCTTCGTAGTATTATTGGTGATAATATAATTTGTTATTTTTTGAATATCTTTGTGTTTATAATTTACAGTGTTCACTAAAAAAATTGTAGCGATAATTATTTCATTCTTTGGATTAATAATGAGTTCAAAGTTACTGGTTGTCACATTCACCCCACCTTAGAGGATTTTGTCCCGAAATCATGACCATGTACACGTTAAGTATTTGTTGAGAAGAAGACGAAAGTGGTGAGTGGAGGCCGAACGGCTACTAATAGTAACTAACGGTTACTTTTCTCCCCATAAATCAAGATTTTCAAAATTATAACACACACTTAAGTTTTTATCTCTTAGTTTAGGTTTCTTCTATTCATCACGGCAAGGATGTCGTATGTCGTTCCCATAGTTGCGATCGTATTCGTCGTCGTGATGGCTATCTACTTAGCGAACGCTCCTCCAGAAGAAGATCCACAGTTTCCTAATCGTTATCGTGGTGTTCATCATACCGCTTATCATTTTGGCGATTGGCGTAGAAGTATTTTGGAAGAATTAAGTATTAGGATTTCATGTATTTGTACTTTTGTATTAATGTTTTAGCTGAATGTTTTCTTAAATAAACCGATGTTTCATTTATTGTGCGTGATTTAGTTATTCCTATTTATCGTTGTATTTGTGCTCTCAAACTTTTCGTGTTTAAGTTTGCGGATTTTTTTTTCTTATTGTTTATTTTTTGTTCCAAAATAATTATGGTATGGTAGTTCTTAAGATTTTTGTTATTTAGAATTTCAGCTTTTGGTATTACGCTCTCATTTATGATTGTTTTTCTTTTGAATTGGTTATATTAGTTTTCTTATTTATGGTAACTACTACAAGCACACTATTATTCTATCTCGATTATACATAGGTGATCAAGCTATGTATATTCAAGATACAACATATAGTGTCCTCCTTTTCGTCACCTCTTTTATTTGTATCTTGCTTTTTATGGGATTGCGGTGTATTTTATTTTTGGTGCTTTTAAATTATTTGATGGGATGAATATCTCATATTCCCATCGTGGTTGATTATTCTTTATTTTCCTTTTATTTTTTTCATATATTCGTTGGGATTGGTTATTTGTTTCTTTTCAGTTATATCTTTATATTAGTGTTTATATTTAATTTGTTTGTAAAATTATGAATTTTTCATTTTACAAATTTTTGTTATATGTTATAGTTTTTAACTTACTCATTTTTTTCTAGTCGTAAGTGTCTTTTAGGCATTAATAAAATTCGGTTACTATTCCTAAATATTTCATTCTAATTATTTCACAAACTCCCATACATCCTACCGCCCTATTTTTAATATATTCAAATTTCAAAATTTTCTCTCACACAACCTCCTCAATTATTTTTCAAAAACTCTTCACACACACAAAACCCCATTTTCTTTTCAAAAAATTTCCGGTTACTCTTCCCGATGAAAAACCCGATGGAGATTTTTACTCCGGTTATGATTATTATTATTACATCGCTCGTTTTACTTATCTATCATATGTGTTTCTTTTCGGATGGAGATGTTTGTTTTATTTTAGCAGTTTATATATTCGGTGTATTCCCATTACTTTGTATCTTGCTACATTATGAATGGAAATATTATGGCCTTATTTGATAAGGTTTATTTAATTCGTATTGTACTTTATTTATCTTCGGCTAATTTATTTCTTAAGTGCTTGGTGATAGTTAATTATTTTTATTAGCTTTACCTTTTTCCTTTATAATCTTTTTGGTTGGTGAGGTTATGATTTTTATTTCTTTATGGTAATTTTGGGAGTGTTTTTAGTAAACTTGACTTTCATAAGGCTCGTTCACAATGGTTAAGAATTAAACATTATTTTATTAAACACGAAATTGAAAGATTACATTGTAACATCGACGGTTGTCGAGTCACTTGATTCGTACAATATTACAACATTTAATTTATGTTCCTGGTGAGGTTGTAATAAGGATCCCTACAAAGTATTCCGTAGAGATGTGGAAATTGCCGTTCCATCTGTGTAGGTTTGATACTGTCTCTTGTGTACCAACTGGATTCATTTGAACTTCCTTCTTGAGTAGGTTCATTTAAGGTTCGTTGGGGTTGTGTTATTCTTATGGGCTGCTTTGAGGATCTACAATATCTTTTCCTATGCCCAGGCCTATTACAATTTAGGCAACGCTCCGGGCACTCCTTGCGGTGATAGTAGTCGCACTTGGCACAATAAGGTTTATTTCCTTCATAATTGTTCCTTGGGATTATATTAGGGTTATGGCTTGTGTTAGGAGTCATTTACCTTCGTATTGGACCCACCCTCCTTTCTTGGTCTTGCGGATAATATCTCTCCCCACGATTTGTGTTGTACACTTGTCTTTGCTCAGTTTGGATATTGGGTCTATAATAGAGATTTTGTGTCCCTTTATGATGATTGGTATTGTTGATCCTTCCGTCATTAGTTGGTTCTTCATTTCGTCTAAGTACTGAGCACATGCTTGGGTGATGCCCAATTATTCCGCACCGTGTGCATACGACTTCACCTCTTAAACTGGGTCCTTCTGGGTTTGTAGGGTGAATTTGATTGAGTTTGTTGATCATGGGTTATGGATGGATGATTGGATTTATTGTTCGATGAGTTGGGTAAAGGTTTGGACTCATGGTTTGATGTGTTGGATAACGATCTGGATTCATGGTTTGGTGTGTTGGATAAGGGTTGTATCGGTATTGGTTAGGAATATTAATATTGCCTCGATGTTGGCGAAACAAAGTGTCTTGCACCTCAAATGAACCTTGTCCAAGGTTTATAGGATTCATGGTTCCTTCAAAAGTAAAGCACAAAATTAGCTCTTCTTATAATAGGTGTATTGATTTATTTCTGAATGTGTATATAAAGAGAAAATCTTATGCAACAATAACATTCAATTCAATAAGTTACCCATTAATTGTAAAAAAAATTGTGTGGTCTTTTATAGGAGTAATACTTGACATGTCGTTTTTTTTATCTACATTCCTAAACGTGCTAGTATTCTACGAATTTGTTCTTGGTCTTCAGCTTGTCGGACCTCAAAGTCTCCTGCTCCTATTTATAGAATTGCAATCTCATTCTCTGCAGCTGCAAGAGAGTCTTGCAACTCGGAAATTAAGAGGTTCTTGTCTTCCATGTCGTCGTGAAGGGTGTCTATCTCAACTTCAATATTTTCTATCCTTGTTGTAAGGTCTTCAGAGTTTTCTCCAAATGGCTCAGCTGCTGATCCTCCATCAGAGAAGGTTGTGGCGTCGGGGTTATATTGTGGTGAGAGTGATCTACTTCGCTTTCAAGATGGGCCAGTGGTGTGTGGTGTGTGTAGATTAGTCGTATCAGGTGGAGGGTTTGACTTTGACATAAATGATGGTGTTTTCTGTGATGGCAATTGATTGACATCCAGTGGGGTCGTGGGTCCTCCGACGGCTGCCTCTTTTGACGAGTCATAATGTATTTGTGTGGGTGGTGATTGTGACATTTTTCTGGGATAAAATGTTTCGAGTGAGTTCGCTATTATTTTAAAGTATCATTTTTTTATTTAGTATTAGAGTTAGTGTTTCATTATCTCTTGGTGGTTATCATTGTAATTAAGTATTAAGTATTCAATATTTTTAGTGATATGATTTTCACTGGTTTGGTTGTGCATTCATAGAATGCGTTCTTTTGGTAAATATTGTTGCTTACGGGACTATTGGATGTTTAGTATAGATATATACGTATATATGTGTGTATATATACATAAGTATATGTATATATATGTTTAGAAGTAATATTTATAAGTACACGAAATTCTTCATGTAGTGAGATTATAATTTAATTTCATATTTTCGCTATATCATATTATTCACTAACATTAAGCAGATAGGGTATTGCATGTTATGTACTATTATAATACTATAGTGTTTCCCACTAGATTACGTCATCCCACACCCATGGGTGGCTATGCATAGTCCCACAAACATGTTTTTCATAGTAACACTTAGTAGTTTAGTAGGTGAAAATATTATGTCAAACAATTTATTTTTTATCAGGGTTTTAACACTATATGGTTGGTATGCTACTTTATCATGCAATTTAGAGCCGATTATAGTCTAGAGTTACTAATGCAACCTAGTTCTCTATAATCAAGGGCTCTGATACCATTCTGTCACACCCCCAAATTTCATTACAGCGGAAGACTGGATTTAGGTTGCGACTTCATGGCGTGAAGAGGAATTGATGCGAGAGAACGACCTCTAAATGTCAAAACAACAATGCAGACTCCACATAATCCACATAGTAGCATACCTGAGAAAAACATTGCTAAAGTATCAACACAAAGTTGGTGAATTCCTAGGTTTGAGTTTAAGAAAACAATAAAAATCATTTCAATGAACCACAAGATTCGTATCCACCTATGGAAATATAACACATACAAAGTCACATAGTTTATCTTTACTACTATTTAAGCTCATGACACCGATGCGTTAATGAGTCTAACTGACTTCGTATGTGTGTGCCCATGCAGGTGACTAACCCAAGTCACCCGTCGTCTTCAAATGAAATTGTATTTACTTGAACTCACCCATTCAAAGTAAATAGGAGTGTCAACTTCGATAGATCTATCCATAACATTCGCTCTCACTTCGCTGTAACACAGCTAGGTGACTAACGGTTCATGATTCGTGGGCAGTTATCATTTAAGTAATCAACTAGTAAAGAATAGTTCACTTGTGTTCACGCGTTTAGAAATCAAGCAATGTTCTCACCCCAAAAGATGATATTACAGTTTAAAATAGAGAAGGGCTAGTAACTCACAGTTGATAAACAATTTTAGAGATAGGCTAAGAAACTCACAGTTTGATAAAATAATTTAAGATAGGGGCTAGAGAACTCACCTTGTTGACGGAAAGTAGTTGTAGAAACAAAGTAGAAATATACCGGTAACCTAATAAGAATAATGTTCATTTAAACCATGTGTAATATAAATATAATGTACATGTATAAACGCTTTCTTAGTTGGTGCTTTAGGTTGGAATAATAACGAGTAAGGTTTTATAAAACATTTTCGGCTATTAAATTATTTAGAGTCGGGTTTTATCTTTTTAGCTAGGGTTTCATCAATTATTATCATTTTAGATTTTCATGTTTATATAAAATAATTGATAGGTTGATATGGATTCAAGTAAAAGAAATTTAAATTTAATTAAATTTTGCTAACAAATTTGCAATTAAATTTTACATAGTTTTTAATAAAATAAAAATTTAGTTTTACGGTTTCAGCTTTCGTATTTATTTCTTAATTATCTTATGTATTATAAAAGCATGTAATAGTTTAGTAAATTAATATCAAATATAAATTTTATAAGTTTAGCATGAAATTGCATTTAACAATTTCATGGGTTATAAAATATAAATAGATTTTCTTAAAAACGTCATTTTTACGCGTAGTTATCGTTTATTAATTATAAACTCGTTTTTAATCCTTGTACCATGATTATTTTTGCAGAGATTGATTCATATTATGATCTTACCATTTTATTAATAAATTCATATTAGTGACATTCTAAGTGTTCTAAAGTTTACCATTTTACATGCATACAATTTCATTAATTTCACATAAAATCATAAAATTAAAAGTGTGATAACTAATTCATTTTTGGGTCTTTTAATTGGTTCAAAGAGCATTTGAAAGTTTATGACAAATGAAATCTGAATATTTAGAGTAAAAATTTCGTGACCAACATTGGATGGTCGGTTTTTAACAAAAGTTTAGGCATTTTTAAGCTAGTTTAGCAACGAGAGTTTCGGCTACTTTTACCACTTGATCAAATAACATTACTTATTGATTTTAACTAACATAAACTAATTAGTAGCATCATTTAACAGTAAGAAACATGAAAATTCAGTTCATAATCAAGTTAAGCAAAATTATGATACGGTTTTTACCCGTACGTCCTGTTAGGGCTCGTTTTTAACCATTTAGCCAATTACGTGTTACTTTTCCACTTTAGGCATTTCTAGGTCAGGTTTTAACATGTAATAAGAGTTACTTGTACTAGGTAAATCAGATCTTATGAAGTGATTGGTGGTTTGACCAAAACTGAACCTAGAAAACCCTAAAAACAGCCCGGCTGGGATTTTGCTTACACAACCCGTACACGAACACTTGGAGGACTTAGGGACTTGTACTAGGACTAATTGGTAGACCAGAATTGGTATCAAGATTATTTATAAGTAACAAGAACACCAGCAGCAACAAGATTCAAGAATCAAAAGTAGGGTTTCTTAGAAAACCCCAAATCAGTTTTGGCTATGGTTTCTTCTAGGGTTCTTCACACTTGCTGAGCTTCTAGGGCAGAGATCAAGGGTCCTTGGTGGAGGTTTATGAGCCCTTGAATTCAATTGTGATGGTGGGAATGGTGGTGTGATGATGGTGACAATGGCCAGCAGCAAACAAAAACACAAGGAGTATTTGATTTGATTTTCTTTGTGATTTTGGAATGAATGGAGATCAAGACCTGAACTACCTATTTATAAATCTATTTTAAGCTTATCTTATCACATAGAAATCAAAAATCATGGCTGGGATTAAAGAACTGTTGGTGTAGATTAGGGATATTCATGATATAAAGTCGTGGGTAGGGTATATAGGGGATATATAGTCGTTCTATAGCTTCTATGAACAAGAATTATCATTATTTGGCAAGTAGATAAATGTAAACATGTTTCCTAATTTATTTCCTAATTATCTAAATTGATTTTCCCTATTTTCTATCTTTGTACAACCGGCCTAAAGATCTCTAGGGACTAAAACCACGAAATTTATGTTAAGTAGTGAGTAATATTGGCTAATTTAGGTTTAGGTACATTTGGTTGGGTTTAATTTTGGTTTACAGGCTTTTAAAAATAGTTACGGGCCTTTAAAAATAGTTACGGGCTTATTTCTTGTCGTTTAATAATTTAATTAATCTCATCTAATTAATTATGAAGTTTAAAAATCAATTTTATTATTTTTTAGTTTTTATAATAAATTTAGACATTTTCGTGTTCATTTTGACAATAAAACGATATTTTATAATTAAATAATAAATAAAATACGATCACCTTGATAAATTATTTGAAACCTTGAAAATAAATTAAAAATGATAAATATATGATTTATAGACTTTTTATAGTCCTTCGTATATTATGTTGAAGAAATCGTGAGTCGAGAACGTTTAAATAACTTTTTGTTATTAATTAACGGTGTTTTTGATAATTTATGTTAACTATTAAAAATTAATTATTATTGACACTTATATGACCTATAAACTTAAAATAATTCATTTTAACTAAACAAATAAAACACATAAGCTTTTAGTTCGATGGCCTCCAATTATAGTTAATCACGATTTCTCATTAGCACAATAATTATTGTCAACTTTGCAATAATTAATTTAAACATGTATAATATAAATTTATATATCACAAATAGAATATCCTAATAGTCTTTCGTAGTATTATTGGTGATAATATAATTTGTTATTTTTTGAATATCTTTGTGTTTATAATTTACATTGTTCACTAAAAAAATTGAAGCGATAATTATATCATTCTTTGGATTAATAATGAGTTCAAATTTACGGGTTGTCACATATACAGTCTTTTTTTCACGGATTGCCATGTATGTGAATATTGGTATTATTGCATCATACTAATTTTGCCACTAAAAATATTCGTCTATTAAGCATCAATGAGGTGTTTCAATATTTTCTTGTCATTTTAAATTCTATTAACTATTAATAGTGAAGTACATATATATTCAAAGCATCACCTTAGAAGAGAAACATAAGTTCATCATTAATACAGTAAAAATCACATCTAAAAAGTCAAAGAATCATATAATATACATTTCATATATAAAGATAGCAGAGTAGTACCTGTATGTTTGTCGTAACAAGTACCATGTGATTAACTATAGAAAAATAAAAAGAACTAGTGGTGACTCAGATTTCCAGTTCATCGTTTTTTATCGCTCATTTATAGTTAGTTTTTGGACGACTTTATTTGTTAGTCGAACTGATGGTGACTCGGATTCTTAGTTGAGCCCGTTGCTCCGATCCATTTTTCAAAGTATATGTACTATCAACCTGTTAGCATATAGGATGTATGTAGCTTTAAGTGTTTTATTTGTTTGTACAATAAGTATAGTAACATATATTTTTCATTTTAAGAGTGTTTTAAGGTAACATTAATTTATTTATTGTGCTTAAGTGTTGTTATGTTTAGTTTTCATTTTTAGAGTCATTTTACAACTTTACTATCAACTTGTTAGCATATACAATGTATGTAGCTTTACGTTTTTTATTTGTTTGTACAAAAAGTATAGTAACATATAGTTTTCATTTTTTAGTTTTTATTGACATGGTGTTCTAAAATAATTATTAACTATATGAGTTGATTTGATGTATTTGTACATTAAATAGTTGTAAACCTAGCTTTATAACTTGTATTACGTAAAATACTTTGTAATTTGTGTTTTAGCTGGTTGTACAATGTGTATGATTATATATATATTGTTGAAATAAACTTCCAACTATGTTCAACAATTAATATTCAAAAAGTGGTTTTTTCTTTGTAAGTTGTTTAGATCATATATTTAATAATACATATATTAAAAATAGACCAGATTTTATATAAATAAGTAAAAATTTTAAATATAAAAGCTATAAAATGTTTGGCAAAGACAATTATTACGATTTAGGTTTGTATATATAACTTATTTTGAATCTTTTCCTAACCAATTTTTTTAACTATAAAAGGTGCTAGTAAAAAAGAAAATAATCGAGTTATAAAGCGTTTAGCTAAACTAAATCTAGGATCACGTATCCGATCTATCCATAGTATATTAAATTTAGTAATTAATATGAAAGTGTCTTAACATACATTTTTAGTAGGCTTTGAATCAAAATAAAGCTAGTTCTTAAAGTGCCATAAGACCCTACTACACATTGATTGGAACGATCATGTAATATTTGAACACATATTTGTTTGTTTATTAGTTGACGGTATCCAAAGAGTCAAAATGATTTATGACGTTTGTATATTCGATAAAAATATCACCTATGCGGGAACCATTTTCAAAACGTTCAAGGCAATCGAAAATTCCACCACGAGTAAGTGTTGATTCATTTCCATATTTTCCTTACAATATTGACATTGTATCAAATTTAAATCTATACCATGAACACACATTTATCCTCATCCATCTCTCTACTTTGTGTCTTTTGGACTATACGTATATTTTTAGGTATTTTGCCTAACTTGACCTCCCGATCTTGCTGAATTTTGATACCAAGAGTTCCAAAAAAACTTAATTTGGAATTTAGATATGATCATAGGAGCCTCACATATATACCCAACAGTTAGACCCGAATACGTAAAAGGAAGTTTACTATGTTTTCATCTAGTTTCTCAACTAACATGTTAATGTGATCAACGCCTACACCAACATCATAAAGGAAATTGTCATTATGATATCTTCTAATTATGAAGACACATGATAAAAACTTAATATGTAAATTAATGATTTCACGTTACAGTTTCACACTTACCAACAAAAACAACATCATCAACGAACTGAATAAATAAAAAGACTCTAGTTGCACATCTTGCCCTATTTCTCTTGCAATGAAGCTGCTTTCATTTAGGTTAACGAACTGAATAAATAAAAAGACTCAAACATTTTAAAAATGGTCCATAAATAAGTGTGATTTTATTGAAAACACAAATTTTAGAATACATTGAATATCTTCGAATTGGTAGCCCCAATAACCAAAGAAATACATGTTTTAATATTATGTGACCGTTCAAGTCACTACGTAATTTGTTCATATGCATTTTTGGAATAAGTTTTATTTTAATTCATGACCTCCTTATATTGTACGTTAAGACACGTTCACTTTGATTACTAAATCAAATCCAGTTTAGATTGGTTAGATACCTGATCCTAAATCAACTTGATTATCTTCTTTTTCACTAGCACCTTGTATTGTAAATATTTTCTTTAGAAAAATAACTAAAATAAGGAACATGTACAAACCTAATTCGCGATATAGTTTAGGTTTCGAAGGCTCTTATGCATTTAAACTTTTATACTTCTTTTATACCCCATCAACAACCAATGCATGTTGAGGATCATTTAGAGCATTATGGATGTTTTACATCCTTATCTCTTTTTACAAGATCTTCTTTGCTTGATGATGTGTGCCAAGAAGTAATCTACACAACATCACACTTGATCAGAACCCTATATTTCAACTTTTTCTATAAAGGTAATCAATAAAACCTTTTTTAACGGCATAACTTTTATTAGATATAAACTACCAAGATACTGCATCAAAAATACAAATATACGATTATTACAAGAATACTTAATATTTCTAACGAAAACAATCCAGAACAAACTAAGCAAATAAAATCCTAAGAATTCATCATTCTTTATTTATTTTAACTAACACCGTGTATGAATATACTAAAAAATCTAAGGTCATGTAAAACTAAATGATAGACAAACATTTCATTACCATAAAATTTGACGATATGGTTTTATGTTAGGTTGACTTTGATTCATTGTATAAGGTTTTATAGAAAGAGGCGATGGTTGTGAATTGTGATAAAATAAAGAGGTGCATAGGGTGAAATATAATTTGGCAAAAAAGGTGAATAGTCACCTGTAAATTTAATTCATATTTGAATAATATTTTTTAAACATTTACCTAAAAGGTAAGGTGGGATTAAATTGGTATGCGTATAATATATTTTTTGAAAGAAAATGCTAACAAGTTGTATATTCATTATGTGAGTGTAACGCAAACTTAATCTTATTACGTTTTCTATTTTGCCATTTTCTTTTTAGAAGATAAGTACGATGTTTAATGCTATCCAGAATTTTTAAACATTTACACCTTATTGTGGTTGGAATTGAACCGGTAAAACAAATATATTGATTGATAACTATATCTTACTAAATCCGTTAATGGTGTTCGAAATGACTTACCAATCCTTTAAAAAAAGTAAGATACATCCATGCGATATTTAAACCAACTCAAAGCTACTTATTGTATAGTTTTTTTCATAGATTGTCAAGTATGTGAATATTGGTATGATTGCATCATACCAATTTTTTCACTAAAAAAGTCGCCTATTAAGCATATTAAGCATCCGTGAGGTGTTTCAACCTTTTCTTGTCATTCTAAAATTCTATTTACCAATCATAGCAAAGTCTGTATGTATTTAAAGCACCATCTTTAAAGAGAGATATTAAATCAGCATTAATACATTACGACTCTCATCTAACAACCCAAAAATACATATTATATGTACATGTGTTTGTATATAAAGAACTAACTAGCAGAATACTCGTGCATTGCGGTAGCAAGTACCATGTGATTCATAGGATAATACTAAAAAGAACGGGCGGCAACTTCGAATCTCGGTTCTCCCATTTTTATCGATCATTTCAAGTTCGTTTTTGGGGGCCTTTATATGGTAGTCGAACCGTTGGCAACTCTGATTCACGGTTGATCTCGTTGCTCCGAACCATTTTGAAAATATATGTACTATCAACTAGTTAGAATATAAAATGTATGAAGCTTTACGTGATTTTATAGTTTCTACAATACCTATAGTAACACGTATTTTTACTTCAAAGGCGTTTTAAAAATAATATTAATTGGTGTGTTAATAGTTTGTGTCTTATGTGTTGTAATGTTTAATTTTTATTTTCTAAGTCCATTACAACAAAAAAATGTCATTATACAACTTATTGAATTGTACCTTGTATGCATTAAAAATATAATTTTACTTTTGATTTAGATAGTGTTTTAAAAGAAGTATTAATTATATGTGTTGATTTGATGTATTTATGCATTAAATTGTTGTAAACCTAGCTTTTAAACTTGTAATTAAAATACTTTATAGTTTGTGTTTTAACCGGTGGTACAATGTGTATGATTTTACGTATTGTTTAAATTCAACTTTCAACTATGTTAGTAACCAACTGTGTTAGCATAGTTGGTCAACAAGGTATCCTTGGAGAGGTATCTTTAGAGATGTTTTGGGTTCAAGTCTCACCATTACCTTCTGGGGCAGAATAAATAGAAGGTTCGAGATGGATTGGGGAAACTAAAACTGCCCAATTGGGGATTATCCCTAAGACAAAATGTTCGAGACTTACATACTGCTTAATTGAATGAAACTAAAACTTGAATCACTAACTACTAACTAGCCGTTAAACAAACATTCAACTATGTTAATCATTTAATACCCAAAAAGTGGTTTTGTGCTTGTTAGTAGTTTAGATCATATATTTAATAATACATATATTTAGAAAAAAGAGATTGGGTTTTTATAAAAATAAGTTAAAGTTTTTAATATAAAGACTATAAAGTGTTTAGCCAAGTTAATTGTTACGATTTAGGTTTGTACATGTATCTTATTTTGATATTTTCCTAATGAAATTTTTTATTATGAAAGACGCTAGTGAAAAAGAAAATAATCGAGTTACAAAGTGTTTAGCCAAGCCAATTATGATCTTTAGTTCCAAGAGCACCTACAAGCTATTTGATATCTAACATGGTCCGGATTGTTTGCACGCCCCGCGAAAATGACAATAAAAAAATTGCATTCGTCAAGGTTTGATCCACATATGATTGTCAAATATGTATAGTTATGTTGTGTGGAAATTATGGTAGAAACTCCTGTATAGATACAAATAAAAGTATCTAACAACTCCTAGGCTAGAATTCAGTAAACTAATCCAAATTTACGTAGTGACTAAGATTGATTCTTGGAAGCCAATAATATAAGTCTAAAAAATGTAGGCTGCGTTTAATTAGATGGAAAACACTTTTTTTTTACAAAATGTTTTCTAGAAAACAAGGAAAACAGAAAATGCGTTTAAATTATCGTTTTTCAAAAATATTTTCTGAAAAATGCAAATTTCCTGTTTTACCCATTTGTACACAAAACAAAAAAAACTTTTTTTTTTTGTTTTCTAAGTTTTCCTTTAGACACAGAAAATTCATATTTTCCCCCTTTGTTTCCTTTATAGTTTGAAAAATGGAAAACACAAACACATATTTCTTCAAATAAACACGTTTTCCAAATTTGTAAGTGTTTTGTAGAAAAAGAAATCCATTTTCTTTTTCTACAAAACATAAAATAGAAAATGAAAGAAAATGTTTTTCAACTAAACGCACCCTAAAATTTCTGAAGTGAGGAGCCTTTGGCCGATTCAGGTAGCTTTAAAATCCTTACAAATTTGACAGCTTTGCTTTGATCTAGATGTTGGGTATATTTTATGTGTTGTGCATTCTTGAATCTTTACAGTTAGCTATTATTGTGTTTGCAAAATCGAAGATTCTATTCCTTAATCTTCAAATAGGTACGATCAAGTTCAACACTGCACACCCATATAATTATGGAACATATATAGCTTCCAAAGCCATGTCTTTATGGGACTTAAATAATGCTCAAATGAGAATTTTATTGCATCCTATCATTAATTTGTTGCTTAGTGAAGGTGCTTTTCAATTCATGTCTCTGTCGCCGATCCGTCACGGTTTTTTAAGTGGGCGAGAACAATCGTTATTTGTTTCTCGTTCCAAGTATTCGATGATGATCACTTGTTCGTCACACTAAGATTCTCTGGTGACGTAGTCGTCATAGTGTTCGTCAGAAAGTTGGATCTATAGGAGCTTGTTGTTTGTCGTAAAAATTAGTGACAGCTGAATGACTATCATTAAAATCCTACTAGTGACTATAACTATAACTACTAGTGACTATATCAAGAGGCGGACCGCCAGAAACTGTAATTGGGTGTTGCATAATTTTTTTTATGAATATTAGTACTAAAGATACCTTACATTATATAAAAATGGGTGTTGCATGTATCGTAAATAACCTATTTTTTTAACAAATTTACCTTTGGTGGCCTAAAATCGGGTGTAACCCGTGCCACAACCGGCTCTCATGTAGTTACGCCCATGATGATATCTCAGTAACAAAAGTTAGTGTTTCTCAATAATCAAATGTTTCAAAAAGAAAGTAGTATATAACTTTTATAAGACTAGTGATTTAAATGTTCTAAACTAATCAATTAATTGAATGAATCATGTATGAAATCTGAACTGCAAATTCGCCTGTAGCTGTGGTTATATTACTTTTAATTAAGCAAAATATTGATAGAAACGTAAGACCAAAACTTATATCTATCATCTTGTAAATTACGAGAGTAAAATTTATGCAGATCTAGTTTTACTCTCACACACACAGTTGATCTATTGCACCGAGGATTCTATAATCTATCTAGTGATTTCATATTGCTTCCGAAACTGAAATAACTTCATCAAGAGTACTGAATGTAATAGATATATTATCAGTATGTTTTAGGTTATAGAGAAATCAATATTAGCCTATTATTCGCATAGTTGCACACAAAAGACAAGGCTATATACAAACTTAATCAACAAATACCGCTTTAAATATCAAAACCGAACAGACGCAATCCTAATTTAGGCCTCCCCGTAGAAGACTCACCACGGCCTTTATTGGGTTCTAATTCACGTTCATCTTCATCAACCGTTTCTTTCCGTTTGCTACTTTCATACTCACCTCTAGAGTTATTATTACTGATGACGCCGCTACCATAATCAACAAGATAAGGTGTAGTTGCATCCCATTCAGGCACACTCTCTGCCATGATTGTGTCCCAACCAGGCCCATGCTCTACCACCATTGGGAATACAAGCACATCATCAACTAGTGGTTTGCCGTTACTAATTTCAGATGCACTTCCAGCCTGATCATTAATTCCGCTGCTACTATAACCAGCAAGATCCGGTGCACTCTTCATCAAACCATGTCCACGTATCACCATTGTGGATACAGCATCCCCAACTGGTTTTTTTCCCTTGGTGCTTTCAACTGCGCTTTCAGTTTCATTGTTTATATTGTTTCCCGCCATTGTAGTATCAACACGTGAGTGGGTGTTGCTTCCAAGGATATTTTTCACAAGCACTTGTTTCATTTTGAATACTTCTTCCTGCAATCGTAGTGTCAGCACGTCAGTTTCATTTTTAACATCGTCACGTGCATTGTTGCTAACATTTTCATTGCGTGATGACGTGGCAAGCGGTAATCTACCTTGGAACGGTCTGCACAACACCAAAATTAATCAAAACTTTATATTTTAACTTTTTTTCTATAAAGGTAATCTACAAAACCCTTTTTTAACGGCATGAAATTTATTTGATATGCTCTACCAAGGCGCGCTACAGCAAAAAAGACGAACACAAGATTATGTACGGTTTACATCTACAATCCAATCAATCCGAAATACACTAACCGAATAAAACCATAAAAGTTCATCATTCTTTTTTTATTTTAGCTAACACGTATGATGAATATACTAAAAAAAACTCAGACAATGCAAAATGGAAGAAAGATAGACAAACATTTAATTGCCATAAAGAAACAAAAAGACCATTAAGTGTACTTTAAAATTTTACTAAAAAAATAAACACACCACTTATTTATACATGATATAAATAATTTTATACATTCTTTCCTCAATAAATACACAAACTTTAAGTAGTACAACTAAAACAATATTATATATATCATTTGATGTATGAACTCAAATATAATTTAAGTAATACAATTTCAAAAGATAAATGTACAACATGATGTACCTCATTTTTAAAATTAATTTTAATTAATACATGTTATAAAGCATATGTTACAAATACACATTAATTAATATATTAAACATACTAATTAAAATATTTTTAAAAAATCCTAAATTGAATAAAACATCTTATTATACATACAACTATTAAAACACAAAAAAAACTTTATATAACTTACAAGTTGGTGATACATATGATTATAAAATCAGACCAGCTCAACGGGGCTAATCGAAAAACTGGAGAAACCGGCCGAAACCTATGCAAATAAGCAAACCAGGCCTGACCGGAATCATTTTCTTTACCTTTCTCTGATTAATCATATGGTACCCGTCGCTGCATCGCGTGGGTACCCTGCTAGTCATAAAAAACACACACATTCACAAATTAGTAAAAGGTCTCAAACACACAAACCTTATTGTGCCTGGTGACATAGATGCATCTTGAGTGACCTCGTCGTTAGTTGTATCTGATTTCTTCGTCTTGATTTGAGCCATGTATGTTTCCTTTGACTCTATGGTATTTGCGAAGTTAGATCTAGAACGAACTCTCCTATCATCACTAGGACTAGTCTTTTCTAATGTGGTTTCAACTGCCGATAAAAATATGGACCTTTTCTTAAAAGGTATCACTTGTTGATCATAAGTTTGACGGCCACTCTTCATGCTAGGTTGATTTTGATTCATTGTATTAAGTGTTTTTAGAGAATGAAGATGGTTTTAAATTATGATAGAATGAAGATGGTTGTAAGTGTTTTTAGAGAATGAAAAGGTGGTATATATATGGGCAAGAAAGGTTGAATATTCACGTATGAATTTAATTTATATTTGACTAAATTTATAATTTTTAGAAATATTTGCTAAAAGCCAAGCTAGGATTAAATTGATGTAGTATAATATTTTATTTTGAAATTTGCTTACAAGCCGTATTAATTGTTTTAATTAATGCAAATTTAATCTTATTACTTTTCCTATTTATTATGTTCTTTCTCTAGACTTGAAACCTCATCTCTTGATTTATATAAAAACTTAATCAACTTAAATTTGGTACACAGTATCTAGTTTTTCAACGATAAGCATAGCGAAGTAGTGCATTATAACGAGTGTTCGCAACATTATGTACAACGATTGCGACGTGTTGGTTATTCATAACTTTTAAACATTTACACCTTATCCTGGTTATGCTTGACCTGACAAAACATATATATTTATCGATAAGACACTTTTACAATATCTTACTAAATTCGCTAATGTTGTTCGATATGACTTACGATCCCTTATAAAAATTTAAGATATAACTATGCAATAATCAAACTAACTCGAGGCCTCTTATTGTATAGTTTTTTTCCCACACATTGTCATGTATGTGAATATTGGTATTATTGCATCGTATCGATCTTTCCACTAAAGAATACTCATCTATTAAGCATATTAAGTACCAATGAGGTGTTTGAATTTTTTTTTGTCATTCTAGAATTCTATTTACGAATAATTAAGTCTACATGTATTTAAAGCATCATCTTCAAAGAGAAACATAAATTTATTATGAATACATTGAAACTAACATTTACCAGCCCAATGAATCATGTTATCACGCGTTGTCGCAACAAGTACCATGTGATTAACTAGAGAAAAATATATAGAATCAGTGGTGACTCTGATTCATGGTTCACCCGTTTTTATCGATCATGTACATTTACTTTTTGGATGTCTTTTATTTTCTAGCCGAATTGGTGGTAACTCTGATTCCCGGCTAAGCTTGTTTCTTTGATCTCGTTTTCAAAAGTATATGTAATATCCACTTGTTACCATATAAAATGTATGTAGCTTTACGTGTTTTATTAGTTTGTACAACAAGTACAGTAAGAAATATTTCAATTTAAGAGTATTTTTAAAAAACCATTAATTGGTGTATTTATATTTTGTGCCTTAAGTGTTGTAATTTTTTAATTTCATTTTTAGGCCATTAATGCAAAAAAGGTTATTCGTCAACTTCTTGGTCAATTTTACCTTCTATGCACCAACAATATTTTTTTATATTTGATTGAGATGGTCTTTTAAAAGAAGTATTAATTATATGTGTTCATTTGATCTATTTGTGCATGAGAAATGCTACATTCACACTATTTTTATAAAAACAAATTCACACCCTTACATGTCACTTGATTATTGGAAGTGAAAATAAGAGAGATAATTTAATGCAATTCTATTGGTACATGTAACTTGCCACATGTGTAAGTGGATTTATTTTTGTAAAAAAGGTGTGGGTATAGTATTCCTCTTTGTGCATTAAATAGTTGTAAACCTAGCTTTCTAATTTGTATTACCAATAATTCTTTTTAGTTTATGTTTTAACTGGTTGTACAATGTGTTATTGAAATCAAACTTTCAACTATGCTAGTCATTTAATACATAAATAGTAGCTTGTCATTTGTAAGTACTTTAGATCATATATTTAACAATACATATATTTAGCAAAAAGAGATTGGGTTTTTATACAAATAAATAATGTTTTTAAATATAAAGGCTATAAAGTGTTTGGACAAGACAATTATTACGATTTTGATTTGTACATGTACCTTATTTTGGATCTTTTACAATAGAGCTAGTGAAAAAAGAAAAAAAAATGAGTTACAAAGTGTTTAACTAAGCCAAATCAAGGATCACGTATCCGATAAGTCCAAGCTATATTAAATTTTGTAATCAATATGAGGGTGTCTTAGCGTACAAGTTTAGGAGGCCTCAAAACAAAATAAAGTTATTTCTTAAAGTGCCATAAGACTCGACACATTGATTCGAAGGCTCAGATAATATTTGAACAGGCCTTTGCTTGGTTATTTGGTGGTAGCGTATTCGAAGTGTCTAAATTGTAAAGCCCGTCCGATGGACGGGCGCGTTTTATAATTTTAACTTTAAGAAACTATGTTTTTATTAATGAAAAACAAACAGATTTGTACGTATATTAAATTGAATTCGGATTATAAAATAAATCAAAAATAATACCTTAAAAGAAACAAGAAAATGTTAATTACATGATAAGTAATACGATAAAAGGATATACATCGTATGTCAAAATAAATTCAAGTTATTTGTATATATAGTTTAAGATCTAGATAGATGTAAAGCTTCTTTGTAAAAAACGTTTGGCGTAAAATGGTTATAATTAACACCATATCACAACATAAAACCTTAAAACTTCGTATTCACCATTGATACATCAACATATACGTACAAATTTGGGTAAATCGTTTTACAAAGTTTTACTTCCTATTACTAAATGCTTTGTATAAACTTAGTTGTATAACATGTTTACTAAAATAAGAATATTTTGAGCATATGTGTGATTCTATGTGTGATGCAAATTTCTGTTATTACAAACAAAACAATTTAAAAAATAAATACATATAAAAAACTTGGTAAAGAAAATATCATACCCTTAAAATAAACGAGTATTAATCCAAAAAAAGATAACATATAGTATACCAAAGTAGACAAAATTTAAAAGCATAGACACTCTTATATCAAATTCTATACAAAGCTTCTTTGTAAACAACGTTAGTCGTGGTATTGGAATAATTAACATCCGTATCACAACATAAAACCTTAAAACCATTCTTGCTCTTGACTTTTGATACAGCAACGTACAGTTGTCCATGAGAGAAAACTGTTTTGGAAGAAATAAACCAACTTTAGATAACGTTTGACCCTGGCTTTTGTTAATTGTCATTCCAAAACAAATCTTTACAGGAAACTGTCGTCGACTTAGTTTAAATGGAAGCTTAGTGTTAGAGGGGCTAATAACCATACGCGGTATTGCACAAATAGTGCCCACACTACCACCAGATATTATCTTGGCTTCGATTATATTTATTCCCATCCTTAGTACTTGAAGCCTGGTGCCATTACAGAGTCCCAACCTTTGGTCGATGTTTCACATGTACATAACTGGAGTACCTATCTTTAGTTTTAAAGAATGCTGAGGAAGTCCAGACATGTTGAGGTTGTTAAGGAATTCTTGTGTGTACATTTCTTCATTAAAGTTTGTGTCCATATCAACAACTGCCACCGTGTCTGCAGAATTGTACGTCTTCTCCTCACCTTCTAACAACGACAACATTCGGTCATTAACCAAATCAACCAAGTCATGCGTAGGTGCAAGAATGGCTCTATCTTGAAAATACTGTGGATCATATAGGTTACTCAGTAGATGTGGGTAAGTTTCCTTAATAATGAAACCTATATGGTCATCAGAATTAGGAACCAACATATCTTAAGGAAATTCCACGTCTGCCTCTCCATCGTTCTTTCCTCCGATTGTACCGTTACCAATACTTAAATCCAATCTGCAAAATCTTGGATTTCTTTCCTTTCAGAAGCATCTGAGCTTGAACCTAGCCTCATGTTAACAGTTAACTTTAAGACGGTGCATTTCTTCCATAAGATTAAAGAATTTATTGAAGCGTGTACCACATCTTGTATGGTACCATTTGGAACAACGGGAAGGATTTGTCTAAAGTCTCCACTGAAAACAACATCTTTTCCACCAAAATCTTTTCAGAAGGTTTCTTTGGATCAGTTCGACAAATATCTTTCATTGTTCTATCAAAAGCCTCATAAAAAATGTCAATTGACCATGGGCGCCTCATCCCATATTATTAGTTTAGTCATCCTAAGAAACTCAGCAAGCTCACTATCTGCTAAAATATGACACATGGAATCTTCGTTTACATTAATAGGTATAGCAAACCTAGAATGAGCCGCCCTACCTCCTTCCAATAAAAGTGCCGCAATACCACTTGATACAACATTCAACATGATTCCACCTTCTGAACGACATGCAGCTGACATAGTTTTATATAGGTAGGTCTTACCTGTTCTGCCATATCCGTACACAAAGAACATCCCACATTTCTTTTTATCAACAACATCCATTATAGTTCCGTATACTCCTTTATGTTCTTCTGTCAATGTAACGTACATCCTTTGATGTTGTTCTTTTAATTCTTCTTTGTTGTATCTAAGTTCATCGTGCACCAACCTATTATAGCCATCCATTGTGTATTCATCTTGTATATATGGCATGTTTGTTATATTTTTCAAGCTTTTGTTGTTTCTTAAAAGCATGTGCTAAATATATGTAAGGCATATATTTTTCTTTGTGTCATCTGAAAGTACCAATTCTGCAATATACATTGGTATTTAATCCGTTAGTAGCAATTTTGAGTATCAAAAAACTAATTATGCAATAATCGAGAAAGTTTGTATAAACCGATGTGTAAAATGTATGACAATATAGCACACGAAAACTAAATGTTGATTATATTTGGATCATTTCTTTTAACGCGTTCAATGCTTTCTACATCTGCTTCCAAGACATGCCATATTTTTTCGTACACAAACTCTGGCCTAGACATAATGTCCGTCATAATAAGCATAACAAAAAAACTTTTTAAATAATTTCTCATTCCCCAATGACTCGCTTCTATAAGTCCATCAATATACTCCTTGTCATCCTCCAAAAGACCTCGTGCATAGCAAGCATCTTTAAATGTCGGGTAAATAACCTTGTTAAACTCCCCTAATTCCTCGTACTCCCTAGCACCTGGAACCTTATTAAGCAACACTCGCAAATAAAGCATTTCACCCCAGCAAGGAGGTACTTGATGTATACGACCAACACAATCACCCTTTTGCCTACGCTACCAAATCTTTTCGTCGGCTTTCCAAACATAATGCTTTTTAAAATCTACATAAAGACATGATCGCGCAAAATCATCTATTTTATTCGTATTCATCCAAGCTTGAAACTTTGTTTCGTTTACCGACGCCTTTTCAAGCGTGTAGTCAAGGCTATCGCTTTCTTCAAATACGAGAGACTGCTCATTAGGCAAGTGAAATGGTAACCTTTCAACAGGTGTAAACCTGTAATGTATGTCAAAACCGTAAATCCTCCAAGCTGCTTCGCATGCTGAAAGATACCTATAGTCATAATAATCGGCAATCTCATCAACTTCTTCATTCTCTGCAGCAAGAGTAACCCTATCCGGTCCCTTATTTATATACTTGAAAATATATTTGATAGAAGTTATCTGGTTGCACCACTCGACGTTTATATGAGACTGATAACGTCTTAGCAAGCCAGGCTTGTAAGGCACCACATAACGATTATCCAAATCAACCTTGCTTTTTTTAATAGTAGAAGCGTCGTTCCTTCTTCTATAGATTGCGTAACCACTTTCATCGATAAACGTTTTCTCGTTATACTGTTTGGGAAACTTTTTCGTACACCTGTTGTTTATCGTGAAAGGACAACTTGGACGCTCACGACCACATGGACCATGCATCATGTGATCGTTGACTATCTGATACAATTATGGATCTTCATCCTTATCAGGTATCTCGGCCGATATATATTTATCAATATCCTCTGTGGTCTTTAGCTTATCTTTCGGATGTAGAAATAGTAATATATGCACATGTGGAAGTCCTCGTTTTTAGAACTCGACCGTGTAAACAAGTGAGAGGTAAATATTACAAAGTTAAATTTTGATTACTAACACAAAAACTGTTTGTTTTGTTGGAATAACTTTCATTAAATCAAAACAAACATGATCAGAAAGTATTTACCTCCTTTTAGTCTGCCAAGCCAACTTTGTCTTTAATATCCTTCATAATGGTGTCTAGTTTCTGTTTAAACACCCTTGTTATGGCGTCCAGACGATCTTCAGATTTCAATCCCTTTTTAGCAACAAAACGTGAAATCTCGGGCCACTTTGAGTTACACGTGGATGTTATGAAAAGGTCTGGGTATCCAAAGTTTTTGCACAAGGTCATCGCGTCTAGATATTTCTGCATCATATACCTTGGGCTTCATGTATATGATCCAGGCAACACAAGTTTTTTACCTCTAAAAGTAACACCCGAATCTGGAGTTGTCGCCAACTTTGAATACGTCTCACTCCCTAAATCTTTCTGCTCTTTACGTATATACGACATCCTTTCAGACTCTATCATTGTGTATCCGTCCACAAGGAATTGCTGAAATAATCTTCGCGAATTAAGTATCATTGAGTAGACATTTGATCTGTCCTGCAAGCGGTACGTAAACCACTCTCTCATAGAAATACGGGTTTTCTTATTTGTTGGTGTTAAGTCAATAATTCCTCTGTAGTATATATCTGTACGATATCCATCTTCAGCGTACGGAAACAACAATGGATACTGGAGTGCCAGATAGGAAGGGTGTAACTCACTTATTCTTTTCTTTACGCCACCTTGTCTCTCTAAAATAATATCCCTTTTATGTTTAGTGGAGTCAAAGTCTTCAACAATAAGAGTTGCAACCTCTGATGTAGTCGGAAAATCTTACTTTCTTCCATCTCGTTTCCTCGTACCAATAAGTGTTAGCCTAACGTTAGCCTGTTTTTTCCTTGACCTAAAACGATCACCAGCCATACGAAACTTAGCTACCAAAGGGTTAGACATATCCATCATGTCGCGTATTTCTGATATAAGCCGGTTGTCAACATCATTCTTGGTAGAGGACGTCGATTCTCCGTTCCTGTTTGACATTACCTTATGCATCAGTTACATGAAGGACTTAACGTTTATACTAAATAACGTTAAAAGTTATAATTAGAAGTAAAGTTGTATCATACAAATATATATTTCACAAACCTTTCAAATTTCATCCTTTTTTCAATCTCGTGGGCAGTATCATAAATGTAAAGCTGTGAAAACATTGGTGGATTTCCTTCCTCATGAAGCAAAGAACCCATTCTATGGTAATTTTCTAATTGTATCCTGTAGCAATATGGACCACGTCCAGTGTTCACAGACTTATCTTGCTTGCCACACATAGAAGTGAAAGCAAATACCATATTGTATCGTCTTATATTATCTAAAAAGTTTTTGCTTTTAGAATGCTTTTTATTAAAAAGATCCTTCAAAAGTTTTGGTGGATTTTTAAGACGGGTAGGTAACATAATTTTTCCTCGTCCACAACATAATGAAAATTCTTCTGAATTGCCGTATGTATTACCGAATGCACTCTCAGCATGCCATAACAATGCACCACAAGATTCACAAGCAAACGTTGGATCTCCATGATCACGATATTCTGATAGAATGAAAAAACAAAAAATACATCATATATTATATTCTTTGATTCTGACATGATTTTTTTTGTTTGTATCGGTTAATCAACAGAAATGATTATATGAGTACCATCACATATTCCTTCAAATGAATTGTTATGTATTGCATCTTCATCTTCTTCATCTGAATCATCAAAGTTAATTCGACGGGAGGATTTCATAGACACACTCTTGACTTTTGGTTGTTTTGCAGAGGATGTTGATGTTGTAATGAGGACGAATACTTGTAAAACAGATTAGAGATATTTATGATCAAAAAAATGTTAATAAGCATATGTTGTTCTGACATATGTTAAACATGACTGACGAGCTAACACGACTTCTTGTACGATTGATACCGATGGGCTTTTTTCCTGCATTTTTTGTACATAAATCAGTTAACTTATAAGAATATAAAACTAAAACATGTTATTTAGTGTCATTAACTAAAACTGAAATTGTTTTGTATACCTTTGTCGAGAGCTGCACTTTCTCTGGTTAGTTTGGTTGTTGTAAATAAGATGAATAGTTAGTAGAAGTACATAAAAGACCAAACATACAAAAAAATTAATGTCTAAATAGACTTGTGTATTACGTGTGGGGATAGAAATCTTCTTTGGACGTCCACGTACTCTAAGTTTTATGTCTTTAGTTGTCGTATATTATTGAACTACATTTGTTACATCCGGTACAGAATTAGTTGTCGGTGTAAATTTCTGCAAGCGCACACTTCTCCTTAAATCTTCAAAAGATGTTAAAAAAGTAATTATAAATAACTTATATTAAGTCGATATATATATATAAAAAATATGTTTGGATTTTGTTGTACGTGTGATTATATCAGATGTACATGTGCGTCCATGAGATACAGGCGTAGTTGTTAACAAACTTGGTTGTCGAGTTTCTGCAAAAAAACAAACATATACAAAATATTAAACTATAACTTTATTCAAAAAAGTGTGTTAAAATCTCATACGTGTTGATAATAGAATCTTGTGAGGTCTTCCTCTTGTTCGAGGTGTACTGTTTGCTACTCCCAAGTCTGAAATGCCACCATTGGTATCCAGTGGTGTTTTAAACTCAATTTTACACGGTCGTCCAAGATTTAGAGGCGTACTTGTTAACAAACATGGTTGTAGAGTATCAGCAAAACACAAACAAATTAGAAATATGAAACTATTACTCTTTTGAAAAAAAGTTTAAAAAATGCCATACGTCTTGATAATATATTCTTGCGAGGTCGTCCTCTTATTCGAGGTGTATCGTTTGCTACTCCCAAGTCTGAAACGCCACCATTGGTATCTTATGGTGTTTTAAACTCAATTTTGCACGGTCGTCCAAGATTTAGAGGCGTACTTGTTAACAAACTTGGTTGTGGAGTATATGCAAAACACAAACAAATAAAAAAATTGAAACTATTACTTTCTTTAAAAAGAGTTTAAAAAATGTCATACGTTTAGATAATATAATCTTACGAGGTCGTCCTCTTGTTCGAGGTATACTGTTTGCTACTCCCAACATTGAAACAACACCATTGGTATCCTATGGTGTTTTAAACTCTAATGTGCACGGTCGTCCAAGATTTAGAGGGGTTCTTGTTAATACGCGTGTTCTTGTAGTTGCTGTAAAAAACAAAATCGTATATGAGTATTTTTATTAAAAAATGTAAATAAAAGATTTAAAAAAAGACATACGTGTTTCCAGAGGAATATACTTGCAAGGTCGCCCTCTTTGTCGAGGTTTGATGTCTAGTAGTACAGACGATGAAACAGCAACGTTTGTATGTTGTGGTGTTCAAACCCTGCTTGTGTCCCTAGCGTTTTTTCCATTTGATTAGATGATGAAAGAATATCTATAAATACATGTCATACAACTTACATCTAAAAAATATTTAAGTATGGAAAATGATGATCAAATTTTTCATACATACAATTGTTTTTCGGTAGTTTTTTTGGACGTCCAACTGATAGAGGTGTGCCACTTGAGACTACATTAGATGATGGAATAATTATTTTGATTTTAGGTGTTTCAATCAACATTGGCGTTATTTCGAGTTTCACGGAAAGTAGATTACCTACAAATGGAATTACAGACATGAAATTAAAAAACAATAGTCAAATTAAAAATTAACATTTAAGTTAATAACTACGACATTGTATCTTACTTGTTGTGGTAGGTTGTTTTGTAGTCATAAGGCGTCGGCGAGGTGTACCGTTTGATAGTATATTTGATGCCACATAACATTCGTAAATGAAGGTGTGGCGAGTACTGGTGGCGTTGTCTTAGTGGTTCTGGTTTGTATTCCTTCTGCTATTAAAATTCTGGTAAAAAAATATTATTATACTTATTCGTGAAAATTAAAAAATATGACTAACCTTGTGTGTTTGAATCTTTCCGAGGCCGTCCTCTTGGTCGAAGTGATATGTCTATTGATGTTGGAACTGTCGAATCACAATTACCTTGTGTCTTTGAATGTATTCGAGGACGTCCTCTTGTTCGTAAGGCTATATCGGATGGCGGAATACATGCTAAAAATTCAGTTGGTTAAATAAATATCATATAGAATGTTGATAATATAATTATGATACAAATACAATGTTGAAACTATACCTCTGCTAAGCTCTGAAAGAGGAAACCTTAACGGAGTATGGTCTACAATGTTTGAAACTAACATGTGTGAATGTGCCTCCGTGGTTTGTGTCGATATTTGATTTCCTTTGGTAGAATGTTTTTTTAACAATTGTTCCACCATTGACCAATAAAGAGGTTCCATTGACATTGGCCTTTCGTTTATAATTATTGACATTATTTTTAGGCCTAACAAATATTATGAAACTAAATCATCATACAACATCTAACAATAGGAATGTATATAAATGATACCTTCATTGTTATGTTTATTTTGTTGATTTTCTTTCATTTATCAATATTGATGTTGAGTTTGATTTCTTCCATGGTGATATTATGGAATACAAACAGCAATGATAAACATAAAAAGATATTCTAACTAATAATGTTAACATCTATTTGTTTTAATTAATTTTAAAGAATATCAAATGTTACCAAAAATAATTCTTATAATTTAGCTAAGTTGTTTTTATGAAAATGTGATACTTTTTTAATGCAAAAAAACATAATAAATTGTATTATTAAAATTAAAAAAAGAAACACTAATAAATAAGATAACTTATAGAAGTATCCATAATCATTCAAGTGGAGAAGCGTGCTAAGCAAAAATCTTGGCAACTATCCATAACCGAACAGTAGCACATTTAATCACTTAAACAAAAAACCGTTCATAAAAAACCAAAATAATCAGTCTCTATCGATACCACTGGCTTAGCAAACTAATAGTTACGCAATATCTTAATGTTTTTTATCATTCGAGTATTAATTTTATTCAACATTTGATTGTTACAAATACCAATTTTATATAATTGATCAATTGTAGCAGTGATCAGCATATATACACTTATTTTATGATGTTTCAAATAAAAAATAAGCATGATTATAGTTGATCATTTACTTGTTGTAGTTGCATGTAGGTTATAAAAACCCTAACCAAGTATATTATCGTTGTTGATCAAAAGCATTGTGAAATCACTGAATTAAAAATGTTTAGATTGTGGATTTGTACAATTATTAGTCAGAGTAATGGGTTTGAATAGGAAATCTTAACTTCTTGACTGTTCAAATTAGGATTTACATTTTGATTCTGCATGTATATGATACATTAGTTTTGTAAATATAGCATATTATGATTATCTATAAGGTTATTGAAAAATGATAATGAAAAACCTAAATTTGTTTTTCAAATATGTCGTAGGATGAATATTCAGTTTAATGTAGAAGCAAATGAAAGGAACCTCCAGACACAACAGGTATTTCTGGAAGCGTTTACTGACCAACTTTATACCGGATCCGTTGAGTTATACCTAATTCACAACAAAGGTACAAAATATAAAGTGCCTATAAGGAAGGTTGTGAACTCACGTAACTATGTACTGCATTCAAAAGCATGGAGAGATTTTCTAAGTGATAGTCACTATGTAAGGATTAAGTGGTTCCATTTTGTGCATCAAGGATTGAATGAGTATTACTTGACAGCATATGCAACGGTTATAACATTGCTCAGGTTGGATATAGGCAGCGGAGATGTTTTAGTTGTTCTAGAAAACATCATTGAAACTCCCGTTAGTAACTTATTTTTATTATCATACTGAAAACAATATAGTTGATTAAAATATATATAGTTCTCCTGCTAATAATAAGAATGTCTTTTAACACATTGTTTTGTAGCTGCTTCCTGGTGCTTTTTTTCAAACAAATGTGGGCAACCAAATAAGTGTTATGATTAGTAACGTATTGGCCAGAACTGTTAATCGACGCTGTGTGGAGCTGGTTGAAAACAATAGTTATGGACATATGTTTGTGGGTGGGGCATGGGAGGCATTATGTGTAGATCATGATATTGAAGCTGGGACAGTTTTAGTTTTCATCAATCTTTTTAACAATGAAGTTTCAATGGTACCATTTGCACAAAATGGGTTTGCATTGCGCTTGGAACATGTTGAGAGAATAGATCTAAATGATGAAGCTCCATTCTGGCGAAACCCTCTTGATGAAGGTATATGTATTTTAATCTCAATTGTCTGCTTAATCAAATGATCAAAATAAACTTAAAAATATATAAACTGGTTAACTTGATTCATTTTTATGTGACCCTGTAGATCCTCGGATGAGACACAGATGCCAATGGCAGAATCATAATGAACAGCATGATGATGAGAACCAAACTTTCTATCAACCCTTTTTGGCATATGTAATTGTAAAACCCGCATGCTTTTACCATGAACAGTACACTTAGTAAACGTATGTACATATAAAAACTTTCCTTTTATAGCATGAACACGTGTCACGATTATTAATTACAGAAGTTACGTACGTGTTATTACACGATAAGTATTAAGTACGTGATAGTACACGATAATTATTAACAATAATAATTATAATCACGAACATGAAACATGAACGTAAAAATCACGAACACGTAATTACGTACTTATTTATGATAATATGATTAATATCGTTACGTACAAGTATTTATCTATAACACGAATAATTAAGTATAACATAACACGAAAACACGAACACACGAACACGTAAAATATTAGACACGGGAAAACTTCGGGTTTCCCTTTGTAGGCCCCACATGTCGCGGACACCAAAGACAAAAGGGCCAAGCCCACTTTTGGTTTTATTAAAATAAACAAAAGGGGAAACATGTTTTCACTTTATAGAGTTTCCATAAAAAAATCAAAAACCCTAGTCCCTTTTTTCTCTCTATAGCCGCCGGCCTAAGGAGCTCCACAAGGAGGTGATCATTTGATTTTTTGTTGATTAATTCAAGCATAATGTTCGTGTTATTAACCTCCATTCGTTACACGCCTTCGGTAATCAGTTATCCCTTTTCTTTGATTCTTTTAATTAATTAAGAACATGAAATCATGGGGTTTATTAAACAAGTAATTAAAACATGTCATGTAATCATGGGGGGAAATTAAGGGATGTTTCGGGTTGGTTTTGCTCGGCCAACACCCAACCGAGAGCCCCATGGCTCTCAGCTTGCTTTGGTTCGCACCACCAACCGAGACTTCGAGTCTCGGTGTGGTTGGTCCCAGTCGGCAGCAGGAACAAGGGACCCCGACGCGAGTCGGGGTGGCCTTGTGGTTTGGTTGGGGTCTCGGCAGCAACAATCCACCACCACCGGCTTAAGCTGGTGGCGGTTTTGGTCTAGCAGGGGGAACCGCAGGCGCGACAGGGGAAACCACCGGTACACAGCCGGTGGGAACCTTGTTGTGGTCAGCAGCTAGCCGAGAGGGAACCACCGGCTTAAGCCGGTGGCGATTTTACATAAACAATCGCAACTGGCCAAGCCGGTTCGCCACTGTTAAGGGTGTGTTTGGTTGGTCCGGTTCATGGGGTTTCCGGTCAGGTTCACGACATGTATAAATTAAATTCACGGGTTCGGTTCATGACTAAATTTTTACAAGTTATATTATTTAACAAGAAGTTAATTTAATTAAACATGACTAATGAATAACTTAATTAATCATGGACTTAGGTTAATTATTATTTATGAAATAATACATGTTTTAACCTAAGTATTTATTTATTTAATGTAGACTATAGTATTAATTAATTATTTAAGACATGGATATAATTAACTAATAAACATGACTTAGGTTATAATTAATACAATATTAATACATGTTTAACCTAAGTATTTTATACACTTTAATTTAATTAAATCATTCTTATATTTAATTAAATCATATAACCTATAGTTTATTTAATTAACATGATATTTTAATAAACTATACTAATAATCACATGATTTATGATATTTAACCATTAAACTTAAGCTTATATTATTAGCTTATTAATCCAACATATTTCTAAATATGGAAACTTTCTAACTCAGGAAACTTACTATTTTTGGAAACTTTCTATTTTTAGAAACTGGTCTATTTTAAGAAGTTAATCTATTTCTGGAAACTTTCTATTTTTGGAAACTTTCTATTTTTGGAAACTTTCTATTTAGGAAAACCTGCTATTTTTAGAAAGTTACTTATTATTACACAACAAGTATAATAATACAAGAAATACAAGTAATACTTAATCAGAATACATATAATACATGATAAACACAGCATAACATTAAGATCAGTAAAACAAGACAAGAACATATAAAACAAGCTAAGACATGATGTAATCAGTTACGTACTCAGTAAACAGAATACTTATACATGTACCCTATTTATGTAGCATTAGTGAGATCGGAGTAGGATTTCCTTCCGTTCGTCTTTTCTGTTCACTGGACATAAGGTACGGATTTCTCGTCCTTCAGTATGCACATTCTTTCCTTATTAGGATTCCCCGTTTGTAGCCAGTTGTTTTCCCAGTATTGTTTAATATGTTTCATTACTTATGTTAGTTAAGAGCCTAAGCCATATACATGCATGACCAGTGTCACCTAGTTATGGAGGTACCATAACCATAACACTGGAGGCACCAGTGTTATGACTTCCCCACAGCGAAGTGATTGCTCATGGCGTCCCTTTTCAGTTTTGGCCTATATTTATTATCATGTGGAGCGTATGGGTGCATCCTAGTTACATGTTTTACCAGTATTATCAGAGTGAAATCGATGTGTGCCTTGCATCATTCACTAGGAGTTGATCCCTCCTACCCAGACTATTTAATTAGAGGCAACCCCTCTAATTGCATGACGAGGTCTCCCCTTCAAGTATTCATGCACGGTGGAACCTCATGACCTATATGGGCTATGGCTAATTAATACAGATTTTACATAAAAACATAAGTCTTTTCAAACTATAAAACTAGTTTTATGAACATGATACAAGGTTACTTAGGACTTATACTTTTCTGTTGCTATTAGTCTTATGCTTATGTTATTCCATGTCATCCTTGTATATCCGTGCACTGAGCGTTATGCTCAGCCGTTTTCCTTTCATGTTCCCAACCAGCAGGTACTCAAGGGCGCTCGCAGACTTTAAGCGTACGTGCATATGGATTGGAAGTTATCTAGCCTTCTCTACTTTATGCATTTCATAATACATTTTGCTACTTATTTCTTGGACATTGTTTAGTCCTTTTCCTTTATAGTACTTATGTTTGTGTGTGATGAGCTTATACTTGGGGTACCGATGTTTGCTTCCGGTATTCTCATTCATGGTCATGTGATGTTTTTAAGACATTTACCTTGTATGCTTTGATGACACGCCATAATCACGCGTGACATTCCATTTACCAAAATGGGGTGTTACAGTAATTGATAGAAAACGTTTGGTAAGAACTTATGACTTTACCTTGGTTGAATAGGTATTATGGAATACTTACGACATTATATTTTTTAAATTCAGACAATCCCTGCAAACTTTGTTACTCAACACCAAATGATTAGGTTCCATAATGCCATGTTGCGACATGTGGATCTACATTTTTATGTGGATGTGGATTTGGAACTTCACAATGATGAACCCCATAGAAGAAACCACATGAACATAAAGGCTAACTGGAGGAACATTATGCAACAATGTGGGTTTGAAGCTAACAAAACGGTGCGGTTTAAGATAGTTGATTTCATTGAAGATGATGAACAGACCGTTGACGATGAAGATCCAGTGATGATACCCTTAATCGACATGTGTTAGATGATTACTGTTGGAAATTCTGGAATGTATTTTGTGGTTTGCCTAAAATGTGAAACAATTAAATTACCGTTATGCATTCTATGATCGTAATATCTGACATTAAGTTATGTAAAACTTGTTTTTTGTGTTTTGAAGACTCTTGGCTAGTTTATGTTGTAATATATTTTTAATTATGCTTATAGATTTGTTAATTGTTATGAATTTAATTGTTTGTTAATTAAGTTAGTATATGTTGTTAGCAACATTTTTTATTAACCTTAATTTTGTTATTCTGATGCGTCCTTTTTTACAGATATGCAGGTAATTGCAGATGGTGTGTTGGACAACTATCGTGATTCAATTCCTCACCTTTAACACTTAGCAATGGAAAATTATGCTTTCCATGTATTACTATAGTTAGCAATTATTATAAGTAATTTTATACTAATCCTATTCTACACATTATGTCCAGATGTTTGTTTATGGTAGTCATATAATTTTGTTTATGTTGAGCCTAAAAGTTATTACTACTATGGTAATCATATAGTTAGGCATTACTAAATGATTATCCATTCCGAACTTGAAAATAAAATTACTTGAACTTATGTTGTTTAACAATTTGGGTTATAACAATAAATTATTTGTAATAACAATTTAAAACAGAACATTATCAAAAGTATGTAAATACAAAATTGTGATAAATGATTATAGTATTAAACAAAACTAAGTAAAAACCTAAAGTTCTCAGAAGTATATAAACACAAATTATTTAAAAAAGACTAGTATCCATTGATTGATTCAAAACAGAAAACATATACACAAAGGCTAAACACATAAGCCAAATTATTCTGAGCAACGGCTAAATTCAAACAAACTGGAACAAAAAGTAAAACTTCAAACAATTATGAAAACATAAAAACATACTGAAAGTGAAAACATGGGATGATGATGCCGCTTCACTTTGTATCTTCATCCTTTTCAGCTTCTTTCTCAAGTTTCACAGCAATAATTTCTTGTTGAACACTTGAATCATCATCCTCATCCGCTTCGGCAATGTCTTCAAGCTTAACTTTTACCAAACTATTCTGGCCTCTGTCTTCATCCACAACAGTTATAGGCTTCTTAGAAATCTGGTCAGGCTCATCATCTTCCGCGTCATATTCAGAATCGGAAAGATCAATAACAACTATACTGCGTTCAATAGTACGGGAACGTTTCTTTCCGGAACCACCACTTGATGATCCAATGTCATCATTTGATGGTGATTCAAGTTGTAGCCTCCTTGTAAGGCTAAGATCAACAGACTTGGAAGATTTGATGGGGACCGAAGGAGTTGTAATCTCATCGTCGGTATCCTGTAATGTAAAATGTATAAAAGATCAGATATATATATATATATATATATATATATATATATATATATATATATATATATATATATATATATATATATATATATATATATATATATATATATATATATATATATATATATATATTAATTCTTCAAAATTTCATAATTAAGTTGTTTTTAAATTATTATACCTCATCTTCAATATTGTTTCCAAAGTTAATAATCTCTTTGTCTGGAGTGACTTTCCACATATGTAAACATGGGTCTTGTTATTACAATTGAATTCTAAAAATTGGACCCTAAACAGAAATTTTTTCCCAATAATGCCATTAAGTCATCAGGGAAATAACTTTCATGATTGGAACCATGTTTTTCAGCCAATTCCCAAGAAGTTAACCCAGACATCTTGTGCATATTGCCATCAAAAACACAAATCTGTGCACTACCGGTATCATCGTGCACACGAATGATAAGCTTGAAACTATTTACCAAAAAAGTAGGTATAAGTATGATTAATAAACAATATGTGCATAAAAATATACATAATGCACTGCATAATCATACTGATATGCAAATTGTTCCTTTCCCAAATGTTCACTGCACCACCAAAGTTTCTTTTTGGATTTGTTACCACGTCTAGTAGCAGGACTTTTAGAATCAACAGAAAATACCTTCCTGCTACAAGCTTTGCATCCATGATAAGCCCACCCTTTTTCATACTGAATGCTGTGAACTTTAGCGTATACAACACACTCGCCATCCTAAAATAAAAATAAGAAAATAAACATGTTAAAAAATGACCCACAGTGGGTTGTATATTATGAAGTTATCAGAAAAGTATTACCGGCTGAGTCTCCCTAATAGTTGAAACCATTTGTTTGACAACACCATTCATGAATTCTTCAGGTGTGATAACCTTGGCTTCATTAGCAACCAACTCAATTTTTTGTTGCTCTAGATAATAATCTTACATGGATTCGTACCTAACCAATGACATCAATAGTTATTGTAATTGAAGAAGACGATAATATGACAATTATAATATTAGAACAAACTCAAACTGTTGTAGCAATTCTATATAACATACCTTTGACGAAAATCAATCAACTCTTGTACTTTTTTGTTAATGACCATCTTCGTACCCCACAGACAGTTATGCACAGAAGGAAGTTCTGTTACGAAAAAAAATATTATACAAAACTCAAATGAAAATATTTTGTTGGTAATGGTAGTCACATATACTTACCATTGAAATATTTCACTTTTCGAAGTTGCAACATAACATCAATATGATCAAGTGACTCCAACTTGTCAACATATTCATTCCACTTTTTCGCCCATTGGTCCCAAAAAGTAAGATTAATCATTTCTCCTCTACGTAAATTGAAGATACATATGAATATATTGTAAAAGTAATCTTGTTTATAAGTATTTCTCGAAATAAAGACATGAGTTAAAAAAAACTTACTCATCATCTTCAATGACAACAGTTCGCCTTATTTTGCTTGAACCTATTGAGTTGACAGAGATCAAATCACCAATTCCAACAACTGATCCAATAACATCTGAAATACAAACAATTACTTGTTAACAACATACAAATAACTTGAATATTGGCTAAGATGTATACAATAATTAAATAAAAAATGATAACTGTTTACCAACAGAATTCTTTTTTGCATACTCTTCATTTGTGTGAACAATCCTGGTAAATGGTTCACCCTTGAATCCAGATAGATTGTCATCTATCTGTTCAATTCTGGTGATATTGGTATTCCGGTAAAAAGAAAGTTTCCACTCATGTGGCAGCAATAGAGTGTTACCACCGTTTTCTGTGACACCAAAGTTTGAAATCTTGTAACATGTTCCTTCTTGCAGCAATGGATCAAATCTAAACATCCATTCTTTTTTTATATAAGCCTGAATGCGCATACCCTGTGTAAATATTGAAGAATCTAAGTGAAGAAATAAATTATACAAAAATGATTATAAATTAAATTAAAGAATGAAATTATATTACATGCTCATCCTGCAAAACGAATTCCAAACTATAGGGATTGTGTGACTCATTCAGTTTATGTGCTTTCCAGACAGATATGATTCTTCCTCGTATTGTCATATTGGACAACATAGGGCTGATATCCTTTATAGCAATTAAAGTTTCAGTAGGCTTCGTGAGTCAATTTTTTTAAAATATGACTGATACAACAAAAAAATGGATGATAATCAAAATTTAAAACCTGATGATTGACCAAGTGTGTTTTTCTTTTGGCAGGTGCCTTGCTTTTCATCTGCCTGGTTTTGGGCCTCTTAAGTTGAGATTTTGGCTCCCCCTGGTACTTCATTTTTGATTTCGTCATTGGAGATTGAATTGTTATGCTATGCTTTTAAGTAAAAGAGATGGTTATCTTCTATTCTAGTGGTTGATGCTATATATATTGTCACTTTCATGTTTCTATACATGGAAGAAATCATGATATTAAAAGAAATAGTTACAAACATAATGTAGTAATTTATAAATGTGCTAATTATAAGTTGGCAATTAGGTTATATATGGTAATTATTCATGGTAATATGATTCTTCTTAAAATTTTGAATTTTGTATGCATCAGAATATTATGTTAGCACCAAAAAAATTCCAAATTTAAAAATGTGCATTTATTTTAGGATTAAAACAAATATAATAATTGCCATAATTAGTTTTAAAACTTTAACAACATGTGAAATTAGTCAAAAATGTTTTCAAAGATTAAATACTTGCCTAATTTAATAAACCGAAAGTCTTAAATTTAATCAAAATATGGATAAAAATCATAGTATGGTTAATGGTATTTATTGAGTTTGTTTTAGAAGGTCTAACAACAAAATAAGAATCAACATAGTGGTAAACATGTTGTGTTTCTGCCTGACAGACCCGGGTTCGAATCTCATTGATGCCAACTTTTTAAAAAATGTTCCATGTTCATGTTGATGTGGCACACGCAGTGGGATGATGTGGCACACGCAGTGGGATGATGTGGCAAACGAATTATGCTGACGTGGCTGGAATATGTTTGTTTGGAGTGCCATGTCACATTAGTTCTTGTCACCTCATATTAATTGTGCTTAGGTAGATTAATGAGGGAGATGTGTGAGCATGACGTGACATTAATTTATCCTTATATATATATATATATATATATATATAGATTTTGGATCAAATGAGAACTTTTTAAAGTTATAAAAATAAGAACCCACTCATTAATTGACAAGTGTAAATTAAGCTATTAAAAACATTAAAGTTAAATATATATCCAAAAGGGTACTGTAGGTATTTTATCTATCTAATTTTAAATACCCTTCAACCCTAAAGATGCTAATAGCCACCATTTTATTTTCCACCATCTCTCCTCCATAAACTCTCTGTTCTATCAAATCTTATTTTCTTACGAACCCATCACACTAACATTCGAAATCAAATTCTAAAAAGCCTTTTGTATATACTAAGATGATATTTTTTATTTTGTAAGTGAAAAAACAATATACACGAGCATATTTAATGTATGTTTGATTCGTATGTGTGATGCATACATAAAAATCAAATATGACACAATGCTCTTAATTGTTATATATTTACATTCAGCCTTTATGTAGATATGACTTTCAAAAGGTTTTTTCTAATCTATATTTTCTTAGATCTGAGTTGTCGGAATATAAGTAGTCTTCTCTACTGCTGCCTTTGCCCGAATTTAGAGTCTCCGTTGCTGCTTGAACTTACTACTGTTGTGACGTCGTTTTTGCCGCCGCTCGCCGCTGGCATTTTTTTTCCTGAGTTTGCCACGTCGTCAGTTGCTGCTACCGGAATAAGCTTCTATCACGATGTATCAGGTGTACCGAAATCTGCTAAACCATTACAGATCTGTTGTATCAGTTAATTATTTTTTAAAAATAATGTGCCACCATGCATTAGTTATTTTTTAGATGATGTATCACAATGTATAAGTTATTTTAGAGAGGATGTACCAAGATGTATCATTTTTTTAAGATGATGTACCAAGATACATTACTTATTCGACATAATGAAACACCATTGTATTACTTGTTGTATCAGTTTTGAAAGGTGTTTTTTAGAGAAATAGATGTATCATATTATACAAGATTCATATTTGTATATTAGTGGCTTTGTATAAAAAAAAGTTATCAATTTAAGCTATTTGTTGTGGATCAAATTTATATTTTTGGTGTATTTGATGATGAATATTTATTTTTTACTAGTAGTAATATGTAATTATGTATCATTTGACTAGTGAAATACTGGAATATTTTTGTCTGTATATATTCGTTGATATAAAAATTAAATTAAAAAAATCAAAGATTGCTGGTACTTATCATGAATTATTTTAAAATGAAGAAAGTTAAAGGAAAAGCGAAAATCGAAAGGATTGACCAAATTTTAACTTAATATCCGTAATTACCCTTCATGTAATGTTTGTTCACTATATTGTCATTGATCAATTAATAAATGCATCAAAGGCTATTTAATAGATCCAATGGCTCAAATTTGGTTCTTACTTTTATAGTTTTAAGTTTGCTCCCACATTAACCCTCCTCTATATATATATATATATATATATATATATATATATATATATATATATATATATATATATATATATATATATATATATATATATATATATATATATATATATATATATATATATATATATATATATATATATATATATATATATATATATATATATATATATATATATATATATATATATATATATAGGGGCGCGCTATATGCAGAACCTGTTTTTTGGTACAGAACCTACAGAACCACTTTAAACCAATCAGAAATTAGTATTATTAAATATATTTGTTTAATCTAAAAGGGCATTATTGTCTTTTTTGATTTTTAGTACTTTTTAATTAAAGAAACGTTTTAGGTTCTATTGATTTTTGAAATTCATACTTTTTTTTATATTTCTTTTTTTACTGACATATTTTGGAACAGTGTGCATAAATGTTTTATTATTATTTTTTTGACATGCATAAATGTTTTATTCAGATATTGAAAATTTCATGTGTTTCTGACAATTAAAAGTCAAAATTATTTGTTTGAAATGATAGTTGCATATATGTTTCTAGCATAAATTCTTTCATTTTTAAGTTTATCCACAAAAACATAAATACGTACATATAACCTCTAAAAGTTTATAACAACCCAAAACATAATAATATACACAAATTAATTTTAAAAACATATACTGTATACAAAAATATATAATATACATGTACACGTATCTTCTTAACATAAATGTACAAGCCATTTAAAAAACATGCGTGTAGTCTTTAGTTTCTCGTCCTATTCATTTGAACATATTTGCGTTGTCTTCTGAGAACTTATATGCACTTTGTGGTTTCTCATCAATTCATAAGAATTTGCGTGCACTCCTTGAAAAAACATGTATGTTTTCGGAAAAAACATATATGTTTCCGGAAAACAAACATGTATGTTTCAGGAAAAAACATGTATGTTTCCGAAAAAACATGTATGTTTCCGAAAAAACATGTATGTTTTCGGTGGTCACATAAACTTCGATCCGCGGAGTATGTTCAAAGCAAAAAAATATGATACCTGTGTCAATATAAAAAAAGTTATAAATTTAATCGTATTAGCTAAAAGAATCAATAAAAAAAAGCATTAAAAAACAAACATAATTCGAGGACATACGTAGTATCATGCATGTAACAATCCTTGCTAAGAGATATATGGAGTTGTTTTTATTACAGTAATAAAAAATTCCCCGTCAAAATATTCTATTGCAAAAACAATAACCAAGTGAATGTAGATTTGTAAATACTACAAATAAAGTACCATTTTTAACTCAAATAGAAAATCATAACCATTGGAAAAAGAACATCACGTGGCTTTTTTTTCTTCAAACACAAACTAATCTATGACTAATGGGTTACACCTAAACCAAATGATTAAAATCTAATAATTTCCTAAGTCTGCATCTAAATCTTAAAAATATATTCTGCTTAAACCAATTCTAGCCCAAGAGAAATATATGCCCAATATACAAATGTAATAACAGTCTATAACAGACTAACGGGCTGAAATGATCAATCTACAAACTAATAGAAAGGACTACTACTACAACAACCGTTTTAATGTGAAGCCAAACTTTTTAGTGACATGATTTACATAGATAAATATTTTAATAAAACTTTAAAATTTATGTTAAAACATTTCAAATACAATACAGTAATATCTTAATGAATGATCTAATTTTTGAAACCAACACAATAACTTCAAGATCTTTTAAATTATACCAACAGTGAAGACCCAATCTCTACATCCTTCAAGCCGACAGAAAAATATAAAAATATTACCATTGTCCGAGTCGACGCCGCCATCATCCTTGTCAACCAACGTCGCTGATGTCCTCCTCTTCAAGCTACAGCCGTCCCGGTTCTCATCCATAACACAACCATGATAAACATAGAAAACCCAAATCTATAACCATGGTACACACAAACAAATAGGTTATAACTAATTTCGTGAGAAGAGTTACTATGGCTAAACAAACCCAGATCTACAATACATAGGAACACAGCCTGGAAACTATGAATCTCCGGATCTTTCCACGTGGATGCTTGGAACACGCGACAAGGATGTTGGATCGTCGGATCTCATCATAACCGGATCCAAAACACAAAGCAGCTTTAAATCAACGATAATAAAAGTCAGAACTTTGTTTCATTATCAAAACCGAATATAAATTTGAGTGGGTGATTTTTTCGGATATCTAATGAAAGAGAGGTGGTAGTTATCTTTAAAGTGGGATAAGTTTTATATGAAAGTCACGTACATAGGTTGTTTAATCCATCACTTTTTTAGGGATTAGAAAATACCGACTATGTCCTTTTTGTATTTTTTTTTTTCTAAAATGAGTACTATATAATTTCAAAAATGCCATTCTGCATTAAGGTGAGATACATCATGCATTAACAGGTGTAAAAAACCTGGTTCTGTAGGTTCTGTACCAAAAATGAGGTTCTGTAAATAGCACAACACTATATATATATATATATATATATATATATATATATATATATTATATATATATATATATATATATATATATATATATATATATATATATATATATATATATATATATATATATATATATATATAATATATATATATATATATATATATATATATATATATATATATATATATATATATATATATATATATATATATATATATATATATATATATATATATATATATATATATAATATATATATATATATATATATATACTAGCGTCGTAACCCGCCCAACAGGCGGGGGTCGTTTTATTTCTTGTTCCAGAGGGTTTATGGTTTGTTTATTTTTAGTTTCTTTAATTTGTAATTTAACTTTTAATATATTTTCGTTATAATTTATGCTTAAGTAACATTTCTATATGGTTAACGGCCGATGTTGTCTTTTTTTTCTTGATCCGAACAACCGTTAACGATGAACCTGTGACGGTGGTCGAACCGTAATCCGATATATTGCTATAATATGATTCTTAAATTTTTGTTATAATAGATATTTAAAAAAAATCAATTCGAATTTTTTTAAAAACATCCATATATTTGAAATTTTTAAAAGTTCGAATAAGTAAATATTTTTTAAAAGTACACGTGTGTATTAATTGTATTTGATTTTTTTTTTTATTTTTTTTTTTATTTATTATTTTTTTTATTATTAGAACGGCACCTCAATCTCACTGAAATCCGACCCCCGAGTTATACCATCCATAACGGGCAGGCGAGACTAATTTTTATTTTAACTTTTTTTATTAGAACGGCACCTCAATCTCACTGAAATTCGACCCCCGAGTTATAACATCCATAACGGGCAGGCGAGACTAATTTTTATTCCAAACTGTGCTTTAAGCGGCTATACATTTATCTTATGCTGCTTCACCACATTGTACATACGAGTGTGCCAATAAAAATACAAAATTTCCCAATCAATTCTCCTAAGAATTGGATGTGTGTTTTGCTGTCATTTTATACTTCATTAAAATTGTAATATTAATGTTTACTTGTAGGCTGTAACTATACGTGTGTATTAAAGTGAAATAGAAGATATACAGTAATAGTGTTTGAATTTAAGAGCTAAAAGCATGAGTGATCCATTGAAGGCGAACGTGCTTTCAAGGTTAATAGATCATCTTGTAAATGAACCTTTTATGATCTCTTTAAACCTTAACAACAGCTAATGTGTCTAGTCTTTAGTCTCTTTATTGCAACTTTCAGCAGTTCAAGCGAAATGGTTTGGCAAGAAAAGGAGGTTACCTGAACTAAATTTTGTGAAAATTTAACCATTAGTACAAAATAAATACTAAACTTTCAAAGCCATCAATTCAAGTATATTTTCAACCTTAAAATCTGACAGGATGTAACACATAACTTAAGTAACTGACCCATCGACACCATTTTTACGCCAAGTTACAACAAAATGATACGGTGGTTACTCTAAAAGTAGATAGTTGCTCTATAAGACGATGTAGTTAAAAAATGAAGAACAAAAATTATGAGATAGTTTCTGATTGTTTTGCTACAAAATTATAAAAATTTGAGGCTCTTTTAAATTACAAATAAAAACCTAATTATTTTAAGTTTTAACACAGAAATGTAAGATTCCACAGAAATGTAAGATTACTAAAGGGAACTAATAATCAATGCAAGTTATATGAGTATAAATCCATTCCCATGCTTCTATCCTTAAATATAGCTCATTAGAAAGCAGGAAGTTCGTATGAATTTTCAGTCAATCGGAGTAATCTAATTAGAGAGGAACGTATTTCGTCCTCCTGCACACATTCAAGTTTCGACAACTATGAAAAAAAGTTTTCTAATGCAGTATTATAAACGAGTTACATCGTATATCAAGAATTATTTGTCCCACACCTACTTTGCCTCAACTAAGACTACCATTTCATTTGGCGAAAGACAAAAAACTTTTCTACCCTCCATTAGTTGTAGGGATGGTATCTGAATGTAAAGTGACCCGTATATGTTTTAAGGATGACTAAAGATTCTATAGCAATATAATAGGCCACGATGCCCATAACCAAGACTGAAAAAGATATCCGTGTATTAGGTCCTTACCCCTTGAACCCATGTGAAAGCATCTGGATGATATCAAAGGTACGGGGCTACTGAAAGTAAAAACTTACTATACCAAGATACCATCTTTGTATACTATATATACACAAAGAAACACACATATGTACAGACACACAAAAGTACAGACACACGAAAGTAAGTACTAATTAAAGAGCCACAACCACCTTATCTATTATGAAAAACATTTGAATCCCTGCAAACTTATATTGACCCTTCTTATGCAAACTTACCTTTCATGTTCTTATGTGTGGAATTAAAAGTCATTGTTGTAGATACATTACCTATAAATATAACCAATATATAAAGAAGAAAAATAACTTGTTGTAGTAATACCTTGTTGTAGTCATTCAAAGTCTGTACTCTCTCTATAACCAAGATATAAAGAAGAAAAATAACTTGTTGTTGTATTGGTTGCAGATCTTCATAACAAAGAAACCAAATTCATTCCTGGCCACTACCCACAACTATTCACCCAAATCAAACGTCCTCCACAACCTGAACCAAGTCGGTTTCAACCCAATTTTCCTAAAACAATGAAAAAGGTTCTTCACCGTAAGATTGATGAGAGACAACCAAAGAGGGATCCCCAAACATAATGTCTTCTAGAAAACCAGCATTATGAACATATCGATCTTCACCTTATTCCCAGGAGAGAATTTATGAACGGAAAAAAAACATTTGTCACATAAATTTACTAAAGAATGGCAACTTAGTGAGAACTGTGTACAAGTGGCAATACCAAAAAATCTATCTACAAATGAGCCTACTTTGATTGTAAACATGGAAAAAAAATTGAGTCACCTAAAGGTTCAAAATAGGATTCAAGCAAAAAATAATTCTAGTGTGGGTTGATAAAGATCGGGTCTAGCCACCTATAAACAATCTATTCTGTTTTCTATATTCAAAATTTATAGCTACTAACTAATGTTTTAAAACACGTAAGTATATAATTGCAAAAAATATGTAATTTATATACAAAAAAGTGATCCATGATTTATTGTTATACATTTTGAATACACTTTTGGTGGCTCTTGAAACATTTAAATGTTTGATCTCTTTTCATTATCACTAAGTTTTTTAAGTTCATCCATTTGGCATATTCTTCAGAACCATGTTGCTCTGAGAAACCTTCAAGAACCAATAGAACTTTTAGAACCCCCTTTGGATGTGAGCTCTGACACATTGGGTATCAACACACTTGAACACCACCTGTTAGCATTTCTATCACACTACAACCAAGACAACATATATCAGCCGAAGGTCCATACCGTTTGTTCTTTGGATGATTAACAAACAAAAAATGCATCTGAAAATCAGTATATGAATCATTAGAAAGCATTCGAAAGAAATCGGAGTTAATATAAAATGGTCTACATGTATAATACCTTGGCCCTATTTGCATTCATATTCTTGTAAGTTTTATGTGTCCCTGTTTGTCCGTGAATTCACAAACACCCTTTTAACGTCCGGAATAGGAATTGAAATAAACACAATGAAACACAAAAAAGTATCAGTAAGTGCAAATTAATAACGTACATGCTATATTAGCTGAATAATGCAAGTGAATTTATTTTACCTTATCATTTATTTTTTATCCTCGTTGAATTGAAGTTTTTGTTATTCTGATTAAACATCATCTTGCTCAATATTTAACTTATCTCCAAATTCGACATAGTCACTTACGACAAAAAAATTAAATAAATAATATTTTCGAAAAAAAAGGTAATGGGTGACTTAGGGCATACTGTCTCAAAATTATAGTATTCTGATCATTGTGTGCAACCCTTGCAAGACCAAAGCCTTTCCTGTTAGTATTGGTAAGATGTTTTTAGACTTTAGATCTCAGTGAAACACATTTTCTTCAAATGAATAAAATTACCCAGAATAGACAGGAAGATAGAAATGCAAAACTACGAATGTTGTATAATTCACCTGAATAAATTTCCGAAACAATTGCAGGTTCTAGAACCTGTTCCGTTTGTTCTTGTAGTCGATGCTATTATCACCCTTTACGACCTGAAGCCAGATTTACCATATGACCAAAACCAACCAGCCCCGGAGCTCCTACTTCTTGTATGAAGGAACTTCCTCCATACAGTAGTGAGTATGCCATCAATGTAACGCCCATGGTCTTATCTCAACTCTTTTCAAAAAAACTATTAGTAACTGTGTCGCTCCCCTTTTTTGTATGCCAACAACAACGACTGCCAAATTAAAATGAGAAAGCCAAAACTAATTATTTTTAAGTAGGATGAGTTAGGAAAATGATTAATAATATGACTTTCAATTTAATTTGTTTAAAGGGTTGTTTGGTATCTTGTCTGGTGTCTGGTTGCTGATTTTCTGTCGAAAGAGCTGTTTGATATGCAGTCAAAAGAGGTCTTTGGTTCTGTATTTTGTATTCAGGTAAAGTTTGTGCAGTTTGACCTGTTGCAAATATACCCTCGTCATTAGGACCATCAACCACCTGAATTTCAGCAGCCATAGCTTTTGTTTCCTCTACTGTGTAAGCCACACCCACCAAGTCACAATATGATGTCAAACCCATTGAATGGCAGGATGCACATACTTGGGTGTACACCTAGTGACCACGTCACATCCTGCCCATGGTAAAGGATGAAAATAAAAAAATGATCATTCCCAAGAAAATGGAATTACAAGTAAACACGATCTAGATTGTGCTTAATTTAGAAAGGTGAATTACATATTTGCCCAATTTATAGGTCTTCAATACATAAAGTGGCATTGTTTAGGGAAACATGGCCCTTTACTTTATTCACTAATCACTATGATCACAAAGAACACACATCAACCTACTTTTGCATTTAGGCGCGTGTTGAGGGTCAGTGTTCCCAAAGCTTAGTTAAATGGTCCAAATTGTGCAAAATGATTTAGTTTTCGTCTGTTTCCGTACATTTAAAAACAGTGGGAGAAAGAAGTTGTGCAATGTTGTGATGATTACCTAATGTTTCTACCAGTGATTGGAGAAAGCTCTAACCATGTAAGACCTGCAATAATTCAACTCAAGTGTTAACACTGATGCAAAAATCCAACGCTCCATGTACCTATTTTTATTACTGAATCTACCTATTAATTAATATGAAATGCAACAACAAAATTTGAGAGGGATTAAAATACAACACCAATTTTATATGCTTTAAACTTTCTAGATGTTCAAAATAATCGTATTTTCCTTTGTAAATTACCAAGCTGAAGGCTTGTTTTTCAATCTGCGTTAACAGTACAACAAATTATGTAGTGATAAATATAACAAAGTAACAAAACATGAATAGAAGAATCACGAACTCGATATTCTGTAATGGAAAGTTGCGATGGAGTGGTTGAGACATTTTTCCACAACCGTTATCCATTCAGATCTTCCATCGTCCAGTACCACCTTAACAGAAAACAATACGCATTACTTATTATATAAATCAAGATTCCCATATATCGTAGCTTATAAACAGAATTATTATAAACAAATACATGCAAGTTGAGAAATGAAACCTTTCCAATAGGAACTGATATAAGACCTTGTGGACTTCTTGGTGATCCATTTACAAGTGCCCAATACTTTCTTTGAAGGAATCTTTTCTCACTCTTTAAATCCTATACAAAATAAAATAAAAATCAGATAAGAAAGTATAAACTATTCCTATGCAGAAAATGAAAGTATTACATAGAAAGAAAAATTCATGCAGAATATTGGAAGCACCAAATGTTTTATCACGAAAGACAGAATGCAGAACAGTAGCACTGATCTGTGATCTCCCCAAGACCAAAATTCCACTCTATCTCTATCAAGTCATTGAAACAACATGTGGGATCATAGTCACATGGAACGCGGATCGCTTCGGTACGGGATCGCGGCACGGGATCGCGGTTCGCTATTTCTCAAAATCCGGTACGACGGGGGGTAGGCTCATTCGGGTACGCTTCGGTTCGGTGTACCAAATACTTTGGTACAGCGTGCACAATAATAATAAACATAAAAACATAGAACATTTCATTCGATTTAATACTTAATGATGAAGGAAAAACATAATTGAAGGGAAAACATTTTGTAAAAATATTCAAACATAGAAGGAATCATATGATATCATTCCTCATCACGAAGATATGACTGTTTTCGTAATGCACTGAAGATATGTATTGATGTTTTAGGAGCGTTGTTTATATACTGTAAGAAAGAAAAGTGCATTGTAATATAAGAAAACCTTTACTCTTCCCATGAAAACACATTTAAGAGCCTTCAAATCTGAAACAAACATTTATGAGCCTTTCCATTAACACACTTCGTATTAGATAGGAATCAAACACGTTTTCGTGGCCTGTAAATCGCCGATTTGCAAAGTGTTGGATCGCGATCCGGTACGATTGGGAACGCCAATTGGGTACGATTGGGAACGACACTTTATGGGTTTTGGTTCGCGATCCATGGCGATCCGGATCGCGACCGTACCGCGATTGGGATCGCTCGTACCAGATCGAAATTCGCTTAGGGTTTGGCGAACCATGTGACTATGTGTGGGATAACTTACACCACGTGAACCTTTTGTTAGTCTCATCTGCCGCAAAGCTCTCAACAGGGGAAGTAGCTCAAATATGCCTAGTCAGTACATAACTTAGTGGCAGCAAGTGCACACTGATCGTTCTGCTCTCACCAAGGATTCTGCTTGGTCCGACAATTTTGGTTAATACCCCAGTGGGACGTTCTTCATCGTTGCAACACCTTATCATTCCATTTTTTTATTATTTCCATTTTTCTAGAGATATTTTTTCCCTAAATTCATATTCCGAACGATTAGTAGTTTTTGGGGTCTGGATCTATATGTTATAGTTTATATAACAGAAATATACAGTGAACTAACCAACCATCATAGCGAACACAATCTATAACCTAATTTTTCTGACTCCTGAATAGGAACTGGGTATATTTACCTCCACTATTCGTAGGACTTGATCCTGGATTATCCAGGTATTAGTTATTTACCATTGGCCATTGCTAACTGAGTATCTGCATATTTGACTGATTCATCATTAACCGCTTTCTCGTATTATTTAAACACGCCTATATATCAGCAAAAATATAATCCTGACAAAGAACAGAGATAAGGGAGATCCCACTTACACCAGAGAAGCTGTTCTAATGCTGAGAGATTTTTGTAACTACATCTACAAGTGGATTCTTTCTGTCAATTGTTGCTGCAGCCCCTTCTCCTGTTTCACCTACCAACACAACCCAACATTGAAACTGATTATTAAGAAAAACGGGTGCAACAGGCCCAACAGGAGAGGTGGTGATGAGCATGAGTTGCATCGCCTTCACTTAGGCCTTCAGTTCCAAAAACACCAGGAGATCCTTCGATAGCCATTGGTCTTAGAAGATCTCCATTGATGCTAGCTTCTGGAGCATGGGCATGAGCAGTAGGTTTAGCTTGTGGCTCAACTTCACCCATAATCACATTCGGTTGACTTAGCTATATCTATTCCAAATACGTAAATGCTAGGTAGTTCTCGCATAACCGGTTCTGGTGTATATAGAAAAAACGAATTACGATTTTGAGGTAATAGATTTCTATTAACTTACAAAACAAAAACAACGTACCTGCGGGAACAATTCGAAAAAACAAAAAACAAAAAAACGAATTAGGATTTTAATTGATCATGGATCTTGAATAAGATCAATTTTATCCAATTCATGTCGATCTTTGATTTGATTTGGTGTGGTTTTATTTATAGGCTGATTTAGATTTAGGGTTGATTGATTTAGATTTAGGGTTATGTATTTGTGATAGCTAGAGGTTAAGGAGAGCAGGAGAAAAAACGAATTAGGGTTTTAATTGATCATAGATCTTTAATCAGATCAATTTTATTCAATTCATGTCGATCTTTGATTTGATTGGTGTGGTTTTTTTATCAGGGTGATTCTGATTTAGCGTTATGTATCGGTGATAGATGGAGGTTGCAGAGAGCAGGAGAAAAAAAAAGAGAAGAGAGCCATGGAGGTATGAAGATTGTGTGTGCTTTTTTACCCGTAGGTTAATGAGGAAAAAAATATAAGGAATATATACCCTTGGTATGAAAACGCAGTTTTGAAACAAAACGCATTTTCAAAAAATGCGGCCCGCCCAAAATGAGTTAAAAAAGGAAGAAAGTGAGATTTTTTAGCAAATACTCAAATCCTATTGGTTAAAAGATGTGACTGGAATATGACTGGGATTAAAACTATGGTTTCAAGTCATAATTATACCTATATATAATATAGAAATATATATGTATATATATATATTATATACATATATATATATATATATATATATATATATATATATATATATATATATATATATATATATATATATATATATATATATATATATATATATATATATATATATATATATATATATATATATATATATATATATATATATATATATATATATATATATATATATATATATATATATATATATATATATATATATATATATTTAGATATATAAATATATATATATATATATATATATATATATATATATATATATATATATATATATATATATATATATATATATATATATATATATATATATATATATATTATATATATATATATATATATATATATATATATATATATATATATATATATATATATATATATATATATATATATATATATATATATATATATATATATATATATATATATATATATATATATATATATATATATATATATATATATATATATATATATATATATATATATATATATATATATATATATATATATATATATATATATTGAGTGGCGCCGTGCTATTCGGATAGACAAATGGTTTACTCGCACATAAACAAAAATATCAACTACAATGTAATTGCATTTCACCTAACTATATTCAAGCTTCTTCACAAATATATGTAAAATACGTTGATATTCTAATGGTTAACGTTAATTTATTGAATATGTTAGTTTCCATAGCTTATGTCACTGTTATTCATCTTAACTTGCATGCGCCAAACAACATAAAAGAATGTGCTATTATATTTCTTTGCTTAAAGTAGTTTCAAACAGCCTACTACTTTATACACATTTCAATGTGTATGTTCCATTTTTAAGCATTCTGATACACGATCATATAGACCTGAAAGAAACATACCCTAGAGTTCTTGACTACTTTCTGCGTATCTAGCAACCATAGTCATAAATGGCATATTATCAACCAAGGTACGAAGTAATTGCTAGTATGAGCATATAAAGCTACAACTACATTGCAATCCATCATCGACTGCTTGCGGAATTTCTGTTTTTGCCTTTAGCTCTACAATTATTTCATCGTGGGTTTGTATTCTTGATTTCTACTATGCAATAAAGTGGGGAGTAAAACATATGAATTAACCTACTATAAAATTAAACTCACACAACTTACATACTTACATTTTGTAATCAAACCAAACCATTATATCTGTTATATTTTTCTGGTATAATTTCTCTTTTTATTTAGAAAAAAGCTTATCGATGCATTAGGTTGTACCTTAATCACAAGATGATGAAAATTTATAGTGGTTGTAGTGGCGTGATCTTTTTTTAATCAAATGTCTTGAACTTATCCTACACATTCCAAACAAATAAATAAATTAACGGCAACCAAATCAAAGTAGATATCTCAACGACAAAAAAAGGTTCCGAACAAAAAAATCATACCTCGAGTCACTACTAACTTTGGCTAAGTTAACAAAGATGTTGTCCTTAATCCCACTAATAGCTTTCTGTGAACTGTTAAGAATTCAAACACTTTGACATTCTTTTGTCACAAATCTACTCTCATCTACATTATCAATTGTACAATCATTAGTAAAACAAAATAAAACTTAATAACATATCTCATGCAATAAAACTACTAAAAAATAGCCATATTAAAAAAGAAGTATGAAAGATGGTATAACAAACAGCCTAATGATAACTTTTTATAAGCCAAAATCAAATAAGCTCAAAAGGAGTACAAATAAGGTTAAACAAACACCCCCCTAAACCCTAATCTATAAAGATCCCCAAATAATAAATGAAAGAATTCATACTTATCCCCTAAAATAAAGAAACAGCAAAAAAGTAAATATAAATAAAATTAAGGTTCATAAACTTAATTAGTTAAGCACTCTTTTAAATCTTGAAATCAAATAATATGCCCCTATAGATCTCCACCTTCTTTCTTTCTTGTGTAGTTGTGTCAGCAATATATAAAAAAGCATCTAGACATTGAGATAAATTTTGCTAGTATTTAAGTTGAATAATATTTGAATCCAAATAATACATATATACTATTTTTATAAAATTAGAGATGAATAAACACCTTGGTTGAATAACCTGGTGATTGATCGAGTCGTGATTGTGAGAGGTGATTTTTGCGATTTTCAATTACAATATCTATTAACAAAACAATGGTCATAAACAATAATACATAAATCAACATAATAAATAAAAATACTCAATGAGGAACAAATCGAGAGATCATGGCTGACCATGTTAAAACTAATTCTGGTACCGTGACATCACTGGTGTGCTTTTGTATGTCAATTATGATCGATTGATTTTGTGTCTTCTTTGATGATTTTAGGGTTAATTGCTGACGTTTTTGTGAATGCTTTAGGATTGTAGAGGTAAATACGTGAGTTTAAATACATATGGTAAGGGTTTTGTTTTCCATCTTCTCCTTATCAATTTAATTTTTTAATCCATAGCACAACTATTGGTCCAGTCTAATGGTTAAGCCTCTTTGTATAAGATTTCAAGACCAAGATTCGAATCCTACGGCCCGTATAAAATTTTTAAAATTCGAATTTTAAAAGTCAGATAGTATGGCACTGCTGACGTGGATTAGGGGATGATTAGATGATGTGCCATTTCCCTCCTCTTATATATAATGTAAAGATATGTATATATATATATATATATATATATATATATATATATATATATATATATATATATATATATATATATATATATATATATATATATATATATATATATATATATATATATATATATATATATATATATATATATACATATATATATATATATATATATATATATATATACATATACATACATATATATATATACATATACATATATATATATATATATATATATATATATATATATATATATATATATATATATATATATATATATATATATATATATATATATATATATATATATATATATATATATATATATATATATATATATATATATCTTTACATTATATATAAGAGGAGGGATTTGCCACGTCATCAATCAGGACACTAATCCCAGTCAGCACATGGGCTTACGTTTTGGGCTTACAAATTTCCGAAATTGAGCTTTCGTATTGGGCTTAACGATAGTCATACCCGCCCATTAAACCAAAACAAAAAAGAACATTCGTTCTAAAACAACTCACCCCGAAGAAAAACCCTAGGTAAAAGATCGGAAATCAAATCCATAACAAAAATATCGAAGATTGATTAGGTATACTCTCAATTCAAACCAAGAATTTATTATTTGAGTCGATTTATGAATCAAATAGCTGGAAGAAGATAGTTGATCAATTAGTTTTAGCAAGTTTAATGTTAAAAATTAGCGATGATGACAATTTTTGCAATTGTGTTTCTTATGAGCAATGTTTCGCGACACACGTATCATCTTATCGTGAAACAGCAAATATCCGTTTAGTGTTTTGCTATTGTAACAGGATGAAGGTTGTAGGAATAAGATGAATCTGTTGATGAATTTTTTGATACTTTTAAATTTTTTTCTTCTCAAAACCCTAATTCAGTAAGTAGCTTATGCAGGTTTACCAATAGACTAAAAAAAGTAATCATTGAAGAAGCAAGGTTAGTTATCTGCCACCATTCTCCATGTCTATTACCTTTCTTTTTTATGTTTTTTAATGTATGATAAATATATATAGTAGCTTTTGTATGTGTTTGGTAACTTAAATGCTTGATCTATTGCGATGATGGTTTGCCGACAAGGAACTCAATGGAATCTTATTATAATTTTTAGTATTAAGCTACTCGAACTATATGTTAAACTATGGTCTTCTACAACATGTGATACGCCAGTCCTCACAGTACCATCATCTACATTACCTTTGTAGCATTCAATAACTGAAATTCCCAACTTAGCAGACTGGATATATGGGGCCACGTCAACGGGACCAAACGCATTAGGGTCATTAACAACATGTGACCCATCAACAGGTTCGAGATCTGACGAACAGGTCTTCTTTTCTAAATAGTAATAGTAATATATAGCTCTAGAGAGAAGTACTTTTGTGATAATTACTCCCACCACCGATCAAAGTCTTCTTTTCTAAATATATTCTTATACTATTACTATTTGTGTTCTCTTGGATGTTTTCTCTTCTACGAACAGGTCTCAGTTTGGTGGTTCAGTCCAACTTTGGTGGTTAAAATTGTAAAACCAACTTGTCAAGATCTGGATCACCAAGAACCAAGCCGGTGAACCCATTTATGAAAGTGTTCGAGACTTAGATATTAGATTATTACTTATTATACATCTAAAGGTTAATGGTATTTCTTTTGACATGTTTCATCCCAATTTAGTCTTTAGAGTTTGCCCATTGGACCTGTTGGAGGTCAGATATAACCCTAATCAATTTTGTATTATGTAAGGTTTGAACGACTAACATGGGCAGTTGATTTTGTATGCATGTAGGAAACCAGTAACATGGTTTGAACCGAACCTTTTTATATAAAGGAGTGTTTGGTATTGTGTTTAAAAAATGACATTGGTTTAATCAATAGTCGATGTGTCAATTCTGAACATTACAACTATACGATTAAAGTAACATTTTTAATATTTGTGAGCGTTGTGCTAAAATTGGCAGGGATTTTGTTAGAAATACGTTTTAACGTATATTAGAAGTATCGGTCACTCCACAATATGATTTATGTTGTAATAGCTCGTAGTTAGTAATTAGTTATTATTTGCTTATTAACTTAAGTAAGAACCGGTCCATGGGCTTGTCATGGACCGGCCCAAGTCCACTTATGACTTGGAACTATAAATACCCCTTTCCACCATGGAAAGGGGTTGGTTGTTGTCATTTCTTGTTTTCCACTTAATAAAATTCACATAGTTTCTCTCACTTTCTCTCTCTAACTTTCTCTCTCTAGAAATCAACAAACCCCTTCATAGATTCATTGATTATCAATATTCTACATTTGGTATCAAGAGCTATGGGGTGATTTAAGGTAGTGATTTGTGTGGTTTTTTAGTTTTTGATTGTATTAGTGTTCTTTAAGAAAAATCATCTTGATTCTTGGTGTTTTTGGTGTTTTTGTGATTGGGATTAGTGGATAAGTATTAGTTGTTACTTATTTTAGTCGAAAGCACAAAACTTTTTGGGTTATTTGGTCAAAATCTGGGCTTAATCTTCATTCTTGGTGTTCGACTGTTCATCGGAACAACTTACTGTTTATTCAGCAAAAGTTCCGGATCAAGGAGTTCCGGATCAAGGAGTTCCGGATCAAGAAGTTCCGGATCAAGGAGTTCCGGATCAAGGAGTTCCGAGTCAAGAAGTTCCGAATAAAGAAACTTCCGAACCAAGAAGTTCCGGATCAAGAAACTTCCGAACCAAGAAGTTCCGGATCAAGAAACTTCCGAACCAAGAACTTCCGAGTCAAGAAGTTCCGGATCAAGCTAAAGTTCCGGACCAAGAACTTCCGAGTCAAGAATTTCCGGATCAAGCCAAAGTTCCGGATCAAGAACTTCCGAACCAAGAAGTTCCGGATCAACCCAAAAGTTCCGAATCAAGGTAATCTTCCGAATCAACAAAAAAGTTCCGAATCAAGGTAATCTTCCGAATCAAACTTCCGAATCAACAAAAAGTTCCGAATCAAGGGTTATTTTGCTTGTTTTTTCGACGATTTTTGAGAGGATTTAATCTTGGTTTCTTACAACAAAAACACAACACAATTCACAAGCTTTACTTCACTGCTCGATCAACCGATAATCTCTGTTTCTTTGAAGAAAAACAAAATGAATCCAAATTCAGTAATGCCTCAGATGACATCTCTTACGGATATATCAATCATAACGGGAACTGATAGCCGTCCACCGATGCTCATTAAAGAGGTGTTTGAGGCATGGCAAGGTCGAATGATGCAATATCTAAAGGGGAAACCGACATACGGAAGACTTATGGTCAAATCGATTTTGAATGGTCCACTCGACTATGGTACCATTACGGTTGATAACGTGACTAGACCACGAGAATTTGAAGAACTTACTCCAGCTCAACAACTTGTTGCAGATGCAGATGAAAAAGCTCTTCAAACAATTCTCCAAGCTCTTCCCCATGACATCTATAGGATGGTGAGTCAGTATACGGTGGCGAAGGATCTATGGGAACGTCTTAAGGTGTTGCTACAAGGAACGTCTCTCACCAAACAGGAAAGGGAATGTCAGTTGTATGACCTGTTTGATAGATTCACGTACAACCCAGGGGAAACGCTTCACGATTATTACTTCAGATTCACCACACTCATGAATGATCTGAATGTATACAATCTTGTGATCGCACCATTCCAGGTTAACACCAAATTCTTGAATACTCTACCTCAAGCTGAATGGGGTGAGTACATTACCGATGTCAAGTTAACCAGGGATCTGCATAAGTGCAATTTGGATCAAATATATGCCTTCCTTCAGCAGCATGAGAAGCATGTGATTATGCACCGTTCTCCTCGCGGTATGTACCCAGACTCCTTAGCTTTGATGGCGAATCAACCAAGCTTGTCTCACAACAATACACCTTATATCTTGGGACATCAAGCTTATCATCAATCACCTTACTTGACACCAGCCTTTCCCCAATACTCGATTCTACCACAACCACCCACCTCACATCAGCAACAATATCGGTTCAATGCACCCTCACCACAGTATGCTTCACAACTTCATCCAGCAAATGTTGCACCTTATGCAGCATATCCATCAAGCTACCCTGATCAAATGAGTATTCCTTCTACTGATTATGCAGCTTATCCAGATCAAGCACTGTATTGTGATGATGAGGAAGTCCCAGTTCCTGTATTCCAACAAGGAGCTGACCCAGTTGAAGTGCTAACTACTATGTCTGCTTATCTCACAAGAACTTTAAGCAAACGAGGATTCAGAGGATCAGCTCCTACCAACAATCAGTTGAGGAATTCATCCAATTCTCGCCAACAAGCTACAATTGAGAATGGCAGGGTAATGGTTCAGCCAATTCAACCGTATCAGGGGAGAACTTCCACATCAACCAATGTTCGCACCGCCAATCCTGCTCCTGCTCCAATGGTCAACAACCCTCCACGGGCTAATACAGGCAAGTTGAGAATGATTACATGCTACAACTGCAAGGAAGAGGGTCATATGTCCAGGGATTGTAAGAAGCCCAAGAGGAGAAGGGATGGACAGTGGTTTGCAGAAAAGATCTATCTGGTAAATGCTCAGGCGCAAGGAAGGGAACTTGATGAAGAGGAGCTTGCATTTCTTGCTGACCCAGGGATTGCTGAACAAGACGTTGTCACTACGCAGAATGCAGCTTACCAAGCCGATGATCTTGATGCGTATGATTCCGACTGTGATGACTTTCAAACTGCAAAGGCTGCTTTCATGGCAACTTTCTCCAGCTTAGGGCCAGATAAGAGATCTGAGGTACTTATTAATAACACCGATAATGCCACTGATGCTAGTATTCAACCACATCAAGTTGGGCAAGAGAGTGCTGATTCGAATGAATCTTCGGTGGTGAGTCTTTCAAATGAGGAGACAAACAATGATAGCAATATCAATGTGAGTCCCCAGATTTTGAGTGAATCACAACCGGGATCCATTTCGCAAACGCCTACTCCTGCTCAACAAGATTTGGTCATGGTTCCTGCTACATTACTTAGCCAAATGAATGCTGCACTCTTAGAAACCTTAGCTAAGAATAAGAATTTGTCTGATGAGCTTGCCTTAAGCAATGAGAAAGTACAAACTTTGGAATTAGTGCCTTCGTCTAGTGTTCTCACAAATCTCGAATATGATCACTTTAGAAACAAACAAATGGGTCACTTGCAAGAAATCGAAAACTTAAGAGCAAATCTGTCTAGTGAACTTAAAGAAAAGGAGTTAGTGGTCACTAATTTTCAAAAACTTCAAACTGATTTTGAATTACTCGAATCTAAGAAGACTGAAATGGAGATTAATGCTACTAATAAGATTAGAAGTCTAGACTACTTGCTGTTAAGACAATACGCTGCTTCACAACTAGTTCATTTATTTGATGCTTCGTTTAAAGAGTTTAACTTATCACGTCTAAAAGGCCTTCCTCCTAATCCACGATATGCAAAACAAGCTTTAAGACATAGTCCTAGACTTTATACTGCAACTCAATTAGGATTGGCTTTAGACCCGATTGTTTTTCCCAATGATCGAACAAGTAAGGATCTAGTTGATGAGGATCGGTCATACAATTCAGCAAAATATCCCGATTGTGATTATTTTAAAATGAATAAGGAGCTTGCTAAAACTGATTTTAGAGTTCGCTTCCATATGGATAAGGATCTCATTACAGCACCAACCTACATGATAGAGGAAGAAAGCCCTAGTACATTTCCTACACTTGTCAACATGGAAGGTCCTAAGGAAATTCCAAAGAATCTTCCACCTGTTAGCACTGTATGGTTAAACTTGAAAGAGATTAACCGATACTTTACTAACTTTGACAAGGTCATTTTGGAATGTACGACTTCAAATGGCTTAAACGCCGGAGAATGGGCTTTCGAACACATGAACGAGGTGTTTAAAACTGAGATCAATCCGTTTGTCGAAAGTCTAAAAGGAAGTTTTGCATCTCTTAAGGAAAATCTTCAGTTTGAAATTGGGGAAGTTCAAAAAGTGTTTTATGAAATGGACACCGCTTACGAACTACAACTAATTGAAAAGGAAAAGATTTTAACCGAATATGACCGATTCTTGTCTGAAGTAATCTCGTGTGATGTGCTTACTACTGTAAATGTTAACTATTCGAATGAGCTTACATCCACTATGATTAATTGTGATGCTGTGAATATTTGTGAGGATATTTGTGATGATGTTTGTAATCTTTCTGTAAATGTTGCTGATACTGTAAATGAGGTAGAAAATCATTCTTGTCACGAATCTAACGCTGAGTTTTTAAAGCTACAAGATTCTTACAATTTACTTTCACAACGCTTTAATCAACTAGAACAACATTGTATATCTTTAGAATTAAAACAACAAAATCAAAATGAAAATCTTTTGATATCAAATGTTTGTGAAAACGGTGTTGAGAATAGTGACAAGATGATTGCAATTGTTAAGACATTAGAGGAAGAAATCATGAGATTGAAGAGAGAGGTATCATCAAAGGAAACATTAAGAATGGAACTAGAGGCTGCAGAGTCTAAAAACCAGGTCTTAGAAATTAGACTATCAACTGTTCTAGGGGAGATGGATCAGACAAGGCAGGGACTATCCGCTCTTTATGGTTCACTAGAAGAACGCTTCGCTTTTAATGCGGCACAACAACAATATTATGTTGAACAACTGAACCAAAAGTGCGAAGAAATCTCTGACTTGAACATCCTGCTCATAGACAAAAATATGGTTTTGGCTGAGTTAAAGGAGACACTTCTTCTCACCCGACAAGAAGTTGTTGATAACTTAGCTACCGACTCTGCACCGTCCACTAGTGCTCCAACAACCAAGAAAGTAGTTCTTTATAAGAATCCGCTTCATAAGAGAAACCAGCTTACCTATGATGATTATATGAGGAATGCCATTAAGCATGTCGATCTTCTTAGGGATATTTTAGACGATCTTTATGCCTTAGATCCCTTAAGTAGCGACTATTATTCGGCTCATGAATATGTTAAGCGAGTTCAATATTGCTTGGCTTATTTGCAATACATAGGTACACCAGGTTCTGCACTACTTAACAATAGGCCCATTGCTGTCACTCCATTTAATAAGACTCCAGGAGCGAAACCGTCATTGGCACAATCAAGCAAGACACCTTTAAAATCTGTTGCTAATGTTCCCAATTTGCCTTCTACAGGATTAAAAGAGACTACTAAGGCTAAAGGATCGCCACTCAAGAAAGCTAAGATCAAGCCCTCCACTAGTAGTGCCACAAAGAAGAAAGAAGAAGTCCACAATAGGAATGCTAGTTCAGTTTTAAATAAAACGAATCATGTTAAGACTAAAAGCTCTGCGCCTGTGCAGCAGCCTAAACCATTCGTGAATTCTGATTTAAATTGTTGGAATTGTAATGAATGTATGTTTTCCCAGCGTCATGATTTGTGTCTGATTGATCACGTTAATGAAATGAATGCTATTAAGAATGGTCTTGAATGGAAGCCAACGGGTAGAACTCGTGCCCAAGTTGGCTGGCAATGGCGTCCCACTGGTAGGACCTTTACACTAGATGGTAAAATGTGCCCTTTAACTAGGAATGCATCCATTGTGGTTAGGTCTGAGCGTCCTTTAGCTAGGAACACTCGCACTCAAGTATGGAAACAGCGCCCTTTAATTAGGTCAGCCCCCACTATAGTGCCTATCAGTGAAGAAATACCTCAGGATTTGAGCCAATTAGAATCTACACCACCAATTAAGAAGAAAAGGAAGGCTAGGAAATCTAAGAAACCTAGAGTTAGCAAATCTAAGATTATTAAATTTGTACCTGCTAATAACAAGGAACACTCAGATTCCGATACCTCTACATTGTCTTTGTGTGGTGATATTTTCAGGTGGTCCAAATCATCCTGTGGTATTTGGACTCCGGTTGTTCAAAACATATGACCGGAAATCGCTCGATGCTCCGAAATTTCGTCAGCAAGTTTCTTGGTACGGTTAAATTTGGGAATGATCATATAGCAAAGATTATGGGGTATGGTGAATATCAGATTGGAAACGTGACGATTTCTAGGGTATACTATGTAGAAGGTCTTGGTCATAACTTATTCTCAGTAGGACAGTTTTGTGATTCCAACCTTGAGGTTGCTTTTCGACAACACACTTGTTTCATCCGCAACTTGGAAGGAAAAGATTTGTTGAAGGGATCTCGTGGTGCAAATCTTTACACTTTGTCCTTACAAGACATGATGGCCGCTTCTCCAGTATGTCTTCTCTCTAAAGCTTCTAAGACCAAGTCATGGTTATGGCATCGCAGATTATCTCATCTTAATTTTGATGCTATTAATCATCTGGCTAAAAACGAGTTAGTTCGTGGTCTTCCCAAGCTTAAATTTCACAAGGACCATTTATGTTCCGCGTGTTCAAGGGGGAAAAGTACCAAGAAATCTTACAAGCCCAAAGCTGAAGACACCAATCAAGAAAAACTTCATCTTTTGCATATGGATCTTTGTGGACCGATGAGAACTGAAAGTGTGAGCGGTAAGAAATTCATTCTGGTTATTGTGGATGATTTCTCAAGGTTTACATGGGTTAGATTTTTACGTACAAAGGATGAAGCACCGAAGGCTATCATTACTTTTCTGAAGTTCATCCAGGTACGTTTGAATACCACTGTCCGCCGTATCCGTACAGACAATGGTACAGAGTTCGTCAACCAGACTCTTCGTGATTATTATGAAGGAGTTGGTATATCACATGAAACATCCGCTGCACGCACTCCACAACAAAACGGTGTCGTTGAAAGACGGAATCGTACTCTTATGGAAGCTGCTAGGACCATGCTTATTTATGCGAACGCTCCATTGTTCTTGTGGGCAGAGGCTATTTCTACTGCATGTTTTACCCAAAACCGTTCTATCATTCGGAAACGCCATGGAAAAACACCTTATGAGCTTCTACATGACCGCAAACCCGATGTTTCATTTTTCCATGTGTTTGGTGCTCTGTGTTATCCAAACATCAATAGTGAGAACTTGGGTAAGCTTCAACCAAAAGCCGATATAGGTATTTTCATTGGTTACTCACCGTCCAAAAGAGCATACCGAATCTATAACCGTCGTCTTGGCAAGATTGTAGAAACTATGGACGCTGATTTCGACGAGCTGACAGCGATGGCTTCTGAGCAACACAGCTCTGAACCCGCGCTTCATGAGATGGGACCCGGTGCTATAAGTTCCGGATTAGTTCCCAACAATCCTACTTCTACATCATTTTTACCACCATCAAGGCCCGAGTGGGATAAACTGTTTCAACCGTTGTTTGATGAATTCTTCGATCCCCCGACTGATGAAGTTCCAACACCTGTAGTAATTGCTCCAATACCTGAAGTGGTTGCTCAAGTTAACGAACCTTTATCGAATGCATCTACAATTCACATTGAACCTGATGCACCTTCACCAAGTGATTCTCAAACTACACCTGAATCTTCACCCCTACTTGTGCCTAATGATGTGGAAGAGGATTCTACTGATCACGACTTGGAATATGCTCACTTGCAAGAGCTTCCTTTCTTTGGTGTAGCGATCCCTGAAAACCCTTCAGCCGCGTCTACCTCAGAAGAAGCTCCTTCTATTGTTCACTCCAGACCACCTAGGATTGAAAACCATAGCACTAAATGGACAAAAGATCACCCAATTAGGAATGTTATTGGAGATATAGATCGACCAGTCTCTACACGCCATTAATTACAAGAGAGTGCACTTTATTGTTACTTTGATGCATTTCTCTCTGAAGTTGAACCCAAAAATTGGCAGCAGGCTATGACCCAATCATCTTGGATTGAAGCTATGCAGGAGGAACTCAATGAATTCAAACGACTAGAAGTATGGGAATTGGTTCCTCGCCCTGACAAGGTTAACATCCTTACTTTGTTATGGGTTTATAAGGTTAAACTTGATGAGATGGGTGCGGTATTGAAGAATAAAGCTAGATTGGTCGCTAGAGGATATAAACAAGCCTTGGGTATAGACTTTGAGGAATCTTTTGCTCCTGTGGCTAGATTGGAGGCGATTAGACTATTCCTTGCGTTTGCTGCTCATATGAACATGATCGTCTATCAAATGGATGTGAAGACGGCATTTTTGAACGGTGAACTAAGGGAAGAGGTTTATGTTAGTCAACCGGATGGGTTCGTCAGTACGGAGTCTCCTAATCATGTGTACAAGCTTAAGAAGGCTCTTTATGGGTTGAAACAAGCTCCACGCGCGTGGTATGATCTCCTGTCAACATATCTCATGTCGGAAGGCTTCTCCAAAGGCAAAGTGGACCCCACTCTATTCACTCTCAAAGACGGCAACGACATGCTTCTGGTACAAATTTATGTTGATGATATAATTTTTGCTGCCACTAACATAGAATTGTCTAAACAATTTGAGAAGATAATGTCCACACGCTTTCAGATGTCGATGATGGGAAAAATTTCATTTTTCTTAGGATTACAGATTTCTCAGAATCCCAGAGGCATCTTTATAAATCAATCCAAATATGCTCTAGAATCTCTTAAGAAATATAACTTTGAGAATTGTGACCCCGTAGACACTCCAATGGTGGAGAAATCCAAGTTAGATGAAGATAGGGATGGGATTATTGTCGATCCGAAACTTTACCGTGGAATGATCGGCACCCTTCTCTATCTGACTGCTAGCAGGCCTGATTTGCAATTTGCTGTATGCATGTGTGCCCGGTATCAGGCTCGGCCTACCGAAAAGCACCTACATGTTGTGAAAAGGATCTTTCGGTATCTAAAAGGAACACTTCATCGTGGTCTATGGTATCCGAAAGATTCCTCTATTGCTTTAATATCATACGCAGATGCCGATCATGCTGGATGTCAAGATACGAGGCGTAGCACTTCTGGATCTGTGCAACTCCTTGGAGATAGATTGATCAGTTGGTCTTCAAAAAGGCAGAAAAGCGCTGCAATATCAAGCACGGAGGCTGAATACATCGCCATGTCCGGTTGTTGTGCTCAAGTCCTTTGGATGAGATCACAATTAACTGACTACGGTCTTGGATTTAACAAAATCCCGATGTATTGTGACAACAAGAGCGCCATTGCCCTTTGCTGCAACTATGTTCAACACTCCCGGGCCAAGCACATAGACATTCGCTACCATTTCATCAAGGAGCAGGTGGAGAACGGAGTAATCGAGCTGTATTTTGTCACTACTGAGTACCAGCTGGCAGATATGTTCACCAAAGCCTTAGATCGAGGACGAATCGAGTTTTTGATCGACAAGCTTGGCATGAAATCATTCACTCCAGCGACTCTCAAAGAGTTGGCAGAAGAATCAGCTGAATAGTCGTGGTAAACTATTCAGAGTATCCTTTGGTTGTGATCATGTATATTATCGTAAATATATAAACCACAAAAAGAAAATACAAAAATATAAAACCAACAAAAACCATAAAAAATATAAAACCTAGAAAAACCATAAAAATTATAAAATCATGAAAAACCAAAAATATTTTTTGTTTTAAAACGGGCATGTCTTTTAGTACGGTAATATTTACGGCCTTAGAAATGTCGATTAATATTGACACGGTGCCATAAATAGAGTCCGTATAAAAGTTGTACATTTTTAAAACATGCCCATTATGGCTTGTAGTTATTTCAGACTGCAACCCGGTTTTCATATTAAAGTCACGTATTTCCTTGGAAAACGTTGGCTCAGAACGGGAATTAATTTTCTCGGGCGTGATTTACAAGCCAAATCATGCAAAGGGATCAAGTTTACTTTATAACTTGGTCTGACACGAATTTGTGTACGTCTCAGTGCATTAATTTGTTAAAATAAGAGAAATCTTATTAAAACCACGAATCAAAATTTTTCAAGAGAAATTGGAAATGCTTTCATCACTATTTGACTCTTTAAACAATGACTACAGCTCTTTAAATAGAAAACGGGTCATCATTTAAGGGGGAGAAAATAGTAAAATCATCTTCGTCATTAAAATTGATTTTCAAAAGTGAATGTGAAAATTAAAGGCTACATGGTAATTGAGTGGTTTTGCTTTAGAAAACGACTTGTGATCGTTCTAAGTGATAGGCATGGCTTTTAGATTTTGAGGATATGCTAATAGATGCGTTTGCTAAGTTGTGTGTACGTTTAACAAGAGTTAGGTAAAATGAAAAAAAAAAAAAATTAGAAACAAAAAGGATAGGGAGTGAAATTGTAGGGACTAAAGGTGTGATTTATTGAAACTTGTCAAAATTGACCTAAGTCAAAAAACAAAACCCCCGCCCCTCACTGTTTCTGATTCACTGTTTACTCATTCCTTTACCGCCATTGTTGAAAACATCACATACACACAACTCTTTCAAACATCTCGTATAATCATTCCATCCCGTTCATTCGTTTAATAAGGTAATAACATTGAATCTTTGACTTATTAATTCGTTTAAATCATCATCTATATCCCCTTAATTGATTCAGATAATTAACAAGTATCAGATTTAGGGTTCTTGATTAAATTAGGCTAAATTGATTAGGGAATTAAGGTGGGTTTTGCTCGGAATAGGTTCTATGATGTTTAAATTGCCTTAGTTTGCCTTAGAAACTCACAAACGCGCTATAATAGTCATCTGAGTTTAGTTGGTAAAAGTTCCGGATGAACATGGCTTAGAACTTCCGAATGAAGGATTTCTTCTGAAAAACTTCCGAATGAGGAAGTTCCGAATGAAGGACTTCCGAATGAGGAAGTTCCGAATGAAGAACTTCCGAATGAAGGAAGTTCCGAATGAAGAACTTCCGAATGAAGGAAGTTCCGAATGAAGAACTTCCGGATGAAGGAAGTTCCGAATGAAGAACTTCCGAATGAAGGAAGTTCCGAATGAAGAACTTCCGGATGAAGGAAGTTCCGAATGAAAGAACTTCCGGATGAAGGAAGTTCCGAATGAAGAACTTCCGGATGAAGGAAGTTCCGAATGAAGAACTTCCGGATGAAGGAAGTTCCGAATGAAGAACTTCCGGATGAAGGAAGTTCCGAATGAAGAACTTCCGGATGAACGAAGTTCCGAATGAAGAACTTCCGGATGAAGAAGTTCCGAATGAGGAGAAGTTCCGAATGAGGAAAAGTTCCGGATGAAGATGTTCCGAATGAGGAAAAGTTCCGGATGAAGAGTTTGATTATTCTTGTTTGCATGCTATATATGTACTTGTTGTTTTATGAAATGTGTTATGCTTAGAAGTAAGAATGATATATATCTATCTGTTTTTGTGCATCAACCTTTCATGTCTTATCTTAAGCAGATAAAATGACTAATCCAACAGTACAAGCTGCCGATATTGCTAAAGCTCGAACCCTTAAGTTTATACCCAACAACTATAGGCTGAAGCAAGTTTCTAAATCCACTCACCATGGTTTTAAGGTCGCCATAGCCATTCTTGATAACTCTCATTTCAAGAACGCCCTTAGGAGTACAGCCTCGGTGCCTTATGAGTATATGTTTGAATTTTGGGCAACCAAGGAAATCACTTCGAACAAGATCACCTTCACCATCGACAACAAGCAGCAGACACTCACCGTTTCAGACTTCCGTAAGATTCTTGGTATAAGGGATACACCCAAGGGCATGTCTTTCTCAAGGGATCCTACTAAAGATGAACTCGTGGAGTTATTTGACGCACTTGGATGTCCGGAAATACGAGTTGCATCTGAGTTTACAACTGCTAAGGTGGGACAACCTTGGAGAGCATTGATGGGTATTCTCAGTAAATGTCTTACGCCAAAAACGAGTGGCCATGATGCTCTGCGCAGTCCCATAATAAACCTCTTCTATGGCATGTACAAAGCTGCAAATTCAGATTATGCTTTGTTGATATGGGAAGAATTCACTTTTCAACTCTTCTACAACAAGAAGCTGAAGACAAACTTCTTTCCTTATCCTCGGTTTATTAAGCTTATCATAAATTATTTTATGAAGCTTGATGCTACTATTGATAGGCGTGCAGGAGGTCGCTATCACACTGAAGAAGCTGATGATACTGTAGATCTGAGGCATGAAGGACCATCTATTGGTGTGATTCCGGGTCCTGTTCCTGATTACCTTCTATCTGATAAAATCAAAGGTTCTGCAGATTACAAGCTACTGCAGATAGAAATCAAAAGGCTGAAAGAAAACCTTCAGACTGGAGAAGACTCATCGACAACGGTTAAGAGTAAAGGTAAACGCAAACAACCAGCTGCGTTACCTGAACCCGAACCCAAGAAGAAGAAGACAGAGGGTAAGAAGGGAAAGGGTAAGGATTTGATGCGTCTACGTGATGAAGAAGATATTGTTGATCCTACTCTTGATAAATCCGAGCAACAAATGATGAAGATTGCTATTAAAAGGAGTAGGAAAGATACAGGCGGTAGTGGTTCAGGTGCGAGGGTAGATATCGAGGATGAGTACGAGGAACCGGATGATGTTGATGAGTTTGGGTCACCTGAACACTATTCCACTTCGAAGGAGCCATCAATCCCTATTTCAGCAAGTGTGGAAAAGGAACCTGTTGCTCCTACGATCGTGGTGTCAACTCAACCCTTAACAACTCAACCTCCACCCATACAACCTTTACCAACCCGACCGGCTTCAACACCATTTCTTCCACCACCCGTAATCCCCATCCTTAGTACAGCAGTAACAACCGAGCCCCTCCAGTCAACCCAAAGCAGCTCTGCAACATCTGCAATGGCTGCATTAGTGATGGTCGAACTGTTTGATACTAACAAACGCGAAATGGATGAACTTCGCCAAGAGTTGCAAAGACGAGCTCAGAGGGAAGAAGAATCTAGGAAAGCCCAAGAGGAGATGATTGCTAGGTTCGCTTCAGATATGGAGTTGACTAGAAAAGCACATGCAGAAGAACTTGCTCGGGTTAAGCAGGCTGAGGCTGATAAGCATGCTGCACGTATTACCAGACTTCAAGCGATGAGGGATAAATATAAGGAACAAAAAGAAGCACTTGAAGCATCTGTGAAAGAAAGAGTGCAAGAATCCGTTGAATCCTTAATGCCTAAACTTCGCGATGAGTTGAAGACACTTGCTGCTGACAACTTGATGGTCAAATCATCCAACCCTTCAGAAGCCGCCTACAAGATTGCTTATGACCTGACGGATTTTGAATTGAAGAAGATCCTTAAGGCTCGCATGGTGGAACTTGGGTCGTATGATAAGTCGAGGATTCAACGGGCTCTATATAAATCCCTGAATGATGCTATCATGGAGGATGATAGATTATTCAAGACGTTTGGAAGTGTGGTACCATATCACATCTTACCTGAGGAAGAAAGGGAAGAAAGTGAAGAAGAGGGTACGGGTGAAGAAGAGGAAGAAGAAGAAGAAGAAGGAGAAAAGGATAAAGACGATGACGAGGGTGGTGATGATGACGAGGATGATGAGGATGATGACGAGGATGATGATGATGATGGCGACGATGGTGGTGATGAGAATCAGGAGAGTGTTAGGGATAGTAACGGGGATGACAATCAGGATGATGATGGGGGTGAACAGCCGAAAGAGGGAGACAAGGTTACCAGCTCCAAGAAGACTGCTGCTAAGACTGGAACCAAGTCCACAAAAGATGCAGCACAAAAGGACAAATCGACATCCTCGGAATCAAGACGAACTAAGTGGCGCCACGATGTGAATGCTACTACAACGTCTTCGGCTCCCGGTATCTCTATCGCTGTATCTTTACCTATTACCACTAACCCCATTAGTTCTGCTGTTGTTCCTCCTGTGATTGCAGAATCAGTGACGGAACCCGAAGCTGCATAACACTCTCCAGTTCACGACACTGCTGAAATGCCTGAAACTGAACCAACAGATGTTCGCACTTCAACTCCTCAACAACAAGCTCAACAATCTACGGTTCCTGAACCAAGCATTCGTGCCTGGGAAGACACGTTGGAGATAGACGAGTCTGCACCACCACAAGCTTGGATCACGGCAGCAGCACAATATGATCCGATCACAGATGCTGACAAAGATGTGCTGTATCTCCGTATCCGAAGTCCGATTGACTTATGTGCATTTCTTGCTCATGAGTATAAGACTTCGGTTACTCCATCATTGGTGAAGAAAGCACTGAAAGATAAGAGACTGCGTGCCAAAACCCGATTACCCCGAATGGAGCTCGAGTACTATGCCGATGAAATCCTGAAGGCTCTGAAAACCGCTCAACGGCCAGGACTTCATGAATCAGAAAGAGCTCCACCTCCAATGGATCCTGCTCAAGATAATCAGATTACTCTTGACTTCTTCGTCACCAATGATCTTGAGTATCTTATGAAGGGGTCATCAAAGTACGCAACATCCCTGACTTTGCTGAAAGCTGCCAACTGGGGGACAATACCCTTCATCGAGGAAAAGGTAAATCGACTCTGGGTCCCAAAAATGAATCGTAATTATGATATGTATGCTGTCATAGGTGCATCTCATTGGGACGAACGAGTCCGAAGGGCGTACAGGGGTTGCTGTTTGGTCAATTCTGGAAGCAATGTTAGATCCGACATCCGCATCTCCAGCATCTTAGGAATGAAAACTGAAGCCAAGAACGGCTACTATCATGTGACGGAGATTCGCTTGAAAAGGGAGGATGACAGGGAATACAAAATCCAGCAAGGAGATTTTTCCATCATTCGCCTTGAGGATATCGAAGATATGCTGCTTCTAATGACCCGAGATCAACTCACACACATTCCTCGTGAAGACCTGATTGCTTTGAATACAGCACTTCGTATGTTCACACGAAGCGTTGTCATCAAGTCACGAGTTGAAGATCTTCAGTTGGGAGTAGAAAGCTATCAGAGGAAGCTCAACTTAACCCGTCCTGTGAATCAAGTGCTACCTCAACATGTAGAAAGATGTCCCTATACCGGCATTTCTGTCCCGAATTCCGGCATTTTCTACTTGAACAGTCGAGGTTTGATGAAGTTTATGAGGGTGGGTGAGCTTCACAAGTATAGTGATGGAACTCTTCTACAAGTCAGAGGAAAGTTGGAGCATCTGAACTCGGGTGGGACTTTGCCAGAAATGACAGAGGATTGGCATCCGGGTTACCGGCAGATGGCAAAGTATGTGATCAAAAAGATCGATCAAAAGCTCCGTGAACGTAGATTGATGAGGAGCTTGGAAAGATTCGTGGGTGGAAGACCGTATTTAGTGCACCACAAGCTACTGCAACGATCCATCTGATGGGTCGTACATCTCAGGTCACTTTATATTGGTTTTCAATTGTGAATATGTAAATTTGTGAATAATGTGCTTGTATGGCTTGCTGTAGTGTTAAGGTATGATAATTTTTCACGAATTTCTCACGAGATTCTAAATCTTTCAAAATATGTCATACCAAAGCACTACAACTATCCCTTATTAACTTAAGGGGGAGCAATAACTTGTTCTATGGCCAAAACATCGATTTCATTTTTACCCAAAGACCGGTTAATCCATTCAATATCCCAAATATTAATGGTTAACATTTTGGATAAGGGGAGAAAATGGGATTAAGGAGAAGTAAGTGATACTTGGCTAAAAGATGAAAAAGACTTAAAGATTATCCAACTTAATATGTGTAAAGCACGTGTTAAGGGGGAGCGTTTTTGATGAACAAAACACCTAAGGTACAAAACTTTTGATTTCAATATCACAAGTACTTTAGGTGATTTTCAATGATTTTTCATGGTGGCAATTCCTTCCCAAAACACGCTTAATTCACGACGGATGTGGTGACAAAAGGGTGGTAGGAATAGGTTTAGTCCAATGATTCATCAGAGCCGATGGAATCTTCCCAAGGACAATTCCCTAGATAGAATTAGAAGTCCTAGGAAAGATGGAGAAAGAATGTGAACGTAGCTGAATGCCGACCAAGTACTTAAGCTAGCACTGGAACAATCACAACAAGGTGCTAGTGATGACGTATTGGTAAGCATTGAAGGGGTTGAAGAATGAAAAAGAAATGTAAAGATAAAGGGTGTAAAGAAAGAAGCCCTCCTTACAACTTTAGGCAGAAACCGGGTCAATACATATGCTATTGAGGTCATTTTTGTTAATGATTCTCGGTATTGAAGAAAGACATCATGGACCCAGTGATGCAATGCACAACCCTTCCCCAGCTAACTCAAATATCTCTCAAAAGGTATTTGTTTTAATCACACGGAGATCAACAAGTTATCTATTGGTTTATTCACTCCGAATAGACTGGTATTGAAAAGGTGGCACTCCTCTCCAGCCATCGCTCACTAAATCAAAACGCACAATCGAGTCTAGAGCCAAGAGATCATCAAAAGTCTCATTAGGACACTTTCCATTTATTCCTTGCTTTCTCACACACTGTGAAAAGTAAGAGATTTTCATGAGTCCTACGCAGTATTCCTGTAATATTGCCAGAACATCCGAGTAATACGCAAGTATTACAATGAAGATGGAAATCCTGCTTGAGCCAACATCAAACAAGCTCATGGTAGGTTACACGTGCGGTTCTTTTAGAACCAATCTTGTGAAAAACTGGAAGGTAACAGTGGTTTAATTCTTAATTGAACTTAAACTCGTTCCAGGCCTCTTCGCATTATCATATGATCTTGCCAGAACACTCAGAGTGACTCTTTATTGACCACAGTGACGAGTGGAAATCCTTCTAGTGTCAACATCAAACAGCACTTGGTAGGTAACGTGCAAGATTCTTTATGAATCGAGCTCGTGACAACTGGAAAGCAACGATGGTGAAAATCTTAATTGAAAGTCACTTGTTCCAGGTTTCATGTATTGACGGCTTTTAATCACAAGGATAATTTATCCAAGTGATTCACTCTTTATGTTCGCAGTCAGCTTTGGACGGTCGAATAAAGAGAACGGGTTTACCCGCGAAATCCTGTCAGGAAGTTACTTAATTGAAACTATCCATCACGGGTACGATATCTAATATCGTCCAACGGTCTTCACCGACCGGAGGTAAAATGCTACCGAATTAGAATAAAATGTTCAAAGCCATTTTATTCGTGTCGTTGCTGTGTACCTGCTAAAGACGGTGGCGTTGCTGAGTACCTGTTGAAGACGGTGGCGTTGCTGTGTACCAGTGAAGACGGTGGTGTTGCGGTGTACCTGTAAAAGTCGTTCCCACATGCTTATGTCTTTTGCAACAAAAATTCAAGAAAGTACAAGATAAAGTCTTCCGCTGTACCAAACTCTGAAGCTTTCAAGAATTCAACAAAAAGACGTAAGTGTGTGGAACATAAAGTCACGAGGAGGCAAAGTTCACAAGAAAGGCAAAGATCGCACGTGAAAGGCCAAAGAACAATGCTCTCAAGTCAAAGCCAAAAAGATCAAATCAACATATTCACAACAAAAGAAAGAAAAGAAGAAAGGACTACGAGCTAAAGATCGAAGACTTAGTATAGTATGCTAGGTTTAGAACTTTGTAACATGGAGTGACCTCCCTTAGGGGGAGATTGTTAGAAATACGTTTTAACGTATATTATAAGTATCGGTCACTCCACAATATGATTTATCTTGTAATAGCTCGTAGTTAGTAATTAGTTATTATTTGCTTATTAACTTAAGTAAGAACCGGTCCATGGGCTTGTCATGGACCGGCCCAAGTCCACTTATGACTTGGAACTATAAATACCCCTTTCCACCATGGAAAGGGGTTGGTTGTTGTCATTTCTTGTTTTCTACTTAATAAAATTCACATAGTTTCTCTCACTTTCTCTCTCTAACTTTCTCTCTCTAGAAATCAACAAACCCCTTCATAGATTCATTGATTATCAATATTCTACAGATTTGACAGAGTAAGACTAAAGACAATGGAAGGGAAAACGGGGAAGCCGCTCCTACATCGGGGTAAAGGTGTATGGACTCAAGGCGCCTAAAATATAGGACCTAAGTTTCCAAACTTGAAGTACTTAGAGTTGAAGAGTGCTGCATGGAATTTAATCCATAAGTTTCTTGAAAGCTCTTCAGAGTTAGAACATTTAAGCATTGAAAAGGTACTTGAGTTATTTTGCTACATTTGCTCAGAAGTAAACCAATTTACTGTTGTTGGATGCAACAAGTTTTTTAGTATGATACATACATTTTATGCTTCATTTGTAATCCTTTTAGGGTGTTTTGGATTGGTAATAAAAGTTGGTAGATAAGCAGCTTAATAGTAAGCATTTTAGGAATCTGATATAAGATATGTATATGTGACGTTTTGTTCTTCATCCCTGAATCGGTTTGCATATTAATACTTTCAGGTTTGCTTATGCTGTATTGAGGAGATTTCCACCTAAAGAGAAAGTGGAGTCAATTCAAGGTCTTGCATTGACAGCTAATCAAAGAGGTGTTGTCTTTTATGTTGTTGCGATAGACGTGGGGACTCTCCTTGCTGTTATGTTGCATCTAATTTGCAAAGTATCTTACACTTCAGAATGATCTCAAATGGAAGTTATTTTTCAAAAAATACTAGAATAATGGCAAGAAAGACACACATGCTCTGGAAGACACTTTTGAGATAGAGTGCAAGTGTAATTTCGATAAATTTGATAGTACATAGCAGTTAGACATGTCCTCTCTCGACTAATTTTGAACAAATGTATATACATTTTTATGTATTACTTGAAGTACATGATCATTAGTTTTATTCATTTATTTATTTGACTGATGTTACATACGAAACATCATAAGTTAGTGGTTGGACTTATGTTGCTTCCAGTTTAGTATAGCGGTGGGACGAAAAAGGCTTGAAAAAAATGAGGAAGAACCTTCAGGAAAAAAATAGTACAACTTCTCTGTCAAACAGAAAAAAACCAAAAAGTTAAGATGTCTTATAGTATAAGTACGATAACCTATGTTAAAGGTTACATGTTAGGAAGACCTTTTAAAGATCTCCAGTGGAATTTTTAGTAATGATACTTATTTGATTTATAATTTGGAGTCATGTGCGGTCCAACAAACACAGGTTTGGGTTTGACTCTCGAAACTGTAGATCGTAACAGATTTAGTCTTCTTTTACCACGTTATCAGATGGTGGCTCTGAGATCAAGAGTTCCTTAGACGTTTTTTTTTATATGCTTCAAATCAAATTATATTAACAAACATCATATTGTTATAATAAAATTGGAAAAGATATATCACTTTCGAAATCTTACTATCATAAACCCTAACATTCATTCTATCATTTTGTTTTGTTTAATCCATCGAATAAGGTTCGCATACCATCACGATATGTTTTTCTTAATTGTTTTCTACACTATATTAATTCTCATACTTCAAATATTCATCATTAGTTCCTATGATTATCAATCAGATCGACAAGAGCGCAAAGGGTCAGATGGAATACTATGAGAACGATTTAGAAACATCATTTCTCAAAGATACAACATCATATTATTCAGGCAAGGCTTCAAACTTCTTGACCTAATGTGTACTGTATTTATTTTTAAAGTAATTGATATGTGCCCTTTTCACGGAATCTGAAAATTATGTGTAGATGCTGAACAACAACTAAGTAATCTTCTGAATGCCTTAAAAAGTTCAAGCTCAATAGTTCTAACAATCAAGTTCTGAAAAAGATGTTTTCAATTCAGGATATGAGTTTCCTTTGCCTATGCTAGGTAATTTTCCATTGTGTTGGATTTGGATTTGTGTTCATGAACTAAGTAAGCTTCTAAATGCCTTAGAAAGTTCAAGCTCATTAGTTTTAAAAAACAAGTTCTGGATGCCTTAGTAAGCTTCTAAATTCCTTAATCAGTCCAAGTTTGTTCGATATCTATATACGTGTGTTATTCAAATTATATCAGGCATTGTCCAAAGTGATTTTCTTACATTTATATAAGTGGTCAGGAGGTATAGAAATATATGTGTTAAAGGGTACACATGTGGATTAAACTCACTTCTTTAGCTCTTTCCGGATCACCTTTATTTATACATATTTGTATCAAAGCATATACCTGTCTAACATTAGCTTGAATTTTTCAGGATCTTTCGAACTGCACAAAACATACTATACCATTCTTTTGCCCCCACATAAATGGTTATGTGTGAGTCTTGGTGTTGTAACTCTACAAAATCCCGTGCTAAAACCATTGATCTTTGCAATAATCTGATGACCAAGGAACCAAAGCTTCGGATGAGTTACATCTAAGTGTTCGAGTTTCAATTTTTGTGTGTTTCAGGTGCATAGAGGGGAAAACAATGTGCAATCATTTGAAAATCTTCGCTAAGTAAGTATTTCCAACACTTAACGAACTTTGATCTTAATTTTGGTACTCTTCTGCTTTAGGCACCTTCTTAAATCAGCCTTTCCTGGAAGTCGAGGTATGCGTTTTGATATTGGTTAGGCAGAAAGATAATATATCAACGATTCAAATTGTTAAAGTTTAAATGTGTCATACTTTGTTGTGGTTCTGAGTTTATCATCGATAAACAAATGAAGATAGCAACACTCCGCTGCCATGTAGCGATGAAAGCAGATTCAAAGGCTGGTTAGTACGTCGTCACCGTAAACATTGTTTGATTCATATACAATGGAATGTACTAAGACAATATGATATATGTATTTTTAAGCTATATTAAATAGTTTAGTTTGTTACAGGTGACTTGCATTTTTAAAGGAATAAAGTATATAAAGTTGTATAAACTGAAGGACTTGGGGTTTCTCATCAATAAGACAGTTGAAGATGGCAACACTCTGGTGCATTTGGCAGCGATAAAAGCGGATCCAAACGCGGGTTAGTCATTATCGTAAATATTATTACACTTCATAAACAGTGGATGTTAGAAAATGTACCAAGACAATCCAAACGCGGGTTAGTCATTATCGTAGATATTATTACACTTCATAAACAGTGTATGTTAGACAATGTACCAAGACAATCCAGATGCGGGTTAGTCATTATCGTAAACATTGTTACACTTCATAAACAGTGGATGTTAGACAATGTACCAAGACAATTCTGGTAGATGTATATTAAGTCTGTATTAAATCGTTTAGATTGTTACAGCGGAGTTACATTTTTAAAGGAATAAAGTCGTGTAGGCTTTAAAACACGTCTTTAGCTTAGGACTGTATTATGAACTTTTTGTTAATCTTACTGAACTAAAGTTGTACTTGATTTTTAAGTTACTTGCATAGTGAGCATTAGGTGTGTTTTCTGGAGCTGAGATTTGTGGTATACCTAAAGACTAAAAGTTGAACATGTATCATTTATCACAGAATGTTCTCTCACACTTTCTATGGCCGTCTTGATTTGCAAATTCAGTTAAGTTATCTATAGATGTTGTTAAGCTAATAAATTATGAAACACAATGCTTAACACCGATGTTGTGTCCTCCCCATATGAACTCATTCTGCAATAGAAAATTCCCTTCCTGCTTGGTCGATCATGGTGATTGTTGTAATTGGCATAGATTCTGGTGTAACTTAACTCTTGGGCATGTGACAATGATTCTAATCTCAACGATGTCACAAGTTCTATAGATGATACAAAAGTGTACTGGTAACTGAATGTATCATTGTTTATGCATTTTGAAGATTTAAGAAGCCTAAAGTTGTCACTGACTTATCTGAACAATGGAGTTCTAAATGAGTACAACATATGACTTTGGTATTTTTCTAATTCATTAAATGTTTGCAAAATTTTTCTACAATTAAACCATTGATCCGTTTTCTCTTAGTTAACTTTTAAATTATACCCATTCAACATTTTTGTCAGAAGAATAATACAAAGACTAACCATTTTTACATAAATAAGATGGATATGGCGCAAGTGGTATCACGTTTCTTAACTTCTAAGTATTCTTTGCACTTTTTGTCATAAAGCTGTCTAAAACCGCCCAACATGTGTTTAATACATAGAGATTTATAAATATTTTCAGTTCAAAAGGTTGGATATCGATTGAAGCTTTGACAATATTAGATTTTCAAATACATAAAAAAGTATTTGACTATTTATATTTGGTGTCAACACAGCGTGTTTAACCTATACAAACTTAGGATTATGTGATGGTTTTTTAGTTATTACAAAACGGAGATACCTGAAAACCGAACCGAATCGAACCCGAACTAGAATCGAACCGAAAACAAAATTCGAGTTTTGGGTCATAACCGAACCGAACCGAACTATAAATATGGTTTTGGGATTGGATATAAGTTTGACAATCGGACCCGAGAACCGAACCCAAAAACAAAATTATATAAATGTATATATATTTTTTATATTTATATATATATATATATAGTTATTAAAATTTGCTAATATATACTAACTCTGTCCCAAAATTATTGTCCACAGACAAAAAATACACAGTTTAGAAAAACATCACTTTTTCAGCTTTCTCTTTCTTACTTTTTGCAGAATGACAGTTTTACCCTTAACCAATTAATTTTATACTTCTATATTTTTTGTAATAATAACCTCAAGTGAGGGTAATATGGTAAACTCAAACAAAATTCTCTATCTAATTTTGAAAGTTTTGGAAGTGGATAATAATTTTGAGACAACCCAAAATAGAATAGTGGACAATAATATTGGGACGGAGGTAGTATAAATTAGTTATTAGAATATAATCTTAATATAAAAAAGTAATTTTTGTACTTGACATATTTTTTTTTGGCTAAGTATATATTTACATACAAGGTGACAAGAACATTGGTACCAGTTTATGAATCACAAATGAGCACCACACCAGTATTATTATGTTCATCGCTATCGTTGATTTTCCAACGCGTTACACTGCACCCAAAGATACCAATCAAGAAACATGTTATCCTTCGTGTAACAAAAGACAAAACAAATGAGAATGCGAAGAACAACGAGCCACTTCAAAAACCAAAGGACGTGAAAATGAGAAAGGAAATGAAGTGGAGTCGGAGAAGGAGGAAGACTAAGTTTGATTACATGAAAATCCAAATTTCAAATAATTCTATTTATATTATAAAATTTCATACAAATACTACTAAGATTTCAAATTTATGCTTTTGATGAATTAATATAACTATTTTTAAAAATAATTGAATCTAAAAATGACATGACATAACTTACGCATGCTATAAATTATTTAAAACTTTTTAATGATTTCACACAATACATGTTTTAAATTGTGAAGATATGTAAGATTTTAGGACATTTTTATGCCATTTTTTTCAAGTTTTTTTACCTATTTTTTAAACGTTTCATAATTGAATCTTTTACAAACTCGGGATGAAAAAATATATTCGAAGTCATGCCGACTAATCTGCATTTAAAACAACTATACTAAAACTATACTAAAGAAAGCATTGAATAATCAACATTATGCTTCAAAAACACAAATTAATACTTCCAAATAAAAACATACAAAAATAATTTTTGTAAATAAAAAACATAAACAACAAATACAAGTCATATCAACTAATAATGCATTAAAAGAAAATAATACTAAAAAATAAATTTACAAACAAATAATTACCAAATAAAAAAAATTAAACGACAACCAGAAGTCATACCCGTCCATCGGACGGGTTTTGCCACTAGTATATATATATATATATATATATATATATATATATATATATATATATATATATATATATATATATATATATATATATATATATATCTTTATATTATATATAGGTATAACTATGACGTGATATCACACCTCTAATCCATGTCATATGTGACATGGCACATATTAACCAATAGTATTTCAAAACTCCCTAAAATATCTCAATTTTCCATGTTTTTTATGGTCTTAAATCATAGAATCTTGAAAATTGCATTTTGGAAACGCAGTTTTGAAAAGTGCATTTTGAAATCACGTTTTGGGGGTTTGAATTATGTCTAGACCGGTCCGGTTCAAGTCTGGACCGAGCCGGGTCTCATCTGAACCGGCGTGGTTAAATTACGGATCGAACCGGGTCTGATCAGAATCGATCTGGTTTAATTCTGGACCGAACCGGGTCTGATATGAACCTGTCTGCTTCAATTCTGGACCAAACCAGATCTAGTCTGAACTGGGTCACAGATTGAACTGGGTCAGGACAGGTCGGAGAAGAACAGGGTCAAATTGATTAATGGAAAAAAGTGCCACTAACAAGATTTGAACCATGGTCTCCTCCCTCAAAACTTAGCACCACTCAGTTTACCAACTGGGCTATGCATAGTTTTAATAATAGTGATGCAAATCCATATATTTAAAGATAGTTTAGTTGGGCTTGTGTTTGGCTTATATAATACATAGGCTTGTCCGGTCTATAAAAGATGCATCGAACGGCCCCAATAAAAAATGAAAGTACCTTTGGAATCGAAATCTCGTACTCTTTCCAATGGTGTGACCACGGATAAATATAAACCCCGTTTGCATCTCAAAAAACATGTAAACATTGACAAAACGAATCCGAAAATCATCGCTTTGTATTCCTCTAATATCCTGTATATCTCCAAGACTCAATAAAGTATAACAAACATATTTTTCACTTATATTGGTTTATTGGTGTATTTAGAGGGTATTATGATGATATTTTTATGTGCCATTTGACATAAACCGTTAAAAAATCATACACACCTTCAACAAAGAACTATGTATTAATTCAATAAAACACATTCTACCACAAAACAACATAAAAAAAGAATTATACATTTTAAATTATATATAAAACCTATTTTAGCATAAACTATTAAAAGATATACTAAATATTAAATTGCAAACTAAAAAAATAAAAAACTACAAACCCTATATCCCTTTTTTTAGCGTTAACTATAACAAAATACTAAATATTTGGCGGGATACAACGCTATTTCCACTTTTTTCAATGTTTTTCAAAAATCATGAAATTTTCATTTTCTAATAATATATAGAAACTAAAAATCCCATATCACCATTTTCTATTTTTTCCCAAATAAAACTAAAACATGTTCACATATGTATTTCTAACCCTATTTTACATTTTCGTCACTTTTTGTAACGTTTTTTTTTAATTTATTACGTTTCGATAGTTTCTCACTTTTTTGTCAATTTTCTTTACGTTTCTTTATTTTTCACGTTTTCGCCATTTTTTTTTACGTTTTTTTCACTTATTTATGTCTAATATTTTACATTATCGTCCGATTTTTTACGTTTTAGTCTATTTTTTACGTTTTTGTCATCATTTTTACGCTTTTAATAAGTACTTTTACGTTTTCGTCAGTAAGTTTACATTTTCATCTGTATTTTTGAGTTTTCGTTAGTGCTTTTATGTTTTCGTCCGAAATTTGCAATATATTATGAGCAAAACGTAAAAACGCTGATGAAAACGTAAAAAACGAACGAAAACATAAAAATACAGTCAAAAATATAAAAATACAGACGAAAACGTAAAAAAATCACGTCTTTGCTACTATTAAACTTGCTTCTTTAATGCGTGTTTGTGAGATTTGGTATTCTTTTTAAGATTTATCCAAGTGTAAAGGTTTTTGTTTTCATTAATGCGTGTTTGTGAGATTTAGATATGGAATTTATTTATAAATTTTTGAAATATATATTTTTTTAGATTAGGATAGAATTTTAAATCTTTAAAAAATATTTATTTTTAACATAAATTTGAGAATCATATTATAGCAATATATCTGGTTAGGGTTTCACCATCAGGTCAACCCGGTCAAGTCACCGTGAAACAAGATCGATCATTGGGTCAACCCGATCGAGTCACCGGGTCACGGGTTCATCGTCAATGGTTCTTTCATATTAAGAAAAATAAAACAATCCCGCCCGTTGACCACAAATAAACGTTACTTAAGCGTAAATTATAACTAAAATATACTAAAGTTTAAATTACAAATTCAAGAAACTAAAAACGCACAACAATAAACCCTCCGGAACAAGAAAAAAAACGACCCCGCCCATTGGGCGGGTTACGACGCTAGTATATATATATATATATATATATATATATATATATATATATATATATATATATATATATATATATATATATATATATATATATATATATATATATATATATATATATATATATATATATATATATATATATATATATATATATATATATATATATATATATATATATATATATATATATATATATATATATATATATATATATATATAGATTTATGTTCATGTGGTGTACACTCTTAAACTAGCTTATAGTAAGCACCAACCAAAAATTAACAAGTGTCCTTTTAAGTATATAAATTAATTTAAACATAATAATAATATTAAAGGGTATTTGAGGTATTTAACATTCATCCTACATAGCCTTAACCCCCGGATTAACTTCCTCCCCTCATCATAAAGGCGTCATACTCCTTTTTCTATTTGCAAATAAGTTACAGATCTCATTTCACATATTCAACTCAATCTTAATATATTTCTCCATTTGTTTTATATTAAAAAACCTTGTTTTGTAGAATAAAAGATCTTGATTCGTATAAAAAAACATCCTTCAAATCCCTCTCAGCCGCCTCCGGTATTAACACCACCACCTGTTCCTGCTTTATGCAAACCGTCGAAAAGCTAGCGGTTGTGAAATAAATGGAGAAACATATACCATCGAAAGAAACATATGTCATTAATTCAGTTTACTTTTTTCGAGTTTTCGTTTGAGCGGATCAAGTTTTAAATCTCCTTTTGGATTTAGATGTATCTTGGTTTTCAGGGTTGAATTTTAAGAAGTTAACTGATTCAATGGTATGTGCAAGATCTTTTTTTCGGTACCTAACAATAGATACACGAGTTATTGTCTTTTACATAGTTTTTAATGGTTTTTGTAAAACGAATCTGGTTTTTCAAATATAACTTTTGGATATGTATCATTCGGGTCTTATGTATCAGTTTTTTCTTTTGTATCAGTCGGTTTATCTGTAGTAGTTGTTTTTCTAGATCTTTGTGGTGTATTAGTTGTAAAATATGGATCAGTTTCGATGATCGCTATAGATTTATTTATTATGTCGGTATATTATTTTTGTATGACTTATTGTTGCAAAAACTTGAAGATTAAAAAATACCAAATAAAATGTATCACAATTATTTTATTATGTTGGATCAAGTATGTGTTACGGAGTACCACTTACAAAAAAACTACTACAAAATTAAAAAGCAAAAAAAGATGATTTTATTGTTGTTATAGCTTTGCTAATTGATATCAAGTAAATAAATTATAGATTAATTTAGTCCCAAAATCAAAAGTGTAACAAATATCGAAATAATACATTTTCATCATACATACATTTTTGGATCTTGCATGTATCTCCAAGCAAGAAGAATGATACAAATGCTTGTGGATCGGTTAATGTTGATGTGATAATAGTTAGGAAATTATCAATTTGGACAAATTCCCATCATCGTATATTGTATTTTATTAGAAAGTGAACAACGAGCTTTAATTAATGATTGTTTAATTACTTTTTTTATTTGTGTACATTAATAAAGTGATTCACTGTATGTTTCAATATATAAATTAACAATAAAAAAAGTCTATATAAAAAGTAACATGTATCACCAATATCGATGTATTTTATAAAAATATCCATGAAACATACATGGTCGATTGGTTAAAAGATGTTAAATACTATTAGTAAATAAATATAATAGTCAAAATAAAATGAAAAGATAAACAATAATCAGCCCACATTTACATTGGTACACAGTGCCACTAATTTTTCATTTTATTACATTTATGCCATGTATTTATTTAAGTTTCATCATAATTCATCAAGCTTGATCCAATGGTTCACAAGTGTGCCTATTATATTCTACTTTAAGGTGTTTACCACAATAACACTCCCCTATATATATATATATATATATATATATATATATATATATATATATATATATATATATATATATATATATATATATATATATATATATATATATATATATATATATATATATATATATATATATATATATACTAGCCTTTAGACCCGTCCGGTGGATGGGCTAACTTTAAGTATATATTTTTTTAATGAAAATTGAATTTATGTGTGTTTGTATTAGAAGTTTAGTATATGTAGTGTTAGTTATGACATTGATATTTTAATAATGTAGCATAGAATAGACAAAAATAACGTAATTTAAGATAATTTATTTATTTAAGAATATTATGAGTTAATTAAATTTGCATACGTTAACGTTATGAATAAGTTTGTTACATTAAAAGTTTCACTCTAACATATTATGTTGAAACTATACCCAAAAGTTTCACTCTAACAAAACGACCTTAACCAATTCTAAATGACTTCTCCATAAAAACGTGACTCATATAACATGTAAATAATCCCTCATAATGGTCCTAAGGTTTAACTCAAAGACTAAGTACCCCAAACATAAGTTTGAACACTGCTGACCGAAAATCAAGCCTTGACTCCAAAACTTGTACAAAGGTTTCAACCAACCTACTTACCTCAAATGACCCTAAACTTCGCATATTTGAAAACTAGACTTTGAGAGCATAATTTTAGGCTTTTTAATCACCCCAAAAGCTTTTAAAACGACCAAGTTATGACCAAAACGATTTGACTCAATTTCTGCCTAGACTTAGTAACGATTCTGCAACAATTTGGTGACACTTAAGCGACAGTATAACGACGATTCAGTGACAGTTCGACGATTTAAAACCCTAATTCGCCATTAGTCATCATTATTACCCCATTTATTATCCAAATCAAACCCTAAACTTTTTAATTACAGAAAATTAAAAACCCTAATCCATCATATGATTAATTACTTGATTATAACATGATTTGATAAATAAAACAAGAATTAAAAACAAGATTTTACCTTGAATTGATTAAAACCAAAATTTTGGAAGAAACCCTAATTCTTTTAAAACCACCGTCGGGCTCCCCCTTTTTTTATGAAACAAAATCTGATTTTTTTATAAGTAGTGTTCTATTTATATTTTCCCAAACAGGGCTTTTCCAAGATGGGCTCAAGTTGGGTTGTTTGGCCCATGTTTCTTTTTCTCTTTTTTTTCTAGAATCGGCCTAAACCGAGTTTTTATAAAATTTATATATATTTGTTTTTTAATTATTATTAAATCTAAATATTACCTCCGGTTTATTTCTGGGTCAAAACCCAAAAGCCTTATGTTAAATCTACGACTTAATACACGTTATCCAAACTAACCTTTATTTCTAAAAGTTTCTAAATATGGTAAGTAACTCTAAAACTTATCAAATACATATAATATATAGTTAATACATACATACAAAATATGATACGTACACGAAACCTTATAATAACGATATCTGGACATTCACGCAGTTCGTTCCTGATTTTATTTCATCAAATTTCATTTCTAACTCATGCCATGATTTATAAATCATGCACCTCATTTCATTCATTCTTAATCATCCATTCACTTATAATAACACATAAATACATAAAACACATAAATAGAAATCAACGGGTGACAGCTAACTCGACAAAACCCGAGTTGTCACATCTTGTTTACTAAAAAAACTAATGGAATTCAAGCTGAAACAAAAATCTACTTCCTCGGCAACTATGCCAAAAGCTTGCTGCGTATTTTATTTTAATATATCTTTATCAAGTTTAGTTTCATATAAACTCGATCTACCAACAACACGCTAACGGGCAGAGAACCTGGTTGTGTTGTATACATATAAAACTTGGTACGATAATCTCTTTGAAAGAAAATGCACACCAAGTTTTTGGTACCGCTGCCAGGGAATAATTTCTGTAGTTTTCTATTTGTTTGATTAAAATAAGTATTGTATTTATGTGCTTATTTGTGAGTGAATATTTTTCAATTAAAAGTTTTTTGTCATAAGCATGTCTATGGCATAGTCTGACTTTTATTTGAAAAACTTTTTTAAAATTCGTCTTAACTTGCATGACGTGACTTAGTGGTGCTTGTCTGTTAATCAAGTTTGGGACATAAAAATAGTTGAAGCAATACTTGAACTTTATAAAGTATTTTCTATTTTCTTATGGTTTTGAATATTGATCTTTACCAGCTTAATTTTCTTATTCGTGTGGTATTATCCATGAGTCAAGTATATGTTAATCCTCTTCTGTTGCTTTTATACATTTGATGCATGAAGCTTGTAAAGTGTGTAGGATGAAAAATGGCGAGCTAGTTGTGGAGACTATGGAAGAAATAGACATGGTTTGTGGATGTCTAGTGGTAATGGCTCGAGTCTAACTTTAAAGACTCGATGAATAAGCAAAGTGCTTTGCGGGAGACAACCCGTTGTATCCTTTTAGATATTTTTATTTTTTGCATTCATATAATTGTTTTATGTATTTTTACAAGTCAACCAACAGGGTAAAGGAGTCAACGCCGCCTTGGCTTAAAATTATAGGAAATTAAGGGTAATACAGCGGGGTAGTTATTTTTCACCACCTACATCATAGTTAGTTTTCAAAGTTTCAAATTTTGATTTAGAACGAATTTTCTACGCCGTAAGTGATCCCACCACCTACGCCGTAGATGCACCAAATGTCAACACAGTAGGTATCATCTGCAAAAGAGATTTTTAAAAAAAAAACTTTTTAAATACACATAAACCATGTATTAGTTTTTATAAAACTTTGTGGGAATGTTCCCAATAAGCCCTCATGAGACTTCACTCGTCCACTTGGGGCACCAAGTGGTTTAAAATGCTTGTTTCATATGCTAAATGCAATTATGATTCCTAGGAAAGTGAGTTAGGTTTTATATCTGTTGTATGTGTGCCAAAATGCTTTAGTCAAGATATATGCTTTTGTATTAGTCTTTTTGTAGTTATACAGGTGAAGATACATGGTGAACTACGAGGTTAGTAATCAAGTTGATAAGATGGCATTTAAGCATGACTAGTCGAATGCATTAGTAGGTGATGATGAGTTGCCATGATGATGTGTAGGGTATTTAAGTAATTTTTATTAAGTCTAATGTTGTTTCATTAATAATGTTTATCTAAAAATGCTATTTGAAAGAGCATATGAAAAAGCAGCATTTTTATGAGAAATGCTAATGCTCATTGCTCTAACCAAACAAGTTTTTCTTAACAATTAGGCTAAACGCTAATGCTAATTGGTAAAAAACGCTCTAAAAAGGTTGTTACTAAACACAACCTTAATGTTTAACCGTTTGCTTATGTAACTGGCGGAGATGTAGGATCCATCTACATCCATTGTACTTAACTGTTTTTTAGTAGTAATAAATTTATCGGGGAAACCCTTTACCCATAAACTTATTGAAGGTTTAATTTAATCTAATCACATTTCACGAGACGTCTGTTGCGGAACGATATGTAGCTAGTATTTTAATGCCTAACGTGCACACCACTAACAAGAAGCAATAGCTTTTAAGATCAAAACTAGGTTTCATGCAATCATAAGCAAATACTAATTAATTTGGCCTATCATGTATTCATGTTAAAATGTATGGAAGAAAAAAACAACAATCACACAAGATATAAACATATTGGAATGATAAAATGGGTAGAATAACTTCACTTCAATCAAACATGTGAGCATGAGAGTACAGTAGACTTAAACATCATCTACGGTGGTTGCACCAAAGTTTCTCCCATGTTTCCACACATTTTGGCTTAAATAATGGATGTATATCAATATACATATATATATATATATTATAAAAAGAGTAAATTGAATTGTCCGTCGTTGTGGCTTAGACCAAATTCCTCGTCTCGTCGCTCATGATTTTTTACATGAATCGTCCTTATCTTGAAACAAGGTAACACCATTCGTCCTTATGTCAAGAATTTGGCCTGAAATTATGTAACATCGTTCGTCACGGACGGTGTTACATAGTTTCAAGATAAGACGATTCATGCAAAAAAATAATCACGAGGACGAGACTAGGTATTTGGCCTAAACCATAGGGACGAACGGTACAATTTACTAACAAAAAAGTACTCTAACGACGTCAATAAGAATTCATGACAACGTTTGTAGAAACTAGAAGGGGGGGTTGAATAGTTTCTTTTTGATTTATCTCCTAATAAAAAAAATCCTTTCAATTAGGTGAGTACCAAAACTATCTTTACTTGAAAGCTAATTGCATAATGATTAGGTTCAATTCCAATGCATTAACAATGATAAGTAATAAGTGTATTGATAATGAAAGTAAGTAAAGAGTAAGGAAAGAAACAACCTAATAGGAAGACACCAAGATTTATAGTGGTTCGGCAACGAAGCTCTATCCTCGTTCCTACTCCACTCCTCGAGTACACCTACTCAAGATTTCCACTATATCCACAAGCTCCCTTCTTGGCGGAGAAAACCTTCCAATGTCGCTTACATTATTTTTCGACACTAAGCTAAATGTCGAGACCTAATCTTAGATAGGACTAGTCTACACAATGTTGCTTACTTCACCATTTTACGACAAAAGGCTAAATGTCGAGTTCTAATCGAAAGGTAGAACCAATCTTCAGAATGTTGCCTACTTCACCATTTAACGATAGAAGGCTAGATGTCAAGTTCTAATCCAAAGCTAGAACCAATCTTCACGACTCTTCACTTTGAATCTTAGTGAGAACTTACACAACTCACATACAAATCACTTTGTAGTTTAGTGAGAACTAACACACAACACATTACAACTCAACTAAACATATCCAAGTACACACATATAACTTGGATGTACACAAGACAAATCCAAGCACACACATATGCAATGGATTTACACAACACTAATCCAAGTATTCACAAATAGCTTGGATGAACACAACTAGTCCAAGTATCCACAAATACATTGGATCTACACAAGACACAAATAAACAAATGATGAACATGACTAGATCTTTATGAGAGGATGATCTTCATCAAGGCTTCATCTTTAATCACAACACAAGTTTGTGAGTGATCTTCTCTTTGGACAAGGTAAAGAAGGAGATCAAGAGGATAATCATAAGTAAACATACTTAACACATTAACTGATCATTTACAAATGATTATGATTAAGAAAGGAGAAAGAAAGCTGAAAGAAATGTCCAAAAAGGGTTATGGAAAATGCAGATTTGATCCACTATTTATAGAAGACAAAAACCAATGGCTAGCTGCACGCGGTTCCTTATTGTCCTAGATGGTTCCTTATCAATAAATAACCGCATAGGTACTTAAGGAACCGCGGATGTAGACTCCGCTACTTTTTGTCTTTTAGTGGGGTAGAAATATCTGAGGCAATTTGAAACCTTCAAAGGATATTCTTATGGCATGGAATATGCCACATTCAAATTTACATTTTCCATTTTAATAAAATATTTTCTTAAAAAGAAAGTTTATTAAATATCTTTTTTCACATTTGACAAAAGTGAGTTTTAAGGCTAATCACTTTTATGATCACTAAACATGATTAAGATATGTTAGTGTAATGATTATTACCTTGATGAGAGTGTTTGTTAGATAATTCGTTTTATGATTGTGTTTGACTATAAATGTCATGTATAGTTTGTTGTGATCAAAACTAAGAAAGATTAGTTAACACTAATAATATTTTTAGGCATTACTTGCATTAACAATCTCCCCCTTTTTTATTACGACAAACTATAAACTCATTTTCATAAAATACAAAATTATACGAATTATTAACAAGTTTATTCACTATCATTTCTCCCCATTTGTCGAAGCAAAAGGGTTAGCACAAGTCTTTGGAGAAGAGAAGAATTGACTTTGCTAGTAGCTCCCCCTTGGTGCTTACTCCCCCTTGATTGGGGCACCAAGTGAAAGAGCTAAGGTGACATGCTACACAAAGGTTAGAAGAGAGAAAAGAAACACCAATGTATATATGTGTACTACCTACTAGATAACTTGAGAGGGAGGAAGAAAATAAATCTAAAATTAGAAGAAGTATTTGCTAAGTATGTCCAAGGAGTGTGTGTTGACAACATCAAAGTTCAATTGGTGGAATATAGGAAGAAAAGAAACATCTAAACCAATTGAAATGATTAAAATGTCAAGGGGTTAAAAATTTAGAATTTATGGAATCACCCATAAGCAATTTTAAATTTTAACCATGATCAACTCTTTAACGAATGTGTGAAAAATAATTAGCGGGAAAAGGATAACACACATAACATTCATACTACACAAATATGAAAGAACATACAAGAGAAATATTCATACACATAATATGAATATTTTAAAGCAAAAAATATGGAAAATAAACCACAAAGCATATACTACTCTTGTAGTGATAATCTTTCAAGACTGATTATGTTTTATTGACTCAAACAACTAAAGTACAAAATGTGTCTTAGTTGGAAAAGAAAGATGACGAGGCATCATTAGAAGTTTTGTTCACGGGAACAAAAACTTTGAGAGGAGGTCGAGTGACAAGGAATTCAAGGAAATTTATCTTATCATAAACATGAGCAAGTTCAATTTGTTGAAATCGACAACAAGCACACGAGGATCCATGATGCAAAACAAAGTCGTTAGATGGGGGAGGACCATCAAGATGAGAGTTTGGTGGAGAGGGAGATAATGGATAAGAAATTTTTTCACAATGCCTAGTGAGGTTTGGGAAAGAAGATAGGGCATTTAGTTGTGGAGTGTTGAAAGGTTTTGGTGGTGGTGGAAAAATTTCCTTTTCTCTGGTAATTGGATTTATAGAGTAAGTCTTATTCCAATATTTGATCGGAGAGAAAGAAGAATTCTTAGAGGGTTTTGGAGAAGAGGAATCACGAGGATTCTTGTTTTTCTTGATACAAACGGGTCGAACCGAGATTTTCGGTTTCTTGGAAAGCTTAGAAGAAGAAGCTTTAGGTTGAGAAGATTGTGACAAAGATATGTCAAGGTTAGGAATGGAAGAGTTAGACATTGTGAGGGATGGAAGCAGATAACTCCCAAAAGAGAAGAATTTAAAGAAAGTAGACAAGAAAAATATTTGAAATGAAAACAAAAGGTTTTAGGGAATGTTTAGCCAAAATTGGGTAAACAAAGAATCTTGACTAAGACAGTGGTCAAAGAAGAAAGACAAAAACGAGCCAGAAATAGGCTTGCTGTCCGTGGTTCCTTAAAGGGACCGGCGGTTCCTTATCAATAGGGAACCGCGAGACTGCTATGGAGCCGCACTCAGTGGACTTGAAACCATAATTTTTCAATGTTCTGAATAAAAATAAGACTTTCAAAAATTTGCAAATCTTGGATTTTACCTCTTTTAGCACGAGAATATTCTAGGGTTGCATAAAAGCAACACACTCACAAAAATGTCTTGACAAAGGGTGACAAAATATTTAGATAACATTTTGAACCAAATTTTTAGTCAAGTTTTAGAGGTTTTGATAGATTTAAGTTTAATTTTAAATAAATTAAAGTTGATTAATGTGAGCACATAGGTTGAAAGACAAAAAATCTAAATCCATATAACATCTTCATGAAAAACTCATGAAGGAAAGGAAATACAAGAAAAGAAATAGCAACTAACTAATACAAAGTTAGCTAAACTAGTTCTTGATAGCATAGTCTTCCTTGGTTTGACTTTTTTTTTAAAACATTTATTTGAAAATCATCATTCATCTCCTAGGAGGAGGAGGATTAGCAAATAGGTTCAACAAGAAGCTTTGAAACTTGATATGAGCCCGAATCATCTCCAACCTAAGAATATTAATGAGGTGGAAGTTTTTCAAGCAACAAGGATAATTGGTTCCATTGTGCATGAAAAAGTCAAACAAGTGTGGATCACCCGAGAAGCGGGAAATGGGAACACCCAAAAGAGGAATTTTTGAGGGAGGAGGAGGTGGTGGAGGCATAGTGTCCAAAGGTCATATGGGTGAAATATGTGAATTTGGTGGAGTGAAATGAGAGGTAATCATAGGCTAAAGAACAAAGGTAATGCTTTGAAGAGGTTGAGGTTGAGTATTCACATCCAAGGGAGGAATAGGAGTGAAGGGTGAGGACAACTCATTCATTCTTGATTGGAATGAGGTAGAGGTAGAACCATATGAATGGTTGGTACCATGAGTTGAGTTGGTCTTGCATGGAGAAAGAGGTGGTGAAGGTGATGAAGAAATGAGAATAAGTGAAGTCTCATTCTTGGGAGTATGGAAAGATGAAGAACCAAGTTTGGGTAACTTAATTTTGATCTTAAGGTTCCTTTTGGAAGAGGAATTTTGGGAGAGTTAGATGTTCTAGCACTATGGTTGTGAAGAGGTTTAGAAAAAGTTTAAGGGATGAAGAACAAGATCAACAAAGAAGGGTTTAAGAAGATGAAGGGATGATCCAAACTAGTAATGGGTTAAAATCATTTTAGGTGAATGAAATTAAGTAGCCTAGTTTAGGAAAGTGTAGGTTTTTGCAAAAAATTTACCAATGTTTACACAGACTAAGGAAAAACAGTTTAAGGCAAAGATTCTCTCGAACCAGTAACTGGCGGTTCCCTATATAGGGGTGTGGTTCGTTATCGCTAAAGAACCGCTGGGAGATATAGAACCGCCACCAGAGGGTTCAAAAAATCACACTTACATAAACTTTTGCTAGCCCAAATTTTTCACAAAGGTTTATCAAGCCAAAGTGAACTATTAATCAAAATCTAGGAAGCTAACTAACACATAAGATGCACAAAGCTATGTAAATCGAAAGATCGATCACATAAGCACCTAGGATTAAAATAGTAAATAATCCAAACACATAGTATTACTTAATACACACAATCATCCTAAAAATAAAGAAAGATAAAGGAAATAGTTTAACAATCCAAGACATGTTCACAAACATATTAACCATGAATTTTCAAAGCTTCACTTCTTCTTTTTACCAAGTCCCTTGATCAATTTACTTATGCTATTGAATGAACCTCTTGACTCCAATCGATGATCATACAAATCACATTGGGTTTTAAGATTAGCACGATAGACATCCTCAAGTCCGAAGTTATCCGGAAGTCTACTAGTGGCATGGTGAGGAGGAGGGATAATTTCGTCTAACCCGTCCATGAAAGAGTTCATGTATGGGTAGGAGTCACTCGAAGAGCCAACATGACCTATGCCACCACCATCACTTGGTGACATATTAATGTCCTCATCGTCGGACTCTTGTGGCTCGTTCTTTCTCAAACCTCGATCACTTCTAGGCTTTCGTGGTTGTACCTCTTGAATAGGTAGCATAACCCGATGAACCGGACGAAAGCGAGAAAGATTAAGGTCGGGAAAGTCTTCACCAACCTTCTTAAGAAGGCGAGTAAGGAGCATGGCATAGGGAAGATTTGTTTTGGGTTTGGAGAGAGCATAGTTGATCTGTCGAGCGATATAATATGCAAGATTGTACTTGGTGTTGGTAGAGATGCAAAATAACATATGCGCCATACACGCCGGAATATGATCCCGGTTGCCACTAAGACAAAACATATTTTCCCTAAGGATGTCGGCCCATCGGACCATACAGTCATTAAGGTCGCTTAAGAGAACCTCAAAACGTTTCACCGGACGCTTGTTTGAGTGGAGGCTTCTTACAACGTTTCCACTACGTGCTTTCGAAATGACATCAAGGATGAAGTCAAGGTCAATCTCTTCGTTGTCATTTGGAGGAAAATCGAAGGGATCAAGGAGAGCATCAAGCTTCCATTTATCTGTAAATTGACAAGTGCCTTTAAATGGAACACGAAGAGCTAGACCAAAATCTTCGAGAGAGTATTGAATGAGTCGACCATCAATGATGAACTTAACCAATATTCTATCATTATCAAACACGAGAGAATATGTGCTAAAGAAATCCAAAAGAAATTCGGGATATATATCTTCCTTGATGTACAACAAGCAATCAAACTCGATTTGTTTGAACATCGACTTAGTATACATATATAGCCTTCAATATCATTTTGGACAACTCTACCCTCGTGAAAGCAACATTTTTTGGAGTGAATGATAGGTGTTGGAAAGTTGTGGGGAAGGACAAAGTTCGGCTAGGTTTGCATATATTGGTTAGTGTATTGGTGATCTTGGTGATATTCCTAAGGCATGATTAGTACCTAAATACAATAAACACAAAAATATTTTCCCAATCACTCATATGTTAAATATAAGCCAAAAATAAAAAAGATGAGAATGTGTTTCATCAATTTCTTGACAAACAAACGATTAATCCTTATCATTCTCATGTTCACAATGTACCTAGTTCATCATTGACAATAACATATTAACAATGTAAAATCAACAATGATCTTGAACATTGGTTTTTCAAAACAAAGTTTTTAGGTAAGCATTAAAAATGTCATTAACAACTTGTTCATGGGTTCATATCAATTTCATCAATTAACCAAAATTATTTAGTCAAAATTCGGATTGTTCTACAAGAGGGTTTTAGTGAAATCTCAATGAATATGAACCTAAGGAATCATAGTACAATAACTATGTCAACTCACATTCCTAGTAAGGTTCTAATTCAGTATCAATTTTAAAAATCCCAATTATGAAATTATGAACCCTAGAACAAATTAGATGAAATTGAATGAAATAACTTATAGTTAAATGATCTTGGATGAAGGATGAGTGAAACCCATAATTTGGAATCAATTAAACTTGAGTGAATGAAGGTTTTGAAGGTTCAACAATGGAGGAAAAGAGGAAACCGTCGGCTCTATTGGAGAAGAGAGAGAAGGTTTGTTTGAAAAAGTGACATTTTATAAAACCTGGCGCTTTAGTCAGAAGCTCTGGTCGTGGTTCCTTATCGATAGAGAACCGCACCTTTTAGCCGCGACAGATAAAGAACCGCATATAGTGGCGAGTTTTTATCAAGGAAAATCATAGAATTTTTCAAAGCCAAATTTTTATAAAATCCTTAAAATATATCTTAAGCCTTTAGGAAATCATTGGACCACTTCAACACTAAGTAATAATGCCTTAATGAAGGATTACGAGTTGAATCGAGATGGGAAAAGACCAAAACGGACAAACGACTACTCGTATCAAAGAATCAAAGAGGAGAGAAGTCAAGGGGAGTGAATCAAGACCAAGTACAATGCTCAAGAGACAAATGAAAATCTTCAAGTCGAGGAGACGAAGAGCTTGTGTCATATAAAGTGGTTTAAGACGTGCCTTCCGGCGAAAGTCTAAATGGCTTTGGTAATGAACTATACCAAGCAATTTCGATACATAGAATAAGATCACTTTCAAGAATAGTCTTACTCTACTTCAAAATGTGATCAAAGTATAAATTCACTTTCTCTCCCGCATGATCGGACAAAAATTATTGCAAGGATTTACAATAACGATATCATTGGAATATTTCAATTCCAAATGTATAAAATCCAACTACAACTTATGAAGTAGTTTGGTATCTCAAGGGATTAACCAATAATCCTAGAGATAAGCTCAATTGCACAAGTTACATATGATATAGGGCCTACTAACCGTGAGGGTGCAAACCATGGAAATCATGCTTGATACTTTAAGCTACTACTAACTCACTCTACATCCCCATAGTGAGTCAAGTATCCAAGAAATGAAGGTTTGAGAGGGTAAAAGGAAAGAATCACAAACCACAAACAAATGTCAAGGCAAGGATGTCAAGAACAAGCACATAGTCAAGTAATGATCAAAAGAGTTATCAAAAGGGCGTGTGGAAGAACGAAAGCATACCTTAGCCACAAAGTGCATTCCAAGCAATCAAGGAATCAATGCAAAACCCAATCATGACTGAAGTGACTACTAAGTCTTCAAGGATTAGTATCACTCCCATCCATCTTGATATCATCATTCAATGATGTTGGAAATCAAAGAAGATGAGTATTCTACAAGTGTAAGTAACTCAATCCACAATCAATTTAATGATTGATCTTCATGAGTACTTACACATAACAAGATGAAAACTAGTAGATACATTTCAAGAGTAAATCTAAAATGCATAAATACTACTAATCTAAAATGAGATGCTATATTACCAATTAAAAGGCCTATTTTCAAAGAAAAAATAGTTTTGACCAATGAGAAACTTTAATACAACTTAACCTTCTAATTTGAGGAGACAATGGATCGATCCAAGTTTTAAAGTACAATATACTTCAAAGATCTTGTGTGACCATCGCTCTGATACCAATTGTAGAAACTAGAAGATGGGTTTGAATAGTTTCTCTTCTATTTATCTCCTAATTAAAATTCCTTTCAATTAGGTGAGTACCAAAACTATCTTTTACTTGAAAGCTAGTTGCATAATGATCAGGTTCAATTCTAATGCATTAACAATGACAAGTAATAAGTGTAACGATAATGAAAGTAAGTAAAGAGTAAGCAAAGAAACAACCTAATAGGAAGACACCATGATTTCTAGTGGTTCGGCAACGAAGCTCTATCCTCGTTCCTACTCCACTCATCGAGTACACCTACTCAGGATTTCCACTATATCCACAAGCTCCCTTCTTGGCGGAGAAAACCTTACAACGTCACTTAAATTATTTTCTGACACTAAGCTAAATGTCGAGACCTAATCTTAGATATGACCAATCTACACAACGTAGCCTACTTCACCATTTTACGACACAAGGCTAAATATCGAGTTCTAATCGAAAGGTAGAACCAATCTTCACAACGTTGCCTACTTCACCATTTAACGACACAAGGCTAGATGTCGAGTTCTAATCCAAAGCTAGAACCAATCTTCACGAATCTTCACTTTGAAGCTAAGTGAGAACTTACACAACTCACACACAAATCACTTTGTAGTTTAGTGAGAACTAACACACAACACATAACAACTCAACTAAACATATCCAAGTACACACATGTAACTTGGATGTACACAAGACAAATCCAAGCACACACATATCTAATGGGGTACACAACACTAATCCAAGTATTCATAAATAGCTTGGATGAACACAACTAGTCTAAGTATTCACAAATACATTGGATCTACACAAGACACAAATAAACAAATGATGAACATGACTAGATCTTTAGGAGAGGATGATCTTCATCAAGGCTTCATCTTTAATCACAACATAAGTGTGCGAGTGATCTTCTCTTTGGACAAGGTAAAGAAGGAGATCAAGAGGATAATTATAAGTAAACATACTTAACACATTAAGTGATCATTTACAAATGATTATGATTAAGAAAGGAGAAAGAGAGCTAAAAGAAATATCCAAAAAGGGTTATGGAAAATGAAGATTTGATCCACTATTTATAGAAGACAAAAACCAACGGCTAGCTGCACGCGGTTCCTTATTGTCATAGGCGGTTCCTTATCAATAAAGAACCGCATAGGTACTTAAGGAACCGCGGATGTAGACTCCGCTCCTTTTTTTCTTTTAGTGTGGTAGAAATATTTAAGGCAGTTTGAAACCTTCAAAGGATATTCTTATGGCAGTTGGAATATGTCATATTCAAATTTACATTTTCTATTTTAATAAAAAATTTTCTTAAAAAGAAAGTTTATTAAAAATCTTTTGTCTCATTTGACAAAAGTGAGTTTTAAGGCTAATCACTATTATGATATATGTTAGTGTAATGATTATTACCTTGATGATAGTGTTTGTTAGCTAATTCGTTTTACGATTGTGTTTGACTATAAATGTCATGTATAGTTTGTTGTGATCAAAACTAAGAAAGATTAGTTAACACTAATATAGGCATTACTTGCATTAACAATGTCCTCAGCTCGTCGACTTGTAGTAGGGTTTTATTTAAACCGCATGTTGCGACGATGTCACCAAAGATCCTGACGTCTTCACCTTCGATCTATGACGTAGTCAAGGAAATAATTTGATGTCGTCTCTAGAATTCGAGCGGTCACGAAACTTGATCAAAACTTCACTCTCTAGGCATAATTGGCAACTACGTCACGATGGTGGTCATGAAATTGAAATTTTGAATTTGTTTCTTGTTTCCTCCAAAATCGAGCTCATATCACATGTTTTTCATCTAAGTGCTTTTCAAATACTTAAATCACGAAAGAAAGGATTTAGGGCATACTTATAGCATATTTGCATGAATATGAGGGTTAAATGATCCCAAAAAAAAGTGTATAATATGACACCTCATCAATATTAGTGCCATTTAAGTAAACAGAGAAATATTAAACCGTAAGTTTGCAACTAAAATTAGCGGGCTATAGAATTAAATGATAAAAAAACATTGAACCATAAGTTCGCAACTAAAATTATTGGATAACACTAGATCGACCTAATTAAAAAATTTTGAACGCTATACAACGGCATCGCTATGCACGGATAATCATCTATAACTAAAGGAGGAATATATGACAATGTTTTTGTACAAGCCATAATGTGATATTTAATCCAATCTAGCTAAAATTCTAATGTCTACTTTAAGAATGCTTTCACATGCATGTGGTTTTATTTAAAGCACACTTTATCATGATGAGTTGAGATCGTTATAGAATCTCATCCAAAAAAAGAATAAAAGAATACATCCCAACCACTCAATTAATCTTATCCAATGGTCATAATTCAACTCATTATCCTTATATAAACCCTGAAAAACATCTTTTACCCTTCATTTGTTAAAACACTTTCTCTCTCTAAAACACAAACCTCTCAGCATCAAACCTCTCGCCGAAAAATAATACCCTCGTCAGAAATCGCAACCACCACCACTGCTTCATTCTAAAACAACACCTCTTGTTGGAATCACAACAAACTAGACGGATGACAACAAAACTTGCCGAAAAATGACAAACCTCAACAAGATTAATTGGTCAAAAGGTAATTGTGATATTTCTCGTATGAATGATAGGATTTTATATTGTTGAAATATAGGATTAATTATTTAACTGTGTATACTCTCATCAATGAAGATCTATACATTATTTATTGAGTAACCGTTCAAAGTTTCTCAAAGTTAGTTGTTTATTTAAGCTTATTCAAGTCAACCCTTATATTATAAGATTAGATAACTATTTAAAATTTTACAATGTCTGAAATTTTTGTAACTAATTGTTTAACCATAAAGAAAACCTTCAGTATGAAGAATTCCACCGTACACATATTCAATTCATACGTATATTATGTACACACTTAGAGCCACTCGAATGTATAATCTGGAGGGTTTGTGTGTTGTACACTTCACACACCTCCATATACAGCTATGTTCATTACCAAACTCGTGATTTTTATGTCTCATTCTTGTTTAGATTTGGATGCCTTTTTATGTGAAAAAAACATGTGATTTATAAAAAATTACACATAATTTGTAAAAATCACATGTAATTTGTAAAAAATTACACGTGATTTGTAAAAAAACCACACTTGATTTGTACTTAATTTTAACACTTTTATCTTTTTTCTTATGCAGAGCAGTTACACAAAGTTGAACTAAAGCTTCCAATAATATAAGGTCTTGGTGTTGAGTTGGAGATTCAGTTTAGTTGAAGCATCTGAAAAGTGGGTTTCTGAATGAAAAGCTTCATCTAGAGTTGTATTGATGTTAAAACCGAAGTTAAGGACGTCGAATGAATATACAGATCACAAGTCATGTTTTGTTAAGTTATTGATGTACAGGTTTATATTGTTTGCTGTAAAACAACACAAATAATAGTTGCTACTAGTAGTACTCAAGCAAATGTATTAGCCTAGGGTAGTCTTATTTATTACTACGTATTATTTATCAAATTGTATCAAGTAATGTGTTCTTTTGAATAACTTCTATGGTTTCATCTAGAATTACTAATGATGATGGAATTGGCTACCCATTAACCCAGAATCACATGTAATTCTGCTTGAATTACATGTGATTCAAGCATTTCAAAACCTTAACTTCATATAACAAATTCACTTTAAATGAATCACATGTAATTCTGTCAATATATAAAAATATGACAAATGTCATTCATGTAAAATATAGAAAATAAACTGCCTTCTGAATTACATGTGATTTTGTTTGAATCACATGTAATTTTGCTTGAATAACATGTAATTCGCTGATAATTATATGTGATTTTGCTTGCATTACATGTGATGATGGTCGGGGTTACTAATTTTCGACGGTAAGTGGTTGTGTGTTTTAGAAGAAGTTAAGGTTTCGAGATGCTTGAATCACATGTAATGCAAGCAAAATCACATATAATTATCAGCGAATCACATGTAATTCAAAAAATTTACATGTAAGTCAAACAAAATCACATGTAATTCAGAAGACAATTTATTTTTTATATTTTACATGAATGACAACAAAATATTTTTATATATTGACAGAATTACATGTAATTTAAAGAAAATCACATATGATTCATCTAATGTGGATTTGTTATAAGAAGTTAAGATTTTGAAATGCTTGAATCACATGTAATTCAAACAGAATTACATGTGATTCTAGTTGAATGAGTAGCCAATTCCATCATCATTAGTAATTCTAGATGAAGCCTTAGAAGTTATTCAAAAGAACACATTACTTGATACAATTTGATAAATAATAGGTAGTAATGAATAATGTAAAATATAGAAAATAAATTTCCTTCTGAATTACATGTGATTTTCTTTGAATCACATGTAATTTTTTTAATTACATGTGATTCGCTAATAATTATATTTGATTTTGGGCGGCGTTCGGCGATAGGTGGCTGTGTGTTTTAAAAGAAGTTAAGGTTTCGAGATGTTTGAATCACATGTAATGCAATCAAAATCACATTTAATGCAAACAAAATCACATATAATTATCAGCGAATCACATGTAATTCTAGCAAAATTACACGTGAGTCAAACAAAATCACATGTAATTCAGAAAGCAATTTGTTTTTTTATATATTACATGAATGACAACAAAATATTTTTATATATTGACAGAATTACATGTGATTCAATCAAAATCACATGTGATTCAAACAAAATCACATGTGATTCATCTAAAGTGGATTTGTTATAAGAAGATAAGGTTTTAAAATGCTTGAATCACATGTAATTCAAGCAGAATTACATGTGATTCTAGTTGAATGAATAGCCAATTCCATCATCATTAGCAATTCTAGACTAATCCATATAAGTTATTTAAAATAAGACATTACTCTATACAATTTGATAAATAATACGTAGTAATGAATAACATTACAAGAGGGTCCTCATACATTTTCTTGAGTATTACTAGTAGCAACTACTACTTATGTTGTTTTACAACAAACAATTTAAATGTGTACATCTTTAACTTAACAAAACATGACTTGTGATATGTATATTCATTCGACGTCCTTAACTTCGGCTTCAACATCAATACAACTCTAGATGAAGCTTTCCCTTCAGAAACTCACTTTCTAGATGCTTCAACATGTTAAACTAAATCTCCAACTCAACACCAAGACCTTATAAGAAAAAAAAGAAGATAAATGCTGAAATTAAGTAGAAATCACGTGTGATTTTTTTACAAATCACGTGTGATTTTTTTACAAATCACGTGTGATTTTTTTACAAATCGCGTGTGATTTTTTACAAATCACGTGTGATTTTTTTACATAAAAAGCATCCATAATCTAAACAAGAACGAGACTATAAGTTTGTGCTAGAGAATCCAAAATACCCGCTACCTTCACAAACAAAACTACATTTAGAAATGATCGTGGGCACTTTTCTTATTCCCACATATAAATTCAGTAGCAACCAAAGTTTATAATAGGTCAAAACCATATGAAACTAAAAAATAACATGTTACATGTGTGAGAACACGCAACTAAACCAGATTATGTTAAACCATTGTTGCAACATTACATGTCGATAATGATAATATCACTAATTTACATATATAACCTTTTGTATGCTTGAGGATGAACTTATGTTGGCATATTAGCATTGTTGGACTCAAAGTCATGCAGAAGGTCTTACATGTGTTAGTCAATAAACTAAGTGTTGGTCAATAAATGTACTTTGGTATAAATAAATTATCCTATGCAAAAATACTATTAATTATTTGTCGAGAAACCTTAAATATTTATTTTTGGACATTATCGGGTTGATCTGATAACATAAATTATTCAACCTAGAAACGACTCTATAATAATATCGGGTTATCAAGTTCGGGTCACACTAACCAGATAAGCTTTTCAAACCCGATTAGACCCGACCCTATAAGCCTTATCGAGTTTGAATTCTGATCGAATAACCCGACCCTATTGACACCCCTACATGCCACAAGATTGAAATATGTAAACCGTGTGTTGTCAGTTTCCTCACTCACTATAAAGTTTCAAATATTCCGTGACTTAACATAAAATTTCCTAAACTAGTACTTAGCGATTAAACCATATCATATTGTGTCACTTGGTTTTTCACTAACCGTGAAGGAATTTCTATCGATGGATCTATTTATGTTACAGATAGTCTTGTATAGAAGCATAAAATAAGCAATCCCAAACACTCTCATATACGAAGTACATCATAAAAAAGACCAAATGAACAAGCAAATTATTATTCAATAAGGTGGGTAAGTTTTTATAAATCTTAAATAAGCAGAAAAATAATCACAAAAAATAATGACATTAATTCATAAATTACAAAAAAAAACACCCAAAATCTTAAATAAGCAAACATCTATTGATTAGCAAATAAGCAAACATCTATTGATTAGTAAATAAGCATACCAAACTCCATGTTTGTAAGCTTATTTTGATCCGAAATAGACAACGAAAATAATTGGGGTAACGAATCATCTTTATAACATCAATTACGATCTATTAGATTACGGAAACGATTGGTGTTTTGATTAGGGGTTGATTGGAGAGTATGTGTGTGTTTGAAACAGTGAAATAAGACTATGAAATGATGAACTCAGAAGTTGACTTAGGAAAGTTGAGAAATTACGAGAAGGAGTAATAAAAATAAACAGCTACTTGTTTCAACCGTCGGATTATTTTGAAATTAAGGGGTTATATTTGTTCCTTTGTACTTTTTTTGAGTTGATGTTCCCTATTGAACTTTTATCTTATCATGATATCTCCAAATGATCCAGAACTACAAGATTGGAGACATACCTTATAACTTAAATCGAGCCAATTTTAGCGTCTTGCTAGCCCAATGAAAGTAAAAAGCAATCATATGAAAAAGGAGTTGGTAATGTTATATCGATACGGTTTCGTTTTAATCTATACTATGTGTAATGTATGTCTGGTAAAAATAGTTGTAGCAATGAGGTATAATTGTTTGGTAACGTAGGTGCAGTTATAATTATATGTAAAACAACTTTTCAATGCTCAAAGCTCATAATTACAACTTCAAAAAGCGTTGAAATGGTAACATTTAAAAAGAAAAAAAAAACGGATATTAAATTCACAAACGCTCAATGTTCATCGCTCTCCGAAAAAAGAGCCCAATCAAAGTAAGAGCCCAATTAAAGTGTGGGCCTTTATTGGCCCAAACAGAAGTGTCCGTCACTGTCACTAAATATAATCATCATCATCATCATGGTCTCCGTCCAGCGTTAATGAATGACGATGAGTAAACAAAAGTGCAGGATTTGGTGGCCAGCACATCTGTCACTAAAAAGACAATCAAAATCAAGTTTCTTGTTCGGTTGGTTTATTTCATCATCTGATTCTGATTCATTTCCGTTAGAAATTGTTGTAGCGTTTACAATTGATGAAGATGTTTTTTGTTCTATTCAAGGATCTCATCTTCAGGTATGTTATGTTTTTTTATGCTTTGTGTTTTTATAATGATAGGGTTAGTGTAGATACTAATTAGTTTAGTGTTGAGGATTTCGAGAGATTCGGTATTGGGAGTCGATATACTGGGCGTGTTTAGGAGCATTTAGGAGCGGTGAGCGATGAGCGTTATGATCTTTAATGCTCATTTGTTAAGCCGCAACTAGCTTTAGGGTGTGTTTGGTAGAAAGCTCTTGAGAGCATTTGTGAGCAATTAGCATTTAGCATTATTAGTACAAAGCTCGTTTGGAAGAAAGCAGTTAACATTTATGAAATTATAAAAACGTCAGTTTCTCAATGCTCTTTGAATAGCATTTACAGCTATAGTTACTCTACCAAATACTGTTATAAATTACACTACTAATTGCTCACTGCTACTGCTAATTGCTACTTAAATGCTACCACTAGTTTTAACAAACACGCCCTTACCTATTTTTTTTTCAAAATGCTCATTTTCCAACGCTCCATGAAGTAGCATTTGGGAATTTAGGAGGTGTTTTACACATTATGATTACACCTACAACTACAGTGAACGTTTTTTTTATAGAAAAAAACTAGTTCCGCTCACTGATATTGTTTTGCTTGTTATTGCTACTTTTACCAAACACACCCGAAGTTGTAGGTGATATTTGTGTGGGAGAATTCGTATAACTGACTAATGATTTCTCTATCTCTATAGATGCTGTTTTAAGGTATAAAAAAGGCTGGTGTATTAGCTTAGGCGAGATTTGTATGTTTAGTTTATGATTCATGATGTTCGTGTGTAAGTGAGAGAATGTTTGTTGTTTATTGAAGTGTTTCGTATATATCTCACTATTGCTTGATGTTATAACTAATGTTGTTTAGATTTAGTTTCAGTAAAGTAAAATGTTAGGTGAAGCTACAACATGAAATTTGTGTGCGGGTAAGTTATAAATGCTAGGATTTGTTCTGTTCCGTACGCATTTTGACTAGTTTATTAAGTACTGCTTGTCATAAGTAGTTTTAATGTATAAACAATGGTTAGAAACGGGTGTCCAACATCTTGGTATGTGATCTAATGTTGATCTGGCAGTTAGAAACTGAGGAAAATAAATTGAGAATTGGACCAGATATTAGATGTGTGAATAATTAATAAGTATATATCTTATACTGATCAAATGTGTTTACACGTGTTACGAGTTTGTCTAACTCTGATGCTAAACCGACTTGTTTCCGCTTCTTGATCAGGGGACACTTCTCAAGATTAATAAAAGAATGCCGACATCTTTACAGAATAGATGTGGGCTATCTCTGTTGGGTTATTGCTCAGCGGATTCTTCTACCAATGGTGAGTTGAGTTTTCATCGGGAAGCAGTCAAACAAAATGGCCAAATTAGTCCCTTTTCTGGTGGTCTAGGTCAACACGTTGAAGACGGTATATCTAAGGATAGAAGTGGACAGAGGATCTGCGGGTGCCATAAAGTTGATGGATTGCTTGAATACCATAGACGATGCACGGAAACAGATCCAATCCAGCTTGTATATGGATCTTATATCAGCTTTAATAGAAAGTTCGGGTGGATTCCTAACTTACATCACATACATTGTGATGGACAAGTTGTTTCCCATATTGATCTCCACGTATGTAAGTCATAAAGACCTTAATTTCATGTCTTCATGCCTACTTTACGTAATTTCCATCATCATAAATGCGTTGTTATCTTAATGTTTGCTATTTATTGTTCTGAATCAGATAGTAATCTATGGAACTCCTAGATTTGGTCGTCATCATTTCTCCTTGGGTCCCCCAAATTTTTCTAAACACGCTAAACCTTTTTCAAGAAAACCCAAGTGGGTAGAAGACCTCGGCCGAAAGAAATCCGTTCTTGACTTGGTAAACTTTTGGTTTTCATCTACTTATTTTCTGTATCCTTACACGGTCCGCCTAACTTTTAGTGTGTTCCCTGGATTGTGAGTATAGGACGCTGTCATTCTTGCCATCAATTGTGCTGCTGCTGCTACTTCATTTTTTGAAGAACAAGTGTCACACAAAAGACCTGCACTCTGGTTTCATTTTGTGTGCATGTAATCTCTTTACTCTGGTTTCATCTATCCCTAAATGGTTTTTTTTTTCTGGTTTACTTTTTACTTAATTGTACGCTGTCTTTGTTCTGTTTTTTAGGTTTATCACTTTAATATGGCAAGTGTTGGCTGTGTGTGTCGCTTCCGCTTCCACATTGGTATATATGGTTCTCCAGCTACTTCATTTCCTTCTAGTTTTTGGATCAGAGTCTTGGATATATGTTACGCTAGAAAGATTGTTCATTCACACCTGGAGGAACATACGGTTTCGAAGTTGTCAAATCTTGTACTGGCCAATCTTTCTTCACCATAATGATTTCAGGTAATAATGCTATAAATCTTTCTTCAGAATAATGATTTCAAGAGAACATCCATTGTTTGTTAATAAGTTGAGTTTCTTTATTAGTATTAGTTTTAGTATCACTGTTAATCATAACTTTATAATCAGTATGCTCATCGTTTCTATATTGTTGATTTGTAAGGCCTGAAGCATGTGTGGAGCATGCAGAGAAAGCTTCGGTATTCAAACATTCCCTGTGGTTGAGTGTTGTTATTGACGTTCTCTTGGGGAACCTGTTTGGTCTTGCATTGCTGAATAATGTGGATTCTGTTTGTTCGTGGATATTTACCATCACCAGTGATATTACAAACAACTGGTGGCTCATAAGTTGTGCACGGTTAATGGGAAATCCTGCTGGTTTTAAGTTGAACACTGAGCTTGCAGGAGTTCTCGGCACTCTTTCCCTTAATTCAATTCAAATTTGGTCTACACTATGCAGCTCTCTGCATTTTCTGTTTATTTTCTTCATAAACGGACTGGCTATATCTGGGGTTCTTTTTGGGTTGACTACCCCTGCTGCATTGACAGTTGACGTGATTACTATTTCCACATGTCATGTGTCAACCCTGCATTGGTTAATATCTCTTATTTATTCAGGACAGATACAATTAACAACAGCATTGTGGCGTCTTTTCAGGTAATGACAGTTTCTCGTTTCAAATTAAGCGATTATACATGGGTGCTGGCTTTTTGTGTTTATGTTTTTACTGCGTATTTAGCTTCAAGATTATGGGCATCTAAGCTTTCAAGAAAGCATATATTGATACGGATAATAGAGAATGCAATTGCCCTTCTAGAGAATGTCAGGCCTTAAATATGGAAACTATTCTATTATCTTAAATAAGTATACATTTGTCCTTACTCTTTAAGAGGAATTTATATATGTGTGATTAGGGGGAGAGACAGCTGTCTTTTATGTCTGTTTTCTTCCATGATATCATTTATTTTCAGAAGAATTGTATGAGGATTCCTTTTAAGTAAAGAACCCAAAGTTAATTTGGGGACGGAAGAGTACGCAATCTAAGAAACCTGGTACAAGCCAATGGCTGTAACGTGCAATGACGTGGACATGAACATACCTGTAAGACATCAAATTTTGTGGGAAAGAACATTCTGTCGGTTTCTGCAATAATTAAACCATGCCTGATGCTTTAACTAGTACCCAAGATTGCATGATTTGACAACTATCTGAAGTCACAGGTCATAACAAATTTGATAATGGCGATCTCTGTTGAGTTTTTTTGTGAGATTTTGTACTCAATTGAAATTACCAACTGTCGTATATATAAAGTTAGTACAAGTAAAGTCTTGTGTATGCTATATGATTAAGCTTGTACAAGTATATGTGTATTGGATCTTACCCTGATAAGAGATAAATTTCATTTTACTGTGTAGTTCTACTCCGAAATTTCCTTAGAAACTAGATAAGCGAATCAGACAAAGTAGAAGCTTTTGCAAAAGCCTAACAGGAATGGGAAACTGAAACATGACGTGTTTGAAATATATTGAATATGTTTCTTAATTGCCTTTTGTGGTTCTGATTTTGTTACAATTCTCTAATTTTAAAGGGGTCAAAAATGGAATCCTCTGCGTGAGAGGTTAGATAGCTATGATTCCACAGTGGAAGAACACATTGTTGGCACTCTCTTGTTTGCTCCACTTCTACTTCTGTTACCAACCACTTCGGCTTTCTATATGTCCTTCACCATTATGAATATGACCATTGCCTTTATATGCTTGCTTATTGAAGTTGCTATATCTGTCATTCATGCTACACCCTACACCAAAATCATCCTTTGGTTGCTGAGGCCAAGCAGATTTCCTTGTGGAATTTGGTTCGAAATATTTTCTGTTAAAACCCATGCCACAGAGGTGGTGCAAGGGAGCAATGATACACCGGCTAGTAGATCGGATCTTCTGGTGTCATCTCTTCACAGTTATTCGTATACATTAGGTAATACCCGAGTTATTTTCTTTCCTTTTTGTTTTTCAGTAATGAGAATACAGGGATATATATTGTGTACTGATTACTTTCACCATTGAAATCTACTTACAATAGCTAACAGACACGGAGTAGGTTCCTTAAGTTGAAAAGTTACCAAAAAGGAGAAACGCCTGAAGAGAATCTTTGTTTTTCTATGTTAACTCAATAGTAATGAGTCGTTTGGTATTATAACTCGGTGCTATAATTAAATAATGCAAATATTTTTTATGAATAAAGTTTACATGAAAATCTTTGTTTCTCAGGAGCATTGGTGCGGCCCCACTTTAGATACCTAAGTTCTGCTGTTCCAAGATCATCAGTTCGTTCATCAGTCTACAGAATCTTCAGTGGAAGAAGGTGGGCTTCATAACTAATTAGCTTGTCAAATATAATTAATATATATCAGCTCGATAATAGTTTTAGAATTTGAATGAATATTGGAGTTTTATGAATAAAAATTACACCTTGGGCGAGTTTCAACCCATTTGACTGGTTTTCTCTATAGCTAACTCTTTTAATGTTCCCGTTTGACCTGTTAGAGAAAACTATTTAAATATGATAAGTAGGTTGAACATGTGATTATTTAAGTTTTCTTCAGACTGATTTTTGTTAGCTACTTATACAGCTTGCCTTCTCCATTATACAACCTTCCATTTGCTCCTTGTGCGGGTCTCCCTCCAAAAATGCCATGGATGTCCATCCCATTCAAGGAATACTGGATCATTTGTTATGATGCTGTTTTTGCATGTAAGCCGCTCCACAGACATACTAAATGCTGATAAGGAGGATAGAAATCTTAGCTTAAGACCATCAATCTGCTTACCCTGCCAAATCGTATATTCTTGGGATTTTTGGCTACCATTCAGGATCAGAGTTAGACGATAGTTATTCATCAGTCTCCACTTAGTTCTAACTTGAGGGATTTGGTTCATTGTTTTTGCCCTAATTTGTACATCTAATGAAATTTTGGTGTGTTAGCATGATGTCCTATTTTTTAATCTTGCTGTTTACTTCATTTGTTCAAAAACGACCTGTCTGGTCTGTTACGCCTTATCTTAAAGTTATACTATATATCTTACATAATCAACTGTTCAAAAAGCACTGATCAAGATCAGTTGGCTAGATTTGCATTGTGAAAACTGCTCCTTTTATACATCATACAACTTCGTATACCCGTCATGCTTTATTATGAGAGTTATTTCTAAGATGAAATAACATAATTTCACGAAGATTTTTAGACAACAATTTTCCCGAAATTGATAACATTACAGTAATCGTCTTATACTTGCCAATTATTGGAGTAATTAGTTACAAATTATGTTGAAAGAATCATAGTAATTACGACTAACAAGCTGCTCAATTTTTTAAAAGACTGAATATGGGTCGACCCAGTTTCAGTTTGAACCTTACGAAGCTTGAGACCCTTGCGGTGTCACTTTTAGTATTGAGATACAAGTAGGCACTAAGTGAAAATGTCATACCTTGGAAAAACACATGAACAACAAGTATAATAATCGCATTGGTCATGGTAAAATGTGATTGTATCAAATGTGTCATTGTATATGGTGCCTTTTTACATTATGGTTCCCTAGCCTTATGTTCATAAATGACTCTGTGCCTTAAGAATCTGCAACACCATACTCTGCAATGACTCTTTGTAAAAGTTTATCAGGAACAATTCCTTCTTTTAGCATATGGCTATAGAGCGACTTTGCTTCACCTAATCTTCCAGTCTTACAGTAACCATGTATCATGATCCCATATATTATAACATCGGGCAACAAATGCCTATCTAAAGCACCACGAAACACCAATAATGCTTCATCTATTAATCCACGTTTGCAGAGACCATCGATCAGGATACTGTAGCTCACAATATTTGGCGAAACATCGTTTCTAAGCATCATTTCATGCAACTCTAGAGCAGTTTCCATTTTTAAGGTTTTAAAATGCCCATCAATCAAACTACTGTAAGTAACCACATTAGGCTCCAAATCTTTTTCTAAGATATGCGAGAATAGCGACATTGCATCTTCGACTTTACCTTCTTTGCAATATGCATCAATCAAGATAGTGTAAGTAATGGTATTTGGTTTCGTTTTCCATAGACATGCCTCTTTGTAAAGTTGAACAGCTTCATTCAGCATTCTTAAAGAACAGTAACCACTAATCATTGTGTTGTAGGTCACAATGTCAGGTTCAGGTCCATATCTCTGAACATGTCGAAAAAGCTCTAATGCCTTTCCCACTTGACCACTTCTGAAGACACTGTTCACCAGAACATTACAGATGTCAATATCAGGTTCAACCCCGTTTTCATGCATCTTTTCAAGAATCCATAACCCAATAGCAACCTTATTTTCTTTAGTAAATCCATCTAGAAGAGTGCAATATGTAACACAATCAGGAGAAAGACCCCTCTTCAAAGCTTGAAAAAACAAAATCAAAGCCTCGGGTAGCCTTCCCATCTCAATGCTCGCTTTGATAAGCACTGTGTACGTAACAATGTCAGGTTTTAAATTATATGTACCCATTTTAATGTACAACTTTACAGCATCCTTCGTTCGTATACATTTACACAAACCATCAATCAAAGTGTTATAAGCAACTATACCAGGTCTCGAATTATTGTTCAGAGACTGATAAAAGAATCGAATAGCATCATGAATCCTACCTTGTTTTGTTAGACCATTTATAAGCACACTATATACCGTAGCATCTGGAGTATGACCGTAAGTTAACATTTCATTATATAACCGAAACCCATATCTCAAATTCCCAGATTTACACATGCCATCAATAAGACTGCTATAGATTAGGACAGATGGCTCAAAACCCTGTTTCAAAACTTGACCCAGGATGCCAGTAGCCTCATGGACTCTGCCGTTTCGACACAATCCATTTATAAGAATTCCATATGTAACTATGCTCGGCTCAGTTCCTCCTTTGAGCATCTTTCTGTATACTTCAAAACCCTTCTCTAGATTCCCCTGTTTCACATATGCATCAATCATAGAGCTAAGAACAACTGCATCCAAGACGATACCTTTATCTAACGCAATCAAGATAACTTGATGCCCTTCCTCCAATTTGCCTACCCGAAAAAGACCATCGACCAAAATACTGTACACAACTAGATCAGGAACGATTCCTAGTAACATCATCTGATCATAAAGTTGAAACGCTTCTTCTAGTTTTGATTCCTTACTATACGCTTTCATTAATGTGCTAAATGTTACTACTGTCGGGCGTGGACCTACCTCTATCATCAAAGATAAGAAGTCGTGTGCAGTATCTAAACACTTATCATTACAAAGTCCTTTCATAATCTTATTACAAGTTACCACATTAGGCACAAGCCCTCTTTCAATTACACCTCTATGAAACTCAAATCCCAAATTCACTTCACCCTTCTTAAAAAAAGTACCCGTTACATACCCGTACGGTTCCGCACGTAAATTTTTGTAGCCATTACCTAATCGCAAACACACATCCGTTAAAACATCAACCCTCTTCACCTCAACCAAACAACTCAACATCTTCATCAACGCATACTCCGACAAACAAACCCCCATCCCACACATCCGAAAAAACACCTCAACCACCTTCCCAACCTTCCCACCTCGACAATAACCATCAACCAAGAAACTAAAAACCGTAACACCATTCGACCCATACCTCCCAATCCCCTTACCAAAAACCTCAAAAAAATCAACTCCCTCACCGTCACCCTCAAACCGGTCACACATTTTATCGAACACTTTACGCGCATGATCAAACATCCTTTTCTCCAACAACAAAAGTATCAAACCACAAAAAGACTCAACCTTTACATCCTTAAACCCTAAATGAACCTCGTACCAGTCGAAAAACATGTTAGCTAAAATGGGTTTTGAGCGTAGAGCAAAAAGGATAGGTTCTAGTTCATGGGGTTTAAGGTTAGTGATTTTGGGATGGGTTAAAAGGTGTTTGGTGTGGTTTTTTTGTTGGAATGAGGTTGTTATGTGGTTGATTATGTGTGTTTGTGTTGAGTATGTGAAAGGGTTTAAGGATGTGTTGATGAGTTTAAGGATGTTTATGTTTCTGGGGTTTAAGGATGATCTAGAAAATAATAATAGCATAATTATGGTTACATAGTACAGTGTGTTTTGAGGGTTTATGAGGTTTTGAGGCAGGGTTTTAGTGTCTGCCACGTTAACTAGTTTTCCTCCTTTCAGTTTATAATTTTAATTTTGGGCTTATTTTGTTAAATATTTAACGTTTATTCGTTAAGTTTTACATTTCAAGTCCACCGTTGCTACCACCACCTATAACCGTCTTTATCACCGTCGCCACTATCAACCTGCCCATCACCACCACTGCCAAGCAGCACCAACTACGTATGATTGCAAACTAACAACCCCACTCACCACCGACGACGGTGGTGGTTAGGTATGATGATGATGGCGACAGTGGGTCAGAATGGTAATGACTACGGTGTTGTTAGGTGGTGATGGTGGGTTTGCTTGTTGGTTTCTGGCGGTAGTTGGTAGGTTTGGTGGTGGAGTCGTGAATGGTAGGGTGGTGACGGGGCCGGTGTATTTAACGGGTGATCGTTAAATATATAACGAAAATACCGAAACTTGCCAAAAAAAGACTACGTTTGTATGAAGAAAAATAAGCTGACTACATTGTTAAGTTGAGATTAACAAGCGGCTCCTTTTTATAGATGAAACTTCATATCCCAACTGTATTAGAGTAAACGATACGAAAGTCTGAAGACTCTAAATAGCATCTGAAGCGAGAAATCTAAACAGTAACTAAGCACAATAATTTTTCTGCAGAAATGAGTATCAGTAGCCAATAATTTTTCTGCAGAAATGAGTATCAGTAGCCAATACACCCTGCCCATAGCCTCTAAGAAACCGAAACATCAGCCCCAATGGAACACATTATGGAAATTCGTAAACCATTTCCTCCAGCCATTTATGGTTCATCTGCTGATATCCCTAAACTACTATGTAATTTTCTATTAACAGAGTCCAAGACCGTAAATATAAACCAGCAGCAACAATTTAGCAATAATACATCCCTTAACTTTTTATCAACAACTCAACAAGTACAGATATCTAAACACTGCAAAACCTACGAATGCATTGTTATATTCCTTCTCCACTACAGCCATCAAAATCCAAAATGACGTAACTATCAACATATATTATTTTTAAAAAAACTCAACGAAGATACAAGCAACAAATTGAATAGATACAAATTTATGAAGACACAAATTGTTGAACTATAGAGGCACGGAAGTCAAAAAGAAAAAACAAAAAGGATCTCCACAAGTTTATGCTTTAAGCATGTAACTTTAAGATAATCATTCTATCAAAGTTTAGCTTCCATGGAGGATATTCCCTCGAAACGCAAACTTGGTATATATCCAATCTTAAACATATGACCAAAAGCAATTAAACCAACATCTAACTTATTCGTTTGAGATAAAACAACTATCAGATCTTCGAAAGTTTGTTTCCGTGGTATGAGCCTATTTTTCACCATGTACGCCAACCAATATACGCCTGCTGCAAGATATCCTTTCTTGCTCAATCCTACTATTATGTCATCATCGATACAAACACATGCTGGTTCCACACCATTCTCCTGCATCTCATTCCATAGTTTCTGAACTTCATCTATCTCTTTCATTTCATAAAGCTTTTCTATGAGGGACCCGTATGATGCAGATGACGGCTGCAACCCCTGCTCAACAAGTTCATGCAGAAGGTTCAAACCCTCGACCATTCTACCTTCTTTACATAAACCCCTAATCATACAATTATAAGTTACTACATCCCGAGGAACATTTTTCTGTTCCATCTCCTTAAATAGTTCAAAAGCCTCTATTGTCCTTCCGTGTGAACACATCCCATTAATGATAGTATTATAAGTCAATACGGTTTCTCTACAACCACTAGTTTGCATCTTGTTGTGAAGATTCAGTGCCTCATTAACATCGCCGATTTTAAGGTACCCATATATGAGTGTGTTAAATGTATACTCATTAGGTTCGATTCCCTTTCCAATCATCTCAAACCATAACTTCCTAGCATCCCCAAGCCACTTAATTTTACACAAACCATGAATCATCGTCGTGTACATAATCTTATCAGGTGCATACCCTCGATCCTTAAGGTCATTAAATATACGCAACCCTTCACGTTGCATTCTTCTTAAACACAATCCATGTATAATTTGTTGATAAGTATATAAATCAGGATTAACGCCTTTAGCAATCATAATATGCAAAAGCGCCGATACTCTACTATACTTCCTATCCAAAATAAACTCAAATAGCAATTTATCAAACACAACTTTATTCGGAACATACCCATGGTCCAACATCTGTCTAAGAACTTCATACCCTTTCGTCACATTCCCATCCAAACAAAACGCGTGTATCAAACAATCGACCGTCTCAACATCTGCCACAACACCAAGCTCCATCATATCATTATACAACTCCCACACAACATCCATCCTCCCAACCTTAACACACGCCCGTAAAACAGAATTCCACGTCTCCAAATTCCCACAAATTCCTCTCTCACGCATATCACCAAACAGGCGCAATGCATCCTCAACCATCCCATTTTCACACAAACATCTCACATATGACTCCATACTACCATTTTCGGGCACAAAATGTGTAAACTCAATGAATTTTTTCGCCGCTTTCGCAGCATTATCATTCACAAGCTCATTAAACACAATCTCACAAAGCGTTTTATCCGGCACATACTGAAACCTCAAATTCAGCCACGACAACAACCTAAGTGAGAAAAAGGCGTTATCTTGACATAAAACGAGTTGTTTCAAGAATGCGGTATCGACGAAACTGATATCAGGGAAATCGGATAAAATGGAGGTTTCCCATCTTGGTTTTGACCTAATTGTTGTGCAGATTAGTTTAAGTAAGTCATTTGGGTAACGGGTGTTGTTTGTGATGGTTCTTAATTGGTGGTTATTAGGGTTAGGGTTTTGGGTTAGTTTTTTTAAGAATTTGGTAAAATGAGATAGGGGTTTTGCCATTAGGGTTTAAGCGAATGACATGATATGGTTGCTAATGGTGTGAATTTATGAAATGGAAGAGACACTGATGGTTATTATAAGTGCTTATAATTTAAATGGCATAAACCGCGGAAAACAAACCTTATTGTAACACAATCCACAAACACCAAATGATTCATCATCAAAACCCTCACCTTCACCATCAATCTCTTTACCACCTCCTCGTCCGCGCGAACAGCCACGTCAAACCCCTCAAACAAATCCATGCCCGAGTCATCGTGTCCGGCAAAACATCCTCCCTTCCACTCCTCACCAAACTCATCACATCCGTCTGCGCAGCCCACGATATACGCTACACCCGTGAACTCCTCTTCTCCATACCAAACCCTGACTCATTCCTATTCAGTTCCCTCATTAAAACATCCACCAAACATAACTTTCCTAATCATTCGCTCCTCTTTTATCGACACATGCTAGTCTGCAATGTTGCTAATGAAAAGTGGTCTAGTCATTTGTTTACTGCTGTGATCAAGGCATGTGGTAGTTTATCGGCTGTAAGAGCTGGTAGGAATGTGCATTGTCATGTGATGGTTTGTGGGTATGGGTCGGATTCGTTTGTGCAGGCTGCTTTGGTTAGTTTTTACGCCAAGTGTAATGAGTTGGGTGTGGCGAGGAGAGTGTTTGATGGAATGTCTGAGAGGACTTTGGTTGCGTGGAATGCGATGATATCTGGGTATGAGCAGAATGGGCTTGCTGAGGAGGGTGTTCGGTTGTTTTGTGAGATGTGGGATTCTGGTGTTGAGTTTGATTCTGTGACGGTTGCGAGTGTGTTGTCTGCGTGTTCTCAGGTGGGTGCTCTTGGTTTGGGACGGTGGGTTCATGAGTATATTGGTTGTAATGGTTTAGATGTGAACAGTACAGTCGCTACTTCGTTGATTAATATGTATGGTAGGTGTGGAGATGTGAATAAAGCACGAGAAGTGTTTGACTCGTTGAGTCAACAGAATGTTATTACATGGACAGCTATGATATCGAGTTATGGAATGCATGGTTATGGTAATGAAGCCATGGATATATTTCGTCTAATGAGACTTAATGGCCCTTCTCCCAACTCTGTGACATTTATTGCTGTTCTATCTGCGTGTGCACATGCTGGACTAGTATCAGAAGGTAAACAAGCTTATGCTAGCATGAGTCGAGATTATGGAATAACTCCTAAAATGGAGCATCATGTTTCCATGGTTGATCTGCTTGGGCGCGCTGGGCTACTTGACGAGGCATATCAGCACATTCAAAATATGGGCCCGGTCAAACCTGGACCGGCTGTGTGGACAGCAATGGTCGGAGCTTGCAAAATGCATAAAAATGTCGATCTTGGTGCTGTAGCAGCTGAAAATCTTTTAGCTATCGAGCCACAACATCCTGGCCATTATGTTTTACTTTCGAATATGTATGCAATGGCGGGTCAGATGGATCGAGTGGAAATGGTTAGAGATGTAATGATACGGAAGGGGTTAAAGAAACAAGTTGGGTATGCAACTATAGAAGTTGATCAGAAGACGTATTTGTTTAGTATGGGCGACAAATCACACCCTGAAACAGCTGCGATATACGAGTATCTGGATAAGTTAATGGAAAAGTGCAGGGAAGTAGGCTATACACCATCATCCGAATCTGTAATGCATGAGTTAGAAGAGGAAGAGAGGGTGCATGCTCTTAGATACCACAGCGAGAAACTTGCACTAGCATTTGGGCTCTTGAAAACAGAAGAGGGGTCGACTATAAGGATTGTGAAGAATCTTCGGGTTTGTGAAGATTGCCATATAGCGTTCAAGTTCATTTCTGTTGCGACTAAACGAAAGATTATTGTCCGTGATAAGCTTCGATTTCATCACTTTGAAGATGGATCTTGCTCATGCCTGGACTATTGGTGATCGGTTTTCTCAAGAAGTTCATTTGTAGGCCTTTAAGAGTATATGTTTTGTCATTGTTGTACGAGTTAATTGGATAACAAGTAACAGATATTGTTGCATGTAGAACAATAACAAACTTTGCACACAATGAAATAGTCTGAATGATTATTATAGAACTTAAAAGATACAACAGTTTTAACTGGGAGAAAACGGACCAGCTTTTTACCACTTCAATCTCAGAACTAATGAATGCTAATCACTAAAGAACAAGCAAAATAAAGGTAAACTATAAAATTGTCTTCAGGCAGGACTTGTTACCTCCCAATTAGTAAATTTCATCATCTGGTATGTCGGGATTCAAGAATTTTTCAGGATCTTTGGTAATTGCATCATAACTGAGAGTAGGTTTAACTCGGTCTGGGACAGGCTCAAGTGGGATAATGCTATCTTGATCTATAACTCCATCAATTATTCCATATTCAACAGCTTCAATAGGAGACAGATATCGATCTCTGTCAATGTCTTTCTGAACTTGTTCATAAGATCGCCCAGTGGATTCTGCTAGGATTCTGGTGACGTTTTCTTTGTTATGCATCATTTCTCGGGCTTGAATTTCAACATCTATTGCCTGGCCACTAGCACCTCCCATTGGTTGATGAATCATAATTCTTGTGTTGGGCATTGCAAGACGCTTACCTCTGGTTCCACCACCAAGAATTAAGGAAGCTGTTGATGCTGATATGCCTAGTGCAATTGTTGATACATCAGCCCTCACTAGTTTCAGAACGTCATATATGGCCATTGAAGAGCTGTTTGACAAAATTTCAAAGAGAATAAGAACTCAGAAGCAACCATTCTAACTAACAAGAGCAAACAGTAAGACAAAATTAGACCCAAAACTTGTCCGTTGCTGCTAATCCCATGATTATAAAACTGCTTAGACAGACATAAGATTAGATGGCCACTTTTACTAATGAAACTCCTAAAAACCTTTCCAGCAACTAGTTTTATTAATTCTACTTCATTTCCGAAATCTTTTAATTTTTCACAGTTTCACTTGTTCATCAAATACAGAACGCATACTCTGGTTTCATCTGTTGGGCATCAAAGTGATATATCTCTAAGGAATCAGTGTTAAAACATGGCCTAGGCGGCCGATTACTTGGTGATCGAGCAGGTACCAAGGCGATTCGGACCTACGCCGCCAAGTTACTCAGATAGGTCAATACTCTGGCAAAAATGGGGCTACTCAAGCCTGGTTTGAACTATTGTTAGGTTTGGAATTTAAGCTATTTGAATTTCAAAGTATTTGAAGTATTATGTTTATTTCATACATATAACTTCGAAAATTACATATAGTTAAATAATAAAATTCAATTCCGAGTACTCTCCGAGTATTCCCAGCCTAGGCGAATTACTAGCTACATAGTCAACCACTCAAGTACTGCCTAACGACTTTTACAAAATCAGGAATGATGACACAACCATTGCTCATAGCTCCCTACACTATGGTTCCTACGCGGCAACTCACTAAAAGGGTTACTGCTGAATGGAGTTTCATTTGTTTGCATGTTTATTGTTATGATTTATTACCATATACTGTGTGGTGTGTGCTGACATTCTCAGTTCTGGGAAACTGGGATGTAAGAGTGCACAAGCAAAGTACAATGTAAAAAAGTTAAGGGGAAACAAAAAGATTGTTACAATTTCAAGGAATCCACAACCTGGTGGAAATCTAGTAATCTACTAAATTCAAAAGTAATTTGTAGATTTCTTTAAAGCTCCAAGAGATTTTACATAATTCTACCTATCATCTCTAGTCCCCATTACCTGGCTACAAATTTAATTAAAGACTAGTTCGTATCAACAGGCGAATGTTGGTACAGGTAGATCAGGGTACTGTGCTTAAGATAAAAGGAAGATTCAAAGCAGAAAGACACCTAAACAACAATGCGGGGTTAAAAAAAAATATAACTAAGACTCTAGAAGCTTAACGTATATTCATATGTCGAATATTTTTTCAAGAATTAGCCAAATTGCAAGCTAGATGTTGAATTCATAATGCTTAATCTTATGTGGCAGAACTACTACATCTATCACCGCATTACTACTTTCCCTCTCACAAGACATGTTCACAACATTTGATTTATAGGCAATATTTAATCCTACGGACTACCAGTACCAACCCCCACCGCAATGTATCAGTGAATAATCTCAATGAACTAAGACACTACGTGGTGTTTAGGATTGCTTATTTCCTTACGCTTTCGAAAATAAGCAGTTACACTGCAGGAGATGGTGTTTAGATTTGCTTCACAGTTGTGTCCTCGTTTGAGTGTTTCAAAGTTACTTACAGTATTTAACAACGGGGTGAAATAATCACACTCAGATAAGAAGGCAGTAACTCCCAAATTACTTATTCAAACGAACATACTATATAACTCTTAGAAAACGCAGATAACTGTAACCAGTTTACTTCTATCCAAACACTAGTTACCGGTTTCATAAAAGCAATCCAAACACTCAAACCTTAAAGCCAGAAAACACCACAAGACACAATATAAACAAGAAACCAATACTTTAACCATATAATTTTTTTAGCCCCAATAAGCATAAACACCAATTAGAAACAAAACAAACCCTTGGATTGCTATCAACATGTTTAACATGGATGAAGTACGGAATATGATATTAGGGGGCACTTGTATTGCTACCACTTACTGAACTTAGCATAACGCAACACGCCCCTTGTTTGAGTGCAATTCTGCTAATTCAATAACTTAAAGAATGAACACTCTTAAATAAACACGCAGATAACATAACTAGCTTTCTTCTATCAAATTAGTCCTAACAACCAATCTCAAACACCCCTAGAATAAATAAACACCAATTAGAAACAAACCCTTTTATAAAAATCAAAACTTTTACAAAAAAATAAGTAGTAAAGTAAGTATTACCTAAGAGAGCCACCAGTGGAATTAATAAAAAGCCTAATATCCTTCTTAGGATCCTGAGCATCCAACAACAACAGCTGACTAATAATAGCATCAGCTACAAAATCATCAATCTGTGTCCCTAAAAACACAATCCTTTCTCTCAAAAGCAACCCCATCGCATCAGACTCCGCGCCTCGCATAGCGGTGGCGGGCGTCTGAGGCGAAGAAGCCGAAAAGGAGGATAAACCACTTGGTTTGGAGATAAGAGATTGTGACAGGGATTGTATTGATTGAGATGCTTTGCATTTGAAGGATTGGCGACTGAGGAGGGTGGTGGGTTTTGAAGGGCTGAGAAAGTGGCGGAGAGTGGTGGTTGTTGTGGTGGTTTGAGATGGTGAGGTGAAGGTGAGGAGCTCCATTTTTTTTAGGATAATGGTGGTGGTGTTTTTGCTTGTAATCTTGGAAGTGTTTTTGTACTTTTGTTTTATGTTTTAAAACATAACAACGTCATCTACTTTAGTTTAACATCTCTTTTTAATAAGAGTAAAGTGCAAAATTATTTCTCTTTTTTACAAAAGATTTACATTTTTCGTTAATACTTTTCACATACATATTATAGTCGGTTTTTTTTTTTTAAATATTGACAAGAGATGTAGATCGATTTTTTGACAAGCCACATCGATAAATTTTGTTATTTCTTTTAGCCACTACTATATGAACCATGTTATATCCACTTCATTTCTACACTAAACTTTACTATATATATTGATGACGTATAGTACCTAGTCGGGCTAGATAGTCCGACTCACGGATACTACCCGCATCCATCACGAATGAATTAATTCTTATGTGATGTGTGAACAGCCCAGGAGCCCCGGTGGGTCAATGTCGCACATACGGTTAAGGGTGAGCATGGTTCGGTTTGGTGCGGTTTTTGACTAAAACCGAACCGCAACCGCACTTGCGGTTTTTATAAAAATAGAAACCGCACTGAACCAAAAACCGCGGTTTCGGTTTTGCGGTTTCTACGGTTTTGCGGTTTTTAACCGCACCGAACCATTACTTGTGACTTATATAATAATTGTGGCTTTTTGCGGTTTTTTGTTTAAAATATTGATTATTTCGGTTATAGCAATGCATAAATTGAATCTAACAAACCTTTTACAAATAACTTATATGAATATTAGTGATAATATGCACTAGAAGTCTTATAACTCGCATAAAATAGTCGATGTGACGTTTTTCAATATAAAATAATTATTGTGTGGTGCGGTTCGGTTTTGCGGTTCGGTTTTACGGGCGAAAACCACAACCGAACCGCCTTTACGGTTTTTCATTTTTCTTAAAATCAAACCATCGGTTTTTATCGTGGTGCGGTTTCTGTGGTTCGGTTTTACGGTTTTTTGCGGTTCGCGGTTCGGTTTCTGCTCACCCGTACATACGGTTCATTACTAAACCGTGTCCTTGTCGCGCTGCGACAGGATTAGACAAGAATATAATCTATCTTATGATTATATTCGCCTAAGGAAAAAGGATATGCACTTACCTCAGTTATGCGATAAGGATCAAACCTATTTTGAATCATTATCTCTTCCTTAGGCCGCAAGAACAGGGAGCCCAACCGGGACTCTCTCAAGTAAAAAAGGAACCCTCATGGTTCCACAAAGGTACGATACACACAATACCCTAAACCCTAACACACTCAAATTGATTACTTACTCTCACGTCGGAGTCTAATCGTGGGTCACAAACCTACGGTAAGCCTAACGGTGTCTGTTTAGTGCGCAGGGTCCTCAAACAAGTTTCACTTGGTGCAAGAGCCGGAGTCCACAAGACCCTGAATTAAGCCTAATTCGGGTCAAACTCAGTCCATCCAACTTTTGTATCAACAAGTTGGCGCCATCCGTGGGACCCTACACTAAAGCTCTAAGCAATGATGAAAAACGGTATGAATGAAGGCCATCGAAGATCCTCGACGGTAGATGGTCATATTACATCCGCGAATGTTACACCTGGATCTGCCAGTGAGGCAAACACTCGGGATGTAACAAATCCACCTTTCAGAGGAACGGGTGTACTATTGTCAATTCCCCTACCTACGGTGGAGGAAAGAAACGTAGAGCGAGAGTCAACTCAGCCCCCTCCTAATAAACAAAAAAGAAGGATACTCCAGGAAGAAAGCGAGGAAGTCGTTGCTACGGAGGCACGCGCAATGGAGGAATATGTAGCCAATAATCTACAAGCTCTCATCCGGCTGGTTGCCAAACACAGAAAGAACCAGAAGGGAACGAAAGGAAAGGAGCGCGCAGAACACGGTGAATCCTCTGAAAGCAATCTGTCAAAATCGAGTGATAACCACCCTACAAAGCGAATGCGTGAATGTTATTCCTCAGATGACCAAGGCTTCTCACAACCTTGGAGAAGAGCCAGGAAAAATGCTTTCACGAGACGCATATAGTATTACGCGGATACGAGAAAGCGCCGCATGCCAGCAAACGTAAAAACGTATGAAGGCACCTCAGATCCAGAAGACCACTTAAAGGTCTTCGAATCCTAAGCAGGTATTGAGCAGTGGCCAGAACCTATATGGTGCAATATGTTCAACTCTACACTCGTAGGAAACGCGCGGATATGGTTTGACAAACTTCCGCCGCGAATAATTAATGGGTATGAAGTATTGCAAAAGCATTCAAAAGAAATTATGTGCAACAGAAAAGACATGATAGGAGTGCTGTATCACTTGCCAGAATCAAGCAGAACCAGGGCGAGTACCTGGAGGATTTTTTAGAACGTTTCAAGAGCGAGTGTCTTCAAATAAAAGAATGCCCAGAGATCTTGAAAGTATCTTGCTTCATGGCGGGTATACGCAACACTGATCTAATAAAAAAGCTAAATGAAAGAACACCAGAAACCTTCGGTGGAGTACTACGGTGGGTAAGATCCTTTATACAGGGGGAATCCGTTGTCTCAAAAGTCACACAAAACGCCCATGGTTATAGATCTCGCGAAGCGCCTAATAAAGGATTTATCAGGCAAAGCAGGACTGGAGGTCTCGATTACCAAGGAAATAAGAGAGAGGGGCGAGCTAGTAATTTCAGGTTTACTCCCCTTATGTTAACTCCGAGGGAAATCCTTATATCAGAAGGTGAGAACTTCCCAAGACCATTGCCAATGACCACCCCGGTAGAAAGGCGCATTGGCAACAGATATTGTGAATATCATGATGAGAAGGGACACGCTACGAACGAATGTATTCAGCTGCAGAAACATATCGAGAATATGGTAAAAAAAAGGAAGCTAAAACACCTTGTCAAAGGAACCGCGGAGGACGAGCAACCAAAAACCGTTAACGCGCATGTTTACATGGTGGAAGCATGGCAGCGAAGGACAAAACAAAAGGTGAGCCAAAAATTCTCGAAAGGGATAGATATCTCCTTTCCCCCCCCCCCCCCCCCTCCTTAGCGCGAGGAATGTGGCAGAAGGCCCGTTAGTGATAGAAATTAACATTGGTGAACACAGCATACATCGTATGTATGTGGATGGAGGCTCATCTGCATAAATAATGTATGAACACTGTTTTCTGAAACTCAGTGCAGAAGTAAGGAGCCAAATGGTGCCTGCAACCTCCCCGCTCATTGGATTCAGTGGAGAAGCGGTGTGGCCCTTGGGCCAAATAAAGCTAGTAGTAAAAGTGGGGAACGATGAACATTCAACAAAAGTCTCCATGAACTTTTTAATCATACGGTCACCATCCTAGTATAACGGAATTATCGGGCGACCTACCATACTAGCAATGCGAGCAATACCTTCTACGGCTCATAGCATGATAAAATTCCCAGTGGAGGGAGGAATCGTAACGATCTTCAAGACAGCGACAGCACTCCCGGAGTGCAATACGATCACGGAACCCCCTCAGGTTACAATGAAATCCAAGATAAACTCGCCGCCGAACCTAAAAGTGGCACTCCATCTGTAATATCCAGATCAAGAGATAGTGATCGGGGGGACATTGTTTGACAAAGGAAAGGCTGACATGTGTCGCCTCTTAAAGGATAACCTAGACGTCTTCGCGTGGGAACCTAAAGACATGACGGGGGTACCAAGGTCAATAGCTGAACACAAGCTTCAAATCCGCGAAGGATACCCCCCAGTTAGGCAAAAGAAAAGAGGACAGGCACCAGAACGCAACAAAGTAATACTTGAGGAAGTAAAGAAACTGGTAGACGCAGGAATCATGAGGGAAGTTTACTACCATGATTGGCTCGCTAACCCAGTAATGGTTAAAAAACATGATGGCAGCTGGCGCATCTGCGTTGACTTCACAGACCTCAATAAGGCCTGCCCACAAGATTGCTATCCACTCCCGGAGATAGATTGGAAAGTAGAATCGTCGTGTGGATATCCTGTTAAGCGTGTTCTGGACGCATACAAGGGATACCACCAGATACAAATGGCAGAGCAAGATGAAAAAAAAACAGCATTCCATACAAGCCAGGGTGTGTATTGCTACACAAAAATGCCATTCGGACTTAAGAACGCAGGGGCCACGTACCAACGATTGGTTGATAAAGCGTTCGAAGGTCAAATAGGGCGAAATTTGGAGGTGTATGTTGATGACCTAGTAATAAAAAGTCACACAGAAAGTGAACTTATCCGGGATATAGAGGAAACATTCTCAAAACTTAGGAGAATAAACATGAAGCTGAACCCAAAGAAATGCACCTTTGGGGAAACAGAAGGCATGTTCCTAGGACGCATGATTGACCCTAATGGCATCAAACCCTGGCCGAAAAAGACAAACGCAGTCATTCAGCTTCAAAGCCCAAAGACGAAAAAGGAAGTGCAGTCGCTAAATGGGAAGCTTTCAGGGCTGAATAGGTTCCTGTCCAAATCCGCAGAGAAGTCGCTCCCTTTATTTAAAACACTCAAGAAGTGCATCAAGAAAGGAGACTTTAATTGGCAAAGGAAGCTGAGAAAGCCTTCGTGGAGCTGAAAACACATTTAGATTCACTCCCTATGTTTGTCGCGCGACGTCCAAAAGAAGAACTGATAATGTATTTTTCAGCTACACACGGGGCAATCACCGCGGTGCTAATGACGAACAGGGAAAATATGCAAACACCAGTATACTTCATAAGCAGAGCATTACAGAGCTCGGAACTAAATTATACCCCAATGGAGAAATTGGTACTCGCACTAGTATTTGCAGCAAAAAGGTTGCGTAGATACTTCCAAGCGCATCCCATAGTGGTGATAACAGATCAACCCATAAAACAGATAATATCAAAACCGGACGTCGCAGGTAGATTACAGAAGTGGAGTGTTCTACTGGGGGAACATAACATTACTTACAGACCGCGTAATGCCGTAAAAGGGAAAATTCTGGCATATTTCATCATAGAAAAACCAGAAGAGGACGTTCAGGAGCCAAAGCAAAAGGAAGAAGACCAAGACCCATGGATCTTATTCACTGATGGTTCATCTTGCACTGATGGATCTGGCGCAGGGCTCATACTCACCAATCCAGAAGGAATAGAATTTACATACGCGCTACGTTTTGAGTTCACAGCACAAATAACGAGGCGGAATACGAGGCGTTAATAGCAGGACTAAGAATTGCAGCGCGAATGGGTGTGCGCAATCTCGAAGCAAACGCAGATTCTCGCCTGGTAGCAAACCACATACTTGGCGAATATGAGGCAAAAGAAGAAAACATGGTACAATACTTGCAAAAAGCTAAGACGTTGATTGAAGGATTCGAAAAGTTTCTAATACGCCAAGTACCTAGGGGGAGAACAAGAAAGCATACGCACTTAGCAAAATAGCGTCCACCAGCTTTGCACACCTATCAAAACAGGTCCTGGTAGAGATCCTTAAAGACAAATCAATAAAAGAGCAGGATGTCACATCGGTAGTAGAGGAAGAAGGTCCTACATGGATGACACCAATTATGGACTATTTGACGAAGGATTCACTCCCGCATGACGAAGTCGAAGCACGGCGAATACGAAGACGCTCGAGGCAGTTCGAAGTCAGAGACGGGATTCTTTACAAACGATCATTCCTTCAGCCATGGCTAAGATGCGTGGGGCCGCGACAAGCGCAATATGTCATTAGTGAAATACACGAGGGATCATGCGGCATGCACACATGACCAAGGTCCATGGTGTCAACAGCGTTGCGTAGTGGGTATTACTGGCTAACCATGCACGCGGATGCACGAACGCTCATCAACAAATGCCATGACTGCCAGGTACACAGGACGATACCACGCCAACCCCAAGAGGAACTAACACCCATCACTTCCCCTTGGCCATTCTTCAAGTGGGGAATAGACATCGCAGGACCTTTTCTTGTAGCTGCGGGTGGAATTAAGTTCCTAATAGTCGAAGATGGATTACTTCACGAGATGGATTGAAGCAAAGGCAGTCGCAACAATCACAGGGAACCAAGTAAAAAGGTTCGTATGGGACAATATAGTATGTCGCTTCGGACTACCTGGGGAGATAGTTTCTGATAATGGAAAACAATTCGCGGAGAACCCATTCAAAGATTGGTGCGCAAAAAATAACATTTACCAAAGGTGCGCATCGGTATCCCATCCGCAAACAAATGGACTTGTGGAAAGAGCAAATAGGAGTCTGGGAGATGGCATAAAAGTGTGATTAGGGGAACACAATAAAAAAATAGGTCGATGATTGACAAAAACGTAAATTGATTGACAAAAACGTAAGTTTACTGACGAAGACGTAAATTTACTGGCGAAGACGTATGTTTAATGGCGAAAACGTAAGTTTAGTGACGAAAACGTAAGTTTACTAACGAAAACGTAAGTTTACTAACGAAAACGTAAATTTACTGTCGAAAACGTAAGTTTACCGACGAAAACGTAAGTTTACTGACGAAAACGTAAGTTTACTGACGTAAACGTAAGTTTACTGACGAAAACGTAAATTTACTGAGGAAAACGTAAATTTACAGGTGAAAACGTAAGTTTAGTGACGAAAACGTAAAAATACTGATGAAAACGTAAAAATAATGACGAAAACGTGCGTTTACTGATGAGAACGTAAGTTCACTAACGAAAACATAAATTTAATGACGAAAACGTAAATTTACTGATGAAAACGTAAGTTCACTGATGCAAACGTAAGTTTACTGACGAAACGTAAAAAATACTGACGAAAACTAAGTTTTAATAATTGGTCTCAAATTGCAATATCCTTTATTTTGCCCGTTTGCCCTATGCCCGTTTGTCCCATGCGCGTTTGGCCCGCGCTTGTTTAGCCTGCGTCCGTTTAGCCCGCACCGCTTTAACCTAAAATTTAAAAATCGCCCGTTTAACTCGTGCCCGTTTTAGCCCGATGCCCATGCCCGCCCGCCCGTTTTGCCACCTCTAGTTGGTATACATAGTTTTTCTGTTTTAAGGCATTATAATGCAAATTAAACCATCTGGTTGGTATTACATGCTAGTGTTCTTCCCAAACCTAGCTTATAAATATTTATACCTCTTATTTATTGGATTTGGCTTGTCGTTTTGAGCTTTCTGAATTAGTGGTCACATTGTTTGTTGTAAACCTGTAAACTTATTAAACTTTAGCCACTTCAAGATTATTATAAGTGATTTCTCAAATCTGGATGTGAAGCACGGAGTCCCTTAATTTATTGCAAATAAACTTTGGCTGAGTGTGATGATCGAACAAAGATACTGATAATTATATTTCTTGGCAATCAACAGGTACATTCAAGCTTTTACGACCTGCACATGACTACAACAACAACGATACCCAATCCCGCCTCGACAGGGTATGATCTACACATGACTGATACAAATATATCAACGCAATACCCAGCTGTCTACGGAGAGGTTCAAGAGATACTTGGAAACTGGCATCTTATTTGGTCAAATTCAATGTTATTTGTTTATATACCATCATAGAACTGGCTTTACGATAATCTCCATGGAGCATATGATCTGATTGAATGTTGATATCCTATCGTCCTTTACGATAGATAGTTGTTGCAACCGTGATAAGGCCTAGCTACTTTTAGTTTACCATTCAGGTGAAGCCGTGAAGTCATGTTGGATATACTCACTTTCGACTGCAACGCTTTTCTCTATTTGCAATGCTTATTCTTTTTGATCGCCAAACTTTGTTTTAACAAATAATTCAACTGAGAAGTAAGTTGATTCAATGTTAACTAAAATAGTACTGTGATTGCATTAAACAAACCATGAATGCAGGAATGAAGAGAATTCTACATAAGTCGTATCCAAAATAAAGAGAATGCGATGTGAATTGAACATACTGTCCATTAAAACGAGGTAACAAAGTTCCCCGAACATGAGATCCAACAATGATACAAATACCTAATCAGATTAAGCATCTGGAACTGAAGCATGGAGCTTGATTTCTTCGCCTCACAAACTATTAGGATTTTCAACCCTCCTTCGTAACCAAAATCCAAAAGTAGTTCCAGCACAAATAGCAGTCTTAGCCCCCAGCAACAGGTGGTACTGTTGCCGGCTTTGCGTCCTCGGCTTTCTCGTGTTCTTTGTTAAGCATCTAGAAAAAATCAACATCACAACTCACATTAATTACCACTACTACTCGTTAGCTTAAATAATTCGATTTTGTAATACTCATTGCAGAAACATTTAGATGATTATTTTCTTTTGAATTATAACTAAGTAATTGTTAGGTTTGCAATTTTACATGGGCTGTATGCAAGAAACTTTATGTATAATGCATCAACAAAGGGATCCAATTGATAAGTCGAATTCACGTAGACGATAATATATACCTTGTTATTGATCAAATTGTGAAGGGCAATCACACTTCTAATCAGAGAAGAAAGATAGATAACAAGCATCTGATCGTTTGTTTTCACTGCAAAAAAGAGAAACAAGTATCGTAAGTACACAACACAAAAAGTCAGAATATGGATCATATGTTATTGCTCTAAGACTAGTATCTATATACCTGCAAACGCCTTTATTAAATCAGCCACGTTCAGATTTGGTAGAAGGTTAAAAACATCCTGCAAGAGAAGATTCGTAAGACTATGAAAGAGAGTTACAGAATCAGTGAATCACCCATATTTCCAGACTGCTAAAATATACCCGTTACTAATTGAACGTCATGAGACAGCAACTTAAGCCTGTGGTAAAGGCTTTTTTAGAGTAAAAAATATACGTACCCTAGATTTGTTGTGTAATTTGATTACTTTCCAGCATAGGGGTGGTGCTTAGGGTGAAAATGAGCCAAAAAGCTGCTCGTGAAAAGCTCGAGATCGGATCGGTAAGAAGCTCGAACGAGCGAGCCTAAACGAGCTCGAGCTCAAGCCTAAGTTCCAGCTCGTTTATTAAACGAGCTCGAGACCGAGCTTTACGTACAATTTTTTGCTCGTTTGGGCTTGTGAGCGTAATGTTTTATATACGAGCCTATTTACGAGCTTAATAACAAGCTTATAACGAGCTTAATTTAGATATATTATGAGCCGAGCTTGAGTCAAGCTTTATTTTTACATTGCCAAAATCTTATGAACGAGCCGAGCTCGAACCGAGCCCGAGCCTGTCTAACCTACCACGAGCCGAGCCCAAGCCTAGTTAATAAGGCTCGAAACAAGCTGAGCTCGAGCCTTGTAAAACCTAAACGAGCCGTGCTCGAGCTATGGCAAGCTCGGGCTCGGCTCGATTCGTTTTCACCCCTAGTGGTACACTATTCAATTATACCGACACTTCCTATGTACAGTGAAATCTCAGACCTAATGCTATAATATGTGTGTAACGAAAAAAGCTATAGTGGTCTGTTAGATTGTTGGCATAAGGCTTAACTTTATCAAGGTTCTTCAAGATTAATGTTTCAATCATGTGTAGTTAATATGAACAGGTACTCAAGATTATATGCACAGGTATTCGTGTTGGCTGCCTGAGGACGGTCTACCATGTTTTAGAAGTTATTAAATGCAGTCACCAAAAACACGAACAGTAAACAAAAAGCTGAGAGCTTGGATGCAAAGTAGAAATAATACCTGTAGATGGTACAAGATTTCATGATTTAAAGGAAGCTTTCCGTCTATAACAAGGTCCAAGTATCCACGTATCTCCTTCAGTCTTGCATCTAAACCCTTCAAAGCTGCAAGCTTTCCAGTGACCTGCACAAGATACAAGAAAATCAATATCGATCAAACACAGCAGTCGCTGTATAAACTGGTGCAATGAGTCGTGAATGGTGTGCAGGTGCAATGGTTATAAATGTGAAGAAAAATTGAGAAAAATAAAAGCTTAGTTATCAAACTGTCGATTATAGATTAAAAAAAAACGTAGACTAAATATATATCGAGATGAAAAAGGACCTCTGTTGCAAGTGTGCTGATGGTTGTATCCTTCACATCTCTCAGCAAGTGCTCCACTCCTGTAGAAAGAGAATTGCAAACATCAGTTACCAAAATTATATGGCACGCCTGCATTTCCTATGTCTTTTCAGCTGGTGAGGCTGAAGATGGATACGAAAGAAATCGCAATTGAATCTTACCAATTTCTTCAACTTCGTGAGCAGCAATCTCAGAGGACACGTGAACAAAGACCTTCTGGCTTTTCTGGGTAGCATTCTGCATGAAATATCCAAATGCAAGTCACGTAACTAAGAAAACTAATGTGGGTTGAGATGGTTGCTTTTGGGTATGAAAGATGACAATACATTTGATTTATTAATAAAAACGGATACAAGTTTATACAAAATGAAGGTCAAATACTATAAATGAGCTCCTCGAATGACTGTACCTCTTTAACCTCTTCAATAGCATAGTAAGCTTTGGTGGGTATTCCCAATTCTTTGGGTTGGACATCTATTATCACCAATACAGGATTTGGAACATAGCTGCAGCAACAAGATTCACCGGTCAATACAAAAATTAGATATAGAATCACATTACTACGATTAAAAATATATACTGTAGAGATAAGGGAATAGCACATAGATCTAAAGTGAACAAGTATTTGTGTTAAACATCAGTGATAAGGGGTTCAACGGCATATTGTTAGCATATCTGAGTATCTGACCCTGTGCGAAACTCACACTTAAAACTGTCATAACCACAAAACTCACACTTAACCGCCATCTCTAGGATGAACCGCCCACTATAAAATGACTAATACTATCACCAAGCAATCAATCGTGTGTCATGAAACAGATTCACCAGCTCCAACTTGCTGAATGTTAGGTAGCTAGTATAATCTAACCACGCCTTTGTATCAAAGCAGTTAGGATAACTAAAATGTACCCCAGAATAAGATACATACTTGTTTGTTTGTGTGTGGATAAAAAGCAAACAAAAAGCGATATGACGCTAAAATGACACCTATAAATATACACATACAGCTTCAAGCATATTTTAATTTTTCATGCATTTCTGTCTGTTAAAGCATAAAAGAGCAAAACTTTGTCCAATGATCTGGCCTCAAAATAAAAAACAAAAGCTACGAAGTTTAGTTTAAGATGGCGTTGCTTACTCGGTAAATAAACCGTGAACATCAAGATCGTTCTCTCTTAGCTTTGGACCGGTGCTATACCATCCAACCACATGCTCCTTAGCTGCAACAAGCTTCAAATTGTTAGGACTTGCAATAGCAGAACACTCATGAAGAAGAGGAAAGCAAAGAAGCAACAATCACTGCTCTTCTACTGTTATCTAAAAAAGGAAGCATTACCGTTAATTCTCTTGAACATAGAGAACATGGCCTCGTGATAGTTGTGATCAAGAAACCAGATGCTGGGGTCCTTGTCGTCTTCCTCGAAAGGCACTACAAAAAAGTAACCGTCCATTTAGAACAATGTGACTGAAGTTGTTTAGATATGCAGTTCTTTTTTTCTTCTTAATTTTTAACTGAAGATCAGATAGTCTCTAAAAAAAGAAAAAGACTTGCATAGTTAGAGCCATAACATAAACCTTAGGAAGATAGAGTTGAGCCATAAACCTGTTGGCACTTAAAGTGTTGTGGTTGGTTAGGAATAAATAAATAGTCGATAACTTGTCTACTGCTGTTAGGTAATTTACTTGATTATTAGTTCCACTAGAATTAAGAAAGCATAATAGAATCTCTATGTTGTTTTGGGTATAAATGTACAATGGCATTATGATACAACTCGTCTCGCATATTTAAGCGGGCATTTCCACAACAGGGGTTACTATACAGATCGTTATTCTATCAATAGTGTAAAAATTAACATGGTGCTATATCTTGTAACCTTTGACTTATCATTTCCTATACGTAGCTTGGTAATAGCATCAAGACACTACAATTGTCACTCTGACTGAACTTTATTTCCTCTTAAAGATGAGATAACTGCTCATTCATAAACAAAATCTCTATGTACACTTGCTGAACTCACCAAGTTACATAGCCAAATAGTGCATTAATATATACTGATAGATATGATAGTCAATTCTAGACTTAAGTCCCAAAAAACGCCTCTTACAAAAAACTTACACTAGGGTTACTATTGGCATATAAATAAGTGGATTATGTACATGAATACACAGACACATTTCAATGCACACAAGATGAAGAAATAAGACATTCCATTCGCTTGCTTAGTCCAATCATCTAGTACTATCCGCAACCAATATATGCTAATGAGAAAATCGATTTTGTAACAAGTTTGTCCGTGTCAACAGGTTTATTTAGTCATACAAGGTGCATGAAATACATAGACGGGATTGCAAATCCCATCTACTTAATAATAAAAAACCATTCCGATAGACTTATAAAAACTACAAGTACTATATCACACATCATTTATCAAATTACCATCTCCTTTCATTCAATCTCAAATTACAATTCTTTCCATATGTGACCTAAAGAATACATACAAGAATGTCGGAACTATTTCCTAGGTCTAACAACCAACAAACTAACTTATTATACAAACCCTTTGTAAATCGTTAGAAAAAAAACCTAAAAAATCACATCTATTATCCTAATTCAACTTTCTAATACCTAATTCCACTAACAACTAACTGAACATAAATCAACAATAAAAATCTAACATTTAAATTAAAAAAAAAAGAATAATTTAAAATTGTGGTGTTTGTTTCCGCTTATATAGTGGGTGTATGGCTTATTTGGATATCTATTACTATCAGTTTATCACACCAACAAAGCTAACTTATTACACAAAGTCTTGGTAAATCGTTTGGAAAGAAGCACCCAAATATCACATCATTAAACCAACAATAAAAATCTAAACTACACACTTAGCACATGAATGAACGAAAGGTGGACATACACCCTAATATTAACCATATACACTTACACATATTTGTTTCAATACTCACAAGATGAAGAATGCAAATTATCAGCTAGTTGCCTACCTTATTTCCATTAAACTATGAGATGTGAAGTTGAATTCAAACATTTTATTTAGTCTGTGTAAAATTTCTTAAAAAAAATAGCTCTGATCATCTCACATACATCTAAAGCATCTCACACCTGCACACTTATCTGTCTACACTACGGGTATTAGTTTTTTCAATTCATGACTTAAGGCTAACACTAATTACACAAACTCATGGCAAATCATTCAATCAATTAATCCTACGAGCTACAAATCCAACCTACAAACACTACCTTTTATCGAAAGAAACATAAAACAATAATAAAAATATAAACTTCAAACCAAGAAAGTATAATTAAACAAGTGAGCTCCTCCCCCTGAAAGCAATCTCTCTACTTCCGGGTGGCAAGGGTAGGAGCTGTTTCAAATAACACTTGTTTGGATTCGTGACTTAAGGCTAACCTATAAATTAATCCTAGGAACTACAACATCGTTAATCGAAACAAAACATAAAACAGCAATAGAAATCTGAAAACAATAATAATTAAGATCGAAAGAAAGAAAGAAAGAAAGAAAGAAAGGGGGGCCGACCAGCGTAGCTGTTGGTGACATCAACGGTGCCTTTGAAAGAGGTACCAAGAAGAACACCGACGACACGTTTACGAGTGTCTTTAGCGACACGGTAGTAGTTGTCAACAATGCTTAGTAACACCAATGGATGTACCACTACTTTCTCTATTGCTCGTACCGATAGCTGCTGCGATTTTATCACATCCATCTTTTGCTTTCTTCTTCTAAATTTGATTGAATTGAATTGAATTTGGGGATTATTGAAATTGAATCAGGGTTTGTTTGTTTGTTTCGTGTAAAAAAACTAAAAACCCTTTTATTGGACTACTATTTCTTTTGATCTCGCTTTCTGCTCAAGAAAACTATCTCGGGTTGTTTCTTTCTCTTTGGGTCGGGTTTATTCGACCCGGATTCATTAGCAAAACAAATACTTTTTTTTTCTTAAAATAAAATTTATATTCTCCAGGGTTTTCGTTTCGATATACCCTGCAACAGCGAACTAGTGCCACCTTTATTTTTCAGCTTGCTACTTAGTGCGACCTATTTGTCCTAACAAAACCACATAGTTCAATTTTTTAATATAAATATTTTTTTCAAATAATTTTTTTCAAAAAATAATTAAAAAAAAAACTTAATTAGAAGTAAAGGGGATAAAATGCATTAGCTAAAACTAACTCCAAAAATTATCAAATTAATATATGTTGTGAGGAATTAAACAAAACTCAATAAATTAAAATTTAGAATTATTTTATAAATTTTATATAATTGAAACATAATTAAATCTAATATAATTTTATCAAAAAAGATATAAAAGAAAAAAGAGGAGAAAGTGAGACATGTTTGTGAATTAGGTCGTACCTACGATCTGTTAGGGGGAGTCGATTTCGCCGATCTAGTCGCCACAACGGGCCGACTGGGAGACGACTCGGTCACGACCTATACCGTTGCGGGTAGCCTTAAGTTTTTAACTAATCAAATTCAAATACATGTTGATCATATCAAAGTGCAGACCTAATCGAACCGAGAAACTGGCTCGAACCAGATCATCACATCTGGTCCAATTGATTAAATCGGTTTTGATTTGATTCAATTCACACTGGTAATTGTAATGGAAATCTCGTTCATTCGACAACGCCTGTTTTATTCTTTTAGGTATCTGTCATTCTTTTTCTTCTTTTCATTAAGGCTAAAATAAAGGACGAAATCAATAACACAAAATGACTTAATCGCATCATGCTCCAATATTAATGTCTTCTCTTAATCACATCACAACATTATTAACGTTGAGTTCACTTTAATACATGTTTGTTACTTTTTTTTTTGAATGGCAGTTTGGTGGGCTTCAAGGCATTGCGATGGGATTCAAACCCAGCTGCCAATTCTGGGAAAATCCCCCATATAGGGAATGACAAGAGTCGAACCCTGACCTCCCCCACATGGAGACTATAACCAAATGCATCCATACAACTGAGCTAAACTTCATTTGCAATACATGTTTGTTACTACATCATATTGTTGAGACTTCAGTGTTTCTAAATTCAACCAATTAGTTATAGACAATTGCTTGATATAATTAACCATTTAGAAGCATTTCACTATGCATATATTAGTTCAATTACTCAAATTTGATAGATTAATAATCAAAATGAAAGCTTTAGATGTGAGACCCATATTCACTTTATTCTTTTATAAAACTTTGCTCAAATTTCATTGTAGATAGAGGCATAGAGCCACTGAGTGCTAACCCCGAGCTTACGTCAACACAACAAAGCATATAATTGAAATAACTTACTTTTTAAGTTTAAGCTTCTGCGCCAAACACACCCATAATATCAGGTTAATTGTATCTGTGCTGTCAAATGAGCGATCATCCAAATCGACTAAATGGACAGATAAGCTGTAAAATATGTTGTATGAATTTAAGAAGCCAGGTTTAAGTGAGATCCATGAACCTTCTTATGTCACTCTTATGAACATTGTACTGCACAATTGAGCTAATAAAACCGGCACCTTTCTGATACAAGTGAGCTAGTCGTTTGACCGTGTACACTGGCAGTGTATCATTAGATCATATATCACATCCGGAAGTACATACCTTAAACCAAGTTTTGTATGATAATTACCATCGCTTTCCAACTAAGTAAAATAACATGCTGGAAACAATCATATATTGAAGAAAAGAAAGCTTTTCCAGAACCAAATACATTTGTAAATCTAACGAAAATTAACCTCAAACCACCAACGACCTACTATCACACCAAACCCATAACTACACATCCATTTGACAACACGCCAAATCAACATCAGCTGCTAATAAACTAAAGATTCAGAAGTTTCATGGGCATTAAAAAGATCAGGAAGATCAGCACTAGTTGAGAATTTGATCCATCTTTTCTTCTCGACATGCTTAAGAAAAGGTTGCAATACTAGCCCGAAAATTATAGCAATAACACTAATGATCATGACCTTAAGTGTAGAAAGAGCCAGCACAACTCCAATCAATACCGTTGGAGGAACACAGAGAAGAATCGACCCAACAGTTCCCACAGGTATCTTATAAGGCCTAGATACAGCTGGATACTTCATTCTTAACCTCACAAAAGCTATAAACTCCAAAATCATCCCAAAACAGTATAAAAAGTTTTCAGCAGCTACAATCTCTTGAAAACTTAGCCATGAAAGCAAAAGCACACCAGAAGCCGAGAATAAGATCCCAACAGTAGGGGTCCCATGACGAGACCTTTTAGCAAAAAACTCAGGAATCATACCTCTTTCCGCCATACCCAGAAGCTGAAACGAGTCGCTACTCATTTCAGTCACAAACATTCCCATGTTTGACATGGCTGCACCAGCTTGGATCCACCATCTTAACCAAACACCGCCGATGATTTTAGCTACATCTGAGAAATACCCATCGGTCCAATCTTCACGTTTAAGGGGGATAGCACCAGTGCTTGTTAAAAGAGGGAAAAAGTAGCCCGAAACAACTAAGATCAAGGCATAGAACAAAGCTTTTGGTAGTGTTTTCTTGGGGTTATCGACTTCACCAGCAAGTGTACTTATGGAATCCCAATAATTAAGGTTCCAAAAGAGTGTGTTCAAGTATAAATTCCAATCTACAACATGTAGATCCACCACTAACCATCTTGCAGGCTCTATCTTAGGAATCGAAATAACACCCATAATTATAAAAGGAACTAAAGAAAACAACCCTAAAAGAACAGCAACCCACCCTACAATTGTCATGCCTCTAAAGTTCAAATAAGTAAGGGCAATAGTCAATACTAAAACCGCCAACACTCTAGGCCACCCACCTGCTAAAGCAGGTATACCGGATTTCAAATAATCAAGAAAGAGAACCGGGTACAAAGCGTTATCTATAACACCACTAAGCCATTTCATCCAACCTTGTTGAAACCCCCAATAAGGTCCTAAAGCAGACGACACCCACACAACATAACCTCCATCTTCAGGAAACATTGTACCCATTTCAGCTGTTATTAAAGCTTCGGGTACACTCCATATAAACGGAAACACTAGGAACCCTATAAGCGCTAAAAGAGGACCAGCTGCATTAACACTATCCTCAACACCAAAAGGCCCACCGGATACCTCGTAAAAGATGAGGAATATTAGGGGTAAAATAGACACCTTTTTCATGCTGCTGCTACTAGGACTTGTTGGAGACGGTGGCGCATTGATTCCGATATATTCTACATTGTCATGTTGTCCCATTGGAATAGATGGTTGTTTATTAGATGCGTTCTTCACTTTCTGCATTCAAGTAACCACAATCATGACTGTTAATTGACAAAAATATTAAATGTTACCTCATAATTATAGCATCAAAACAAAGCAAAAGTAATACAATAACTGAAGACTGTCATATACTTGGTAGTTATGCAATTAAGCTCATTCCTAAAGCCCCCTTTACTCCAAGATTGTAAAAACCGGCCGGTGGTATGTCGGCTTTCGAGCAAGCGATATATTGGTCTTGGCGGCAATATATCGGTTTCTCGGAGGGTACCCTAAATTTTAATCACTATTTTATATTTTATTGTGTTTTTAATATTTATTTATTTGATACAAAGCATTTATATATTTTTAACAATTTATTGATGTTCTTATTACTTGTGACTTTACAACACTGCTTAACTCTAACGCAGAATGTTTACTAAGGTTTATGATGTATAACGCTTAATTTCATCAAATTTTCCGGAAAACGAAATAGTGGTAAAAGTTTTTCCATTGTATAAGCTGCATAGAGATTAACTTAAACATCAAACTTTCAAAAAAAGATACAAAATTGAGCAAATCTAAACAAAAAAGAAACATTGGGTATGTTCCGAAAAGAGTAAAGTAAAGTTAAATAAGACACCAAATTAAGATAAATAATCAAATATGCAAAAATAAGCAGTTAGTGAATAAGTAGGTAGCACTAAAAAAAAGGATTAACATACGAACCAGCCGTAGATGTTGGGGATCATATTTCATCTAATCATTTTCATGTGTGTTTGTTTAATGAATTCAATTTTGTTTTCAGATCAAAGTGAGGGCGCACGTGACAAATTAAAGTTAGCACGTGGATGACAAGGAGAACCAAATGTGACCACGTATATAAATTTAATTAACTCTTTTTTTTTCAGAAAAATAAAAAGATATTTATGAAAAATGTCATCTAAAAGTACCAAAACAAAAATTTAAAACTTCGTCATATTTAGAGGAAAAAAGAAAGAAAAACGTGATGATTAGGACTTGTGTTTTTAAAACCCCGGTTAAACTAAATCGTGTTTTATATTTTCGAGATCCGGTTAGACTTGTCGGTTATGGAGTAACGTAGATCAATTGGTTCTCGAAACTTAGCGGAATTTTTTTCTTTTCCCTTTTACAAATAAAGCTAATTAATGTATTTGCGAAATTAGTACATATTATACTATATGTTAGTAATAATTTTTAACCTTAATATATAAAATATTTATGATTTATATATGTAATATTTATTGTATTTTTTGGAAAAAAAAAATTAAAACTTAAATTTACTCGATGATTAAACCAATTGAATCGATAACCTATGATCCAATAATTCGACCGGAAAGATTGAAAACCCGGTTCTTAAAAATTGAGCAGGACTATATGCGTATGTGTCGACAATGAGGTGTACGTGTCATGTGACTCTACCACAAAGTATTGTCTTGTTCTATTTGCATAAAATCAGAAATGAGCATCCATCTATATACATAGTTACAATCTTATTTTTCTCGACAAAAAATATTTAAAAAGAAATATTTGGAGTTTTAAACCATGGCTCATTTAAAAAAAAAAAAAAAAAAAAAAAACTTATGGTCTAAATCTTTAAAGAACAATTACACAAGCAAAAAAACATGCATTTTCAATAATCGACGAAAATAATAAAAAAAGGATGTTTACATGTTTATCTAGTTAATAATGGATAAATAAAGTCATCATGTATTTTAAAAAAAGAGTTGCGCTTTAGAAGCATGAACTCTTTCACTTTTTCATAACTTTACAAGTCGGTGGGTTCATAAAAATATATGACTACACCAAATATTACTTATTTCACAAGTAATAAATAAAAAAAGAACAAAAACTCGACAACAAGGAGACCAAATGAGTAGCTTCGCCTTTTGCACTTTTTATTATACATATTGGTGATGGTGAGCTATATATTTCGTATGACCTTTGTTTTATTTAGATTTTTTTAGTTAAATATTTTCATGTTCTTTTAAAATATGATTTTATGGTTGGTCGTGGTTCGAAAATTAGATCAGATCAAATAAGATTGGAGAAAATTGCTTGGTCCAGGTAAGGTTATAGATAACTTGAGACGTGGCATAAGCGACGTGACTAAACCTTGAGCTTTTACGCGGAACATAACAGCTAAACGTTATGAGCGACTTAAGACGACAAAAATATATAAAATATTTATAAATATTATTATTTTATGCATATTGAATTTACAAAAGTGTAAATTTAAAAAATAAATAAATAAAATTATGTTTGCATATAATATTTTTATTTTCATATAAAAAATTATTTTAACCAACTTATCGCGACTTATCACATTTTTTCGTTTCTCGTCTCACGTAAGCTTTAAGCACACGCTTTAACCTATTGCGTGACGTGAAGGTCGAGCCATACGCTTATGCGAGACTTTTGTGAACCTTGTCCAGGAGTCCGACCGGTTTCTTCGATTTGGCTGACCGAATAAGATCGGAAAAAATCGAACGGTCCAAAAGTTTGACCGAAGACCAGAATGAAACCTCTTTGGTTTGGCAGTGTAGTCCGATTTGTTTCGTTAATCCAACATAGCATAATAAACAGTAGGCTATGCGTAAGATTGAACCGACCAATGACTAAATTGATGTAACGGATAAACCGAGGACCGTATAGAAACATGTTCTGTCAATTTAACAAAGTATAATAGTCGGTTGTACGTAAAATCAAACTAATTAATAACCGAAATTGATGAAAAAAAATGGACCGAGAACCAGAATAAAACATGTTCCATCCGACTTGATCGATCCAGCTTTCGATATGATCCGGTCAAAATTACGTTATAATGTTATATAATAGCCATGTCACTGTGGCTAACAAGCTTTTGTATACGTGTTTACGTTTGTATCTTTCAATTGGTCAAACTCAAGAACCATATTGTTCAACGATTCTTTCATATATCTTGATTTTGTCAAAAACGATAACAACTAGTAACTACATTATCATCTTACAAATATGCATTGTTTTGTACTCCTATGAACAATTCGAAATTAAGCATAACTTACATTGAAAAAAAGAAAAATGGACTTTATTATTTCTGTCATCTCAAAATTATTGTCATCAGAAAAAAATTATACAGTTTAAAAAAAAAAATTATTACAGTTTTCTCTCTTTTATTTTTTAACAGAATGACAGTTTTATTTTTAGCTAACTAATTTAAATTTTTTTAAATATTTGTAATAATAACCACAATTAAAAATAATATTGTAAACTTAAACTAAGTTTTCTATCTATTTTTAAAATTGGATAATAACTTTGAGACAAATCAAAATGAAATAGTGAACGATAATTTTAAAATGGGGATAGTAATTTAATTCGATATAGTTAGTAAAGGTGAGTAGCATTAAAATAAAAAATAGTACTGTAGTAACAAAGCAGCCCACCAAAAAGAGAATAAAAAAGGAAATAAAAACTTTAGAACGCAAATGCACGCTTAAACAAATTGACCCTATCGTCTATATCATGTCGTATCATTGTTCTCAAGTAGCCCCCCACAACTTCATTCATGTCGGCCCTATTCACATCTTTGTCTTCATTATAAAATAATCATCATTTTTATATTAACCATGAGTAAATTATGATGTTTTATAAAAATTGGGTTCTTAATCGGTTTGACCGATTCATCGTATGACGAGTTAATTGGCTTAACAAGTGGTTTAACTGAGTTTTCGTTTAAAACCGACGTCTGATCAATTGATCGGAATACAGTTCAACCAGCCGAGTCAACTCAAGTTTTAATATAATCATAATTGTTTAAGCTTACGTATAGTAGTTAAAACCAAAACATAAATGAATTTATACGATTATGTTGTTTGGTTTCCCGTAAAAACAATAAAACCTCGAAGTAATTTAGGGTTTTGGGATACATTTCGGTAGTTGATCAACAGTCGTAGGTAGACCGTGCGTTGATCATCCGACGAGTAGACAAGGAGTCAAGGATGCATGTGTCGTTCCTTCTTTGGAATAGCGTTGTTCGTTTATAACATGCTTGTTCCATATTCGGATCGTGTGTCTCCAAATGTCACGTATAAGTCGGTATATTAATTGTTGGGTGATAGTTGTCAATGCATGCGCATGCGAACGCTAAGAGTGTTTATGTAATAGATTAAGGTGTTGTTCAGGTAAGAGGATCTACAATGGTAGAGGTATAAAAATTAATAAAATCATTAATTTATAAAACTTTTGGTTTTATAAACCTTATTTCAATATGTATAAACCTTTTTAAGTTTATAAATTCTTAAGATTTATACATGCATTAAATTTTAAAGAGGTATAAGATTATGAACCTATTCATTATAAACCTATTTATAAACCTATCTCCACTATAGTTTAGACCTCTTCATCATTTTATAAACTTTTCTTAAACTACTATAGTGGATGCCCTAATAACTTAAATAATTTAGTATAACAAAATTAAATTTATTAAGTCATAAAACTTATTTATTTGTGACTTAATAAAGTAAAATGTTTGAAAATATTAAATAATAAAATTATGCATGTTTATTTACTTTTTTCGTTAAGTTATGTTTAATTAACAGACGATTTATTGCAGACAAGTTCAGTTTTATTACTAAATATTTTAAGTCATTTTTAACAATTAAGTCATTAACAAATAATTTTTATATGACTTAATAAATTCAGTTTTTTCATATTAAATCAGTTAAATCTATTTAAAACAGCACCTAAGACTGTTTTGCATTAAGTCATCTATTAATTAAACACGACTTAATCAAAAAATTAACTAAACAAACCTTACTCAAAAATTTAATTAAACAAGCCATAAGGTGTTAATTGATTTAATAGAAAAAAAAAACTAAATTTATTAAATTATATAAAAAATGTTTATTTGTGACTTTATAAAGAAAAATAACTTAAAATATTAAATATTATGTAAAACTAAAATTATATGTATTAAATCATCTTTTAATTAAACATAATTTAATAAAATAAATTAACAAACAAACCCTAAATCTATCCGAGTATTGATAACGTGTCCCACTTTAATATGTATTAAAAAGAAAAAAAAATCATTTTCACTAATTTCTCTTTAAAAACAATAGAAACGAAAGTGATGTAGAATTTTTACACATAAAAGTATGTATGGTTAGTATTAGATAAAACGTAATATGTTAAACGGAAAATCAAGTTCGTTTCTAGCGAGATGATGTATTAAAAATCTTTTGTAATGTTTGACAAAAGTGAGTTTTAAGTTTAATCACTTTTATAATCAATAAGCGTGATTAAAATATGTTAGTGTAGCCAACCAAAACTATCAATTGTCAATATAACTAACAAAACCATAAAGCCTAAATAATCCTTAACCCCCATCATTTGAACAAAAGAAAAAAACACAAATCAACACAAACCACGTTTAGTTTTATAAACTAAAAATCTCAATAATTCTATTTTAAGGTGGTTATTAAAATAACCATGAATATTTAAGTGGCTATTAATATACCCCTAAGTATCTCTCTAAGTGGCTAATGCAAGATAACAAGTCAATTCTAAAAAGGTATTATAGTGCCACATCTTGTAGCCTTTTTTTTTCTTCATAAATTAATATTTCTAACTCAATATAGTCAATGAAAGTAAGCAACAATAAGAAAGCTAACAGAATTGCTTTATAAAACAGTGAGTACACTATATGTTTCCTCTTTTACAATAAGATGGCTCAGAATGTCAAAAAATTGATTTCAATCATGAAAAAGTTTAGCATACGAGCATGCTTATTTCACTTTAAGGTTCTAAAAATCTAATCATTTCTATCTCCCAATATTCCATTAGCACGACTTCAAACTTAGACATATACTATTATTAATCTTATAATATATTATTTCACAGATTTATATGCAACTTATTAAAATGTCGAATAAATCGACCCAAAGCTAACTTCCAAACAAATCAAATCAACTATAAAAAAATCTAATATCTAAAAATAGTATAATATGTTTTGTATTCATTCGTCTTGGCTTATTTGATGAGCACATGATTTTTATTCAAAATCTTACTACTATTTTAAAAGGGAAATGCTAATAAAGGGTTCTTGGTAACAATAACAAATAAAAGACATTGTGAGAAACATTTTTTGCATTTTCATAAAATTCGCTTACATTAAGGTTGATAACAACAAATTTTTCGTAAAATTCGCTTATATTAATACATTGTGATAAAGAATTTTGTATAAGTTGATAATAACAAATTTTTCAATAAATTCGCTTATATTAAAGATATTATGAGAAACATTTTTTGCATTTTCGCTAAAATAACTAATAAGAAGATTCAACTGAATTTGTTTATGAGATATTTTAAGAGATGGTTAGAAATTTTAAATGATTTTGTTTGAACATTGTATTTTGTTTTATCAAAAAAATTTAAAAGTATGTGGTTAGCAAAACTCTTTAAAAATGCAAAGTCGTTAATTGTTAATATATCAACTTTTTCTAATAAGTTGATAAACCATCACGCAAGCTTAAAATACATATATCTAACTTATGCAAGTACTATTCTGAAAAAATATGTTAAGTACATGTTAGTATTCTTGATGTTAACATTATGTTCTACTCATTTGTACATCCTATGAAAAATCTGTTAACCTAAGCAAATGTTTGAATTATTAAAAAAGATTTTATTAAACATGGCCTTTAAGATTAAACATGTATAAAGATATTTAAATATTTTAGATACAAGCACAAAAACCATGTCTGAATGCTTCAGAGTACTTGTTTAAGGTTATGTTTAGCAATTTTTTTATTAAAATACAGTAGTATACTTGCATAGAACTACTTCAAACATGTCATTGCTTCTCTCAAAATATAAGTGTAAGTTGTTATTTTCGGATGTCTTAAAATAAATATTCACTTATAAAAACAGATTTTATTAGCATGAAATATTTGATCGGTAAAAATGTGTAAAAACTATTAGCATGAAGTATTTGTCTCTCTAAATGATATTTTAGGACTTGTGTGTATTTTCAAAATGAACATTTATTATAAGACGTATAAATGTGTAAAAACTAAAAACTAAAAAAACCAAAAGTAAACCATATAAATGAGAGAATAAAAATGAAGTATATACCTCATCACCGGCACCACCACCTTTGCCAGATAACTCAGTCGTCATGGTTGGCTTATCAGCTGCAGCACCACCACCACCTTTGGTCGTGACATCACCACCGTTGCTCTTTTCAGGTGAACTCGTCGGAGCACCACCACTTTGTAGAGCTGCTACATCCCCGTTGGATGAACCTCGTTTAGATGGTGTAGTTATTATATGAGTTTTAGTTGTTGCCATCTTATCAAAATATTAAACAAACAAAGAAACACAAACACTAAGGAATATGATTCTGTTTTGACTATGGAAATCTTATATTAAGTCAAATAGTTGTGTAACTTGTGTTGTGTTTATGTAGTAGTGACTAGTGAGAAAGATGAGATATGGGTTGTTGTTCATAATGGCCCATAGTTTGGAATTTATGGGGAGTGAATGAGATGTTTATAAAATATTTAAAACGGTTTTTCCTTTTTTCATTCAATAACTTTTATTTTATTCGGAATATATGATATATCAAGGTTGACTAAGCTTTTTAGAATTATAAAATATCTTTGCTAGCTAGCTATGTGTTTGTTTTTTTTTTTGAACAAAAGCTATGTGTTTGTTGGATCAACCATGTGATGTTGATATTTCAAGATTTGATTATGTGGTTTGTTGTATTGTGATTGCAAAAAAAATAGAAGAAGTATCGAATAGGTTAAATAGGTTTTGCGTTATGGGTTAAACTGATTATTTATTTATGGTGTAGGTCGGTTCAATTCAATAACTTATATTAATGTTTTTATATTATTTATTTTTTTCATACTTTTTTATCCGTATTCGTTCAATTATAATGTTTTGCTCAGTTTTTTTTACATTTTTCTCTGATTTTTTTACGTTTTCATCATCTTTTTTACGTTTTTTGTCCGATTTCGTCAGTATTATTACGTTTTTCTCACTTTTTTACGTTTACGTTAGGTTTTTTACTTTTTCGTCCGACTTTTTACGTTTTCATCAGTATTTTAACGTTTTCGTTCATATTTTTACGTTTTCGTCAGTTTTTTATGTTTACGTCTGCTTTTGTCGAATTTTTTACGCTCGCATCATTAAAAATCGAAAGAAAATGAAAAAATACTTACGAAACGTAAAAAAACTGAAGAAAACATAAAAAAATAACAATAACGTAAAAAACAGACAAAACGTAAAATTCCGGAGGAAAACGTAAAAAACTGGCAACAACATAAGATGACTGACGAAAACATAAATTTTTTGACAAAAACGTAACAATACTAACAAAAACATAAAAAAAACTTACAAACCCATAAAAAATCGGAGAAAACGTATAAAGTTTGACTTAGTAATAAGATCTAACTATTTAAACTGGTTTTTTATCCAATACCATGAACCATTTAACCCATTCTTAAACCCATTTGACTCAAATTTCATTTCACAAAAACAATGATGTGACCCATTTGACCCATCACTTTATTTTCTCTCAACCAATAAGGTTGCAAAATTGGCGAAAACGTAAAAATACTGATGAAAACGTAAAAATACTGACGAAAACGAAATATACTGACATAAACGTAAAAATACTAACGAAAAACATAAAAATACTGAAGAAAACGTAAAGAATCAGACGAAAACGTAAAAAAACTGATGAATAAAAATACAGAAGAACACGTTAAAATACTGCAGAAAACGAAAAAATACTTACGAAAACCTAAAAAACTGTCGAAAACGTAAAAATTCAGAGGAAAACGCAAAAAAATCTGACAAAAACATAAGAAGACTGACAAAACGTAATTTTTTTTGACAAAAACGTAACAATACTGACGAAAACATAAAAGACTAACGAACACGTAAAAAATAAAGGAAAATGTAAAAAAGTTGACTTTGTAATAAGATCTAACTATTTAGACTATTAGGGGCTTTTGGTCCAATACTAAGAACCATTTGACTCATTCTTAAATCCATTTGTCCCAAACCTTATTTCACAAAAAGAATGAGGTGGCCCATTTGTAACAATCACGTATTCTTGATTTATTTAAAGTCTTTATTAACGGATTAGACTTGCATGTCTATCGAATTTCCCCAGTTAATCTTCATGTATTGTGTGTACGTATCCACTCGACGTTTAATGAAGATTATTTTCAAGGAATCATTTCCATTATGCTTGTTGTTCATATGTGTCATTAATAAATTCCTACGCATACGATTTGTTTACTTTTAATCATTTGTATACGTTTACAAGTCGAACAAACTCGAGAAACTCGTGACCATGAACCGTACGCTCATTTGTTACTCACCACCCTAGATTTCACTCATACGACACTTAGACGAAACCCTAAGTCCCGTTTCACGTCTAAAAGGTCCAAATTATTATCATTATACATTCATAAAACCAAATCTCGATTTTGTACCTTAGTAAACCCTAAATCGATCCATACATTGCTAAATATCAACCCAACATCACCCATATAAATTTAAAACACGACACCTACGCTTTAACCTAGACCGGATCGACCCTTAGTGGGATAAAATAGGATCGAGACACACATTTTATGTAATAAAGTAAACCCATAACATAATATAACACAATACTAAAAATCTTCTAGATGAACTCTACCCAAAGCCCTACCCAATCCCCTATAAAAATCATCCTTTTCTCTTTACCTCATATAAATCAACACGAAAAAGCCCTAGCTCGACACCCTTCTTTCTTTTCCTGCCATAACGTATTCTTCTCCCCAAATTCCTCCCTTTTACCTAATATAACTTGTAAAAATATAAACTTGTAAAATTACCCATGAACCGAACCCGTGTTTTTAATTTAGACCTAACGTGAACCGGACCGAATTCCCTATGAACCGGACCGAAACAAACACCCACTTAGCAGTGGCTATCTGGCTAAGCCGGTTGCCACTGCTGGTGCAAAAACACCACCGGCTGCAGTCGGTGGTTTGCCCCTGTGTCACACCCCACCATGGCGGAATATGGGGCGAGACGTATGGATATCATCACAGCAATAGCGTGTCTATAGAGATAACTAAATGCAATGGAAATAAAATGGTGACACAATGTCATGAAGATATCTCAAACAATGCAGGTGTCTAGGTAAGTAGGTAACATGTCTACCTCTTACCAAAGACATACAATTAACAAATAATAAACATATAGGTGTCTACAAAGTATCACTTATTCAAACATAAATAAAGACTAAGAGGAAAGGGGGTTCCTCCAAATGCAATCCTAAGCCTTCCAGCTATCCACTCCTATTCTCACATGTAACCACATTATCACCTGAAAGAGACACTAAAGCACGTCAACATAATGTTGGTGAGAGTCATAGGTTTAGACTCCAACGCCAAATCAGTTATAAGCTGTGAATAACAACCATTAACAAAAGAACATATGGACAATGTGCTACAATTATGTATAAACAACTAGAATTCAAGATTAACCAATCACCACAAATCCAAGGCTCCAAGCCTTACCAATAACCACAATTCCAAGGCTCCAAGCCTTACCAATAACCATGGTCCCATAGGCGCCCATACACCTATGAACCAATCACAAGGCCCGCCTTGTCCACATCCCCTTGGTACCAAGTCAAACCACAATAACAATCAAGAATCACATAGCGGTTAATCACATAAATGTACACACAAGTCCATCACAAACCATAAAAACATTCACAGCATTAGTTACAAAACCATACAATGTCTCTTCCATCCCATCTGGAAATCAATACATCAAAAGATATGGGACTATGAAACTCACCTGAACAAGCTTCTCCAAGTACCCGCGCTCTAGCACAAATCTAAACACACAAACGTATACAATCAAGACATGAACCACATACCAAAATGGCTCATCAATCTATGATGGATATCTAACCTTATCCTACAACTTAACCCCATTTATACGCCATATGAATCTCATTACACTCCTATATAAAGCCCTTAACTGAGTTTAGTTCATAACTCGTCCCGTTAGCATTTAACCCAAAAAAAGTCCCGTTTTTCATACTTCAAACTATTGGTCGAACACCTACTTAACAAAAATAACATGCCCTGTAAAAGAAACCCTATTACCTTACATGTGTTAGCTAACTCTCCCATTTGTCCTCAATCTTAAAGCTACTGTTAAGGCTTCTATATATACATATATATTTTTACCTATCCAGAATTTATTGATTTTGAACATATAAAAAGTTTGTTATTACCAGAGGGTCTTACCCTATCCCATTTGCTTAGCCCTTCTATAGATCTTTTATTTAATATATAATATAAACCTCATGTTTATTTGAAGCTCCAGTTATAACCCTAAGTACCCCAAACAATTCAAAACATAAAATGAAAACAGGCTGATCCAAAAACTGTTTTGACACCCGACTGATATAAGCTGTTTTTGACCCACTTCCTGACCTCCAATTTAGTTCTAGTTTCTTTCATTTGAAAGCTAATTCAATTAGCTTTTCAGGGACATAAAATTCTAAATTTAAAAGTTTGTAGAACTCTAGATATGATCAAAACAATGGACCAAAATTCTGCCCAGTTTTTAAAAACGAATTTAAACATGATTAATCCCTAATTACTATCACTAATCTTCATATAACCAAAGTAATCAATTCATATGAATCCTAATCTCACTAATCTTAGAAAACTCACAAACCCTAATCCATCATAAGATCAATTACATGATTAAATTGATTAAAATCATTAACAGAACAAGGGTTTTGAAGGTTTTACCTTAGAAATCAATGGAAGATATTTATTTTTGAAACCCTAATTGGACACCATTGTTTGTTGAATTTCGGCTAGGAGCTGTTATGGAGGTTAAAAATCTGATTATTTTGGTTATAGGTTGGGTTTGGTTAAGTCCTAAAGGCCCCCTAATCCCATTACAAGTCCATTGGGCTTGTTTTGGGCTTTTCCTTCTTTCTTTTTTACGTCGTCCAAACCGACCCCCTTTATTATTTTTTTATTTTTATTTTATTTTTATTATTAATTAATGTATTAATAATATTACCTTATTTTACCTTAATTTATTTCAGCTCCAAAAACCTCCAAAACCTCAAAACCGTAAAACTAGTCAAATTTACGCGTATACCGTAAAAGACGTAAAAATATACAGTTTTATAAAAACTCTTAGAATATGAAATAAACTATATAATGAAGTCATAAGACTTAAAACCATCTCGTAAATTATTCCCGTGACTAAATAGCTCATCCGAGACCCCTAAATGCACAACCCTAAATCGTAAAAATACGATTTTCTATAATACATATACGTATACGTAAAACCACTAAATAACACCATCATATTTCATAGTCACTACTATGTGAGCTCATGAACATGAAACAATCACACATCGTTTCACTCACATGGTACCCCGTACCCGAAAACGATGTCGAAACCACACTCTATTCACACCACATAACTCATAAACACATAAAGACACGTAATTCCATGAAATATGGACAAAATAAAACTAATTGGCGAACCTTAAAACCGTGGTTGTCACATCACTCCCTCCTAATAGAAATCTCGTCCCGAGATTTACTCCTTAGGATCAGTCACATCAATCAACAAATCACATGAGGATACTTGTTCTAAAAGAACTCTTCTCATTTCCACGTGAACTTTAGTTCATGACTCAATTTACTAGATATATTAACCAAAAGTATTTAAGTTCATTCTCAAACTCTTGACCTCATAGTCCATAAATCTTACAATGACTCTTTGAAAATCAAAGACTCTAATTATCACAAATCCCTAATAACCGTATATGCAAATATGCATTCTCAAACCACATTTCCCAAATCTTAATGCATGAAATATATCATGTACACCACTTAATTTCCCCAGATAACTCTATACCCATAAGATACTGGTCCGATCTTTCCAAAGATCATAAATGGACCTACAAAACTTGACATCAACTTTTCCCTTTTTACTAAAACATACCACCCGTTACTATGGCTGAAACTTCCTACATAACTTTGTCACTAAACTCTAGTGGTTTCCTCTTTTTCAACATTGCATCTCTTGTTGCTCTCATTCTTTCCACAAACACCATTACTACATTATAGTATCTTTCACCAATTTTAGTCTACCATAAGGACAACTCACCCTATCCTTCCATATAGTGCCTCAAATGGCATTCATTTACTTCTAGTATGATAACTATCATTATATGAAAATTCAGACATCGCTAACGAGTTTTCCACCTCCCTCTAAATTAGTCACCCAAGCTCTCAACACGACTCCTATACTTGTAGCAATTTCTCACTTTGTCATCCATCTCTAATTAGTCGGATATACTCATATCCAATCATGTTCATCCAATCCCTTTAGTCTGTACCCCAAACCACTTAAAAATTCCAATTTCCTTACAAAAGTGACCTATGACGGTCTTTCACATATTCATTAGTTAGTTCAGTCAACTGCCATCCAAACCCATACTACAACTACTTCCATTAAATTTGGATAGCTCATTAGTAGCACCCATACACTTCTTTTCTCACTTTCCTCAATGAAATATTTTTTAGTGATCCTTTATACTCAACTTAACCTTGAACATATTCAACTCTTTCTAAGACAATTAGCTACATTTCTTCCTTTATATCTACACGATGTCTTACCTTCAAAGTCATAGTGCTCCTCGTATGTTCTTAGTTAGACCATGCCCTTCGTCTCTCATGACACACCACATCTATAGATCCTCATCCCTTCTATTATCGATACTAAGCCTTCCAATCACACACTATAGGTCATTGTCATTCCCTTTTCCATACTACAACAATTTTAGCCTGCTTTGTGCTTTATTCTACTCATTAGGCTCTACCAACGTTTTACCTTTGGTTCCTATCTCGACCTATTCCATTCATGATTCACTTCTATCCACACTTCCTTCTTCTTCCTAAACTCATGCCATACATCACGATGTAATGCTTCCCGTCTATCAAGTCGTCTATATGCTGAAATTACCTAAGTAGCTTCACTTGTTTTCCTTACGACCAACACTCCTACTCCCTCCTAATAGGGATAGATTAGAGTTTCTCGTGATTCCACTCGGATCACACTCTCATCTAAAACCCATTTTAGTTTTCATTGTCTAAACTAAGCTATATTACAAATTCTTACATAGGTCTCATAACTCTCTTTTTGACATTGCACCTATCATGTGGTACTTCAATCATCAACTTCTAGGGATACTTGTTTCTATCCTTCGAAGGTTCTCCCTAATTCCTTCACTACCATGTCCAACCAAAATTTCACACTCAATTCATCAACTCTATGAAATCGTTAGTGCATTGGATAATGCATAACTGTCTCTTCCAAAGATCCTTCATAAACACCTTCACTAGACTGACCCTCTAATCACTTCTCCATGAACTTATTCAGCTCAGCTTCACTACTCATCCCTCGATATTGATTGCCATGAAATTCTATCTTTGTGTAGTTACTCGACTCCCCTTGTTACTTCCACGAGTTCTAAATATCCTATGTTATGTAGTCACTCCATCACGATCTATTGGTTTAGCTCTTTGTAACTCCACTCCGGTACTCGAGCTGTCCTTCTTCGTCACGAACCATACGGAGATTCCCATCATAGTGCTTGTCATCTTTCCAGTCCTTTCAACTTCTGTGACTCCTTCGAAATCTCTTGCATCCGGCACGTAGTCCTTTCAGCTCCTTGCTTCACGATGTAGCTCATCATGCACTCCTTCTCGTCTCCATGATGTAACCTAGGAACTTCACACTACGCAGTAGCTTCTAACTTCAACTCATCTACCACAATATTTCTAACCCCTCAATGGCTCACTCTTCCTTACTTGTTGTACTTCACCATTAATCAGCTTCTTACCAATCATTCTTTCACATCCATGTTTTTCTTCACGTCTCTACTACTACCTTTCCTCCATAACTATACCAATTTCCTTGCGTGTTATTTGCCCAATCTTTCTATTAGTAGAAACTTTCTACTCTACCCTCACATCTGCTAGTACTTTCATCAATGTCCTAATGGTACTTCAACCAACTTCTTATAGCATGACATCTCGTTCCCACGACCAGTCAACTAACTTTACTTACTCCCTTATTCCCGTAACCGATCTAAGTTTCAAAACTCCATAAATCTTAATCATTCCTTCAACGCAACCTTTAAACCAAAACACATCTCTCCATTCTAATATTTAACCATAAGTAATACTACCCAACTCTATCCTCTCATCCAAACGTTTCCACAACCGCATAACTAAATCATGACGTGTACGAAAAGAATTCCAAACAATCGTGTCCCAAAATAAAATATAGGGTAAAATGAACCCTAGCGAAAACAACTGAAAACAAAACAATGTAATCCGAAATATCAATGGAGTGTGCCAACAATGAAAAATTAGACTCGTCACGATTAGTATTACCAAATTTTGATATCTTAGAAAATTTTAAACTTTTGTCCCAATTAGTTACTTCTCATAAGAACCAAGCTTCAATACTACTAAAATCAATCATACTCATTTTTAACCATAAACTCATCTTTTATCTTCATTAATTTAATCAAGGATATCAACTAGTTGGTATACTACAATCTTATTCTAACCATTATCTTGTTTACCCATATTAAACTTATTTCGCTTGTTATTATGAAACCAATACATGTTTATAAAATAGTGTTTTTTTTCTTTCATTTTAATCTATATTATTATTATTATTATTATTTTATATTATCTATTTAGGCTGGTTATAACTAAACTATTACAAGTTTACAAGGTGTGGTGTTATTATTATCATTACTATAATAAATCTCCTTTTTTACTCTTTCATTCTAGTTAAATACTTCTAAAACTTTAACTCCACTTAAGAAAATCATTGTAAAATTTCTTCACCCTTTAAAATGTATTATGACATGTTACCTAAAAAAATAATTCAATTATTTTCAAGACAATTTTTTTTTATAACTTACTACCACAAACTTATATAAAAGATATATAATGCACGATATCATACCATACACTTACAAATTATTTTCAAAATCGTTTTCCTATAATTAGCCAGACTTACTTGCAAGAAAATTTAGTAGTTCTCATTAATTAAAATACATACCCAAATGTAGACAGACATCAAAAGACTCAAAACGTCGTTGGAACTCCATCAAACTCCAGCACCATAAAACACTAGTAAACACAAGGTACGTTCAAGTTATAATAACTATTGAAAGACCATATATCATACCTTAACACATACTAGTATATATACATCCGCATATATATACCAATTAAATCACCCAAAACATACTCGTTACCATACATGTCAGATCAATAAATCGCGTCATACACTCGTTACGAGTAATCACCATCTTACAACAAGGCATAAAGCCCATCACTAAAACCATTCCATATCGTGTGACCCCATAATCACACAACATGAGTATAACCCAAAACATATAACCCAAAACATATAACACAAAAAAAATTAGCCATATGGTAGACAACTGTTACATAAACCCATATATTATACATATACCCAAAAATCCACATGTCATCATATATAAGCATGTAATAACCCTCTTTCATGCAATCATACTTAAGAACCCATTAAAGTTGTGGTACTTGTATAACTATGTTGGCCACCATACTTATACAATTACCCTTTCCTCAATGCACTCTCTCCTATGATGACACTTATAAGAATCAATACAACATATAGCACATAAATCCATCTACTCACATAAGCTCATAACCACATAAACAATAAGGTCCAAAACTCCATCTATTAAAATAATATAGTCAAACTCTTGGAATACATAAATCCATAGTCTAGCTAAAACCGCACAGACAAACTCCAACACAACATCATAATCAGTTATAAGTCATGTCGCCCATAAGAGTAGAAACAACATAAGATCCTTCCTATCCACCTACTCCTAGTAATCCAAATCACCACATGATTCTTAGGGAACATGACTTAAACATCAAAAGAAAAATACTATACATTAGGTACACCAAATAACTTACTATGGTGAAAGTAATTTATATATCAAAAGCAAAATAGAAATTAACAGATGACTAAGTATGGGCAACTACAATTCAACTCATACTAGTCAAAATTCACAAAAAAAATAAAATTTAGGATAATACAATCAAGACCACACGTAATCCTATGACGCCTATATGCAGGATCCTTAAGCTATGGACTAGGCTAGGCAACCTAATTCTCTATAACCATTGTCTCTGATACCATTCTGTCACACCCCATAATACTCGTTTTTGCAACCAAGTATAAAATATTGTTGTCCCTAGTCTTTTCGAATTGAGAACCGGTCTAAAGTGTGACTCAATCGTCTTTTGGTGAATCAAGAGAATGGTTTGGTTTGTTTGTCTAATTTAAACTATAACTTAAAAGCAAGTAATGAAAGTGTCGTTGAGTAAAGTAGAAGTTTTGACAAATCTAAACTTAAAGTTAATGCTTGAAACTTAAAACTTTGAAAACCTTTAAAACATAAAATCTTAGTTAATCGAATAAAACAATTCATGTCCATCGGAATACACCAAATGGTAGCCATCGGAATATCAAACAAGGGTCCATCGGAATGTTAAACTTACTACCATCGAAATGTTGTGAATTCTACTGTCGCAATGTGAATCTATCGGAATGATGTTGTCGCAATGTTCCTTTCGAAAAATGGGCAACACTTCGTCTTAACAAAGACCTTAAGACCCGTCGGAATATGCGATCTCAATATGAGATCGCAATCCCAGATCGGAATAAAGGGAAAAACCAACCCGATCGCAAAGTAGAACCCTATTGGGTTATTGCGACCTAAACCAAGAATCTATCGGAATGGGTAGAGTCCCGTCAGAATGTGTACAAAGTCCCTTGAATTGCGATGGAAGGCAACAGTTTCCAAAATTGGTGGCAAGAGTGAAACTTAATAAGCAAAGGCAATAAGCTGTTATACCCGAACCTTAAACAATGCAAAAAAGCTCAAATTTGATAACTTCTAAAACATGAAAGATCAAAACTTTATGGAATGAACTTTAAACTTACTAAAACCTTTTGCAAAATCCGAAAACCAATAAGCTAAGACTTGTAACTAGCCAATAAGCATTGAGAGCTTATAACTAATACACGCAAGCTTATGTAGGAACAAAGGAAATAAATCTTCTAACCATACAATCTCAACTTCAATCACGAAATATGGAAGATTCGGATCAAAGGAAAGATTTCGGATCAAAAATTCAAATAAGCAAAGAAATGTAGAATGAGATAAAAGAACATAAAAAAAACTTAACTCTTGATTAAAATGAACTCCAATACAAAGATTAATGAAAGCTTGGAAGAAAGAAAAAAAAAATGAAAAGTTTAGTGAGAGAAAGTTTAAGAATTTCTCTCTCTAAAAACTAGAAAGAAACTTAAAAAAATAAAAACTAGCTAACCCTCTCCTAATGTGATTAGGAGGGTATTTATAGGGAAGTGGGAGGCATGTGTGGTGCTTTCCTCTTTCTTTTCCTTCTCGACTCGAATTTAATTCTTTGTCTTTCTCGATGTCGTCTCGGGATTAATTAAACTCGTCTTTAACATTTCTTCATTTATTTAGACTCGAGTTCTTCGACTTTATTAACTTCCGCCTTTAGACTTGTTCTTTGATAAATCTTTAGAATAGGTCTTGGACTTCCGTTCTTTTTGCACTCTTGATCTTTTGACTTCGTCTTTTCCCGTTTTCTTCGATAAAAGCCCGTGAAAGACCGTGTTTCTTCCTTTTTAATCTTTTGGTCCTAAAACACAATAAAAACACAAACCACGCATAATTCCGACTTTTATGACATAAATCACACGTTTTGGTCTTGTTATTATTGGAAATAAGCGGTAAAAGGATAAGTGTCTTCACACTTATTAAATCCCCTACACTTGACCATTGCAATGCCCTCATGCAATGCATTAATTTTAAAGCACGGTTTTCATTTTCTATCATAAATAACCCACCTTGGCCTTTATTAAATACTAAACATAAAAAGATAGAACAAGTAAATAAATTAAAAAACTTACATTGGGTTTTGGCAGCCATGAACGTTTATCATCCTCAAGTTTCACGTTCCCCATACCAAGCTTAAAAACGAGATCATTGTTATTATAAGTTAGCAAACTATCACGAACTCATGTGAGCCAATTACTCACTTAGACTCCCTTATTCCTAGGTGTATCTCTTATATTTTATTTTTGTCTTGAATGATCACGATGATGCATTGTTTGACTTATTTCGATAGTTATTTAGGCCGAAAATAAAGTGAACGATTTAATCAATAGTTAGCTAAAGGACCAAATCTTTTAAAACTGCTTCTCGGGACCTCGTAAAGTTCATATCTTGGCATAACTCGCTTCACGATTTGAGACCTTTCTCGGACTGATATTTGGCAGCGACTTCATACTTCGAATCTTTGAGAGACGTTCTTGAAATTATGGTCTTCTCTTCATAATAGAAATTTCTTCACTTGAAGTTTTTAGAGATTCTTCATCTTTGGACCACAACTTCTTCATTTTTCTCCAATCTTTATTTTGGACTTCGATATACAACGATCCGCCTCCTTTTAGGACTTGGATCTATTTATCCTCATACCTTGTTAGGGTCTTTTTGGATAGACTTCTCCATGACTTTTGGGGAGTTCTTGCTTTTCGTCGTGTGTCTCGATCCTTCATATTGATTTTCGATAAATGATTCTTCACATCACTTTTGGATCTTTAGCAACAAAATGTAGCCCTCATGCCTTGTTAGGGCCTTTTCGGACTTGCCAATCTTCGCATCTCGCTTCAATAAGTTATGCCTTGGCTATGAACTCTAATCCGTACCGAGCAACTTTTAAACGATCTGGGGCTAGAAGCTAAGTAACCTTTTAAATCATAAAACCTTATTTATTGCAGATAAATTTATTAACAAGTGGAGGGAGAATAGGCTTATAATTAACTCACATAAATTCACGAAAGAATACCAAACTTATAATTGACTCTATCATCTCTCGTTCTCCACGGTTTAAAATCTTAAGGAATGAGACTCGTGGATGCTTAGCCTATTAAATCAAAGTTTTTGGGTTTTCGAGTCATCTATAGGATCTTGCAAATTCTTAGACTTTTTCAAGTTTTAGAGATCGCATTTTAAAGTTCCCTTGATAAACGACTCTCTAGGATCAATTATAGGAACTTGCGAAAAGTTCTTGTTCTTAACCCGTGAGAGTTAAGACTTTCGCGTTTTATAGCTCCCTATATAAAAGCCTAGCAAAACTTGACTTAAACACGTTAAGGATACTAGCTAGAGTAAACTTAGGTAAGTAAACTCGGGTTGAGTCAAAATGTTCACGACTAAGAAAAATTTAAAACCACTTTATTGAGACTATTCTAGCAATGGAAACATAACAAAGGCGAATACAACTATACAACTAGGCCAAAATAGATTAAAAATTTTGAAAAATGTCGAAAAATTGATTTTCCGGTTAAAATGAGGGCAAATACAAGGAAAAGACCACTTAACTTCGATAGAAGTCCCCCTACACTTAATATAAACATTGTCCTCAATGTTTAAGCATGTGGGAGTAAACTCCCCTACACTTAGGACATTGTGCACTTTGTTTAAATCTTGCTAAGGGAAGGACAACTAAAGTGAATTCAATGTGAACATATAAAATATGAAATATTGAATCACAAGAGTTTAGGATAGAACCGGGAAGATGGGAACATGGTATCACGGTTCATCAAAAGTCATCAAGGTGGATCTTTGAAGCTTTAATCCCTGCACAGCACAAGAAACAAGACAACAAACATATGCGGGGCTCCCCCTACACTTATTATGAAAGCAGTAAAGGATAGATCACGAGTTGCCTCCCAAGAAGCGCTTGTTTTTGTTCACCGAGTCACGAGCCTGACTCGACCCAATTTTAGTTCATGAGGAACGTGGTGAGGGATGGAATCATCTCTTGAGAGATGTCCTCACCAAAGTACAGCTTCAGACGCTGGCCATTCACCTTGGAATTGGGTCCATTTGGCTGAGAAAGCTCAATGGTCCCATATGGAAAGACTTTGGCGACGGTGAATGGACCAGACCAGCGGCTCTTCAACTTGCCAGAGAAGATCTTCAACCGAGAGTTAAAGAGTAAGACTTGATCACCAACGTGGAACTCTCGGTTCTTGATTTTTGCGTCATGAATGATCTTCGTCTTCTCCTTGTAGATCAGCAAGTTCTCATAAGCTTCATTCCTCAGTTCATTTAGCTCGTTGAGTTGAATCTTGCGATGATCATCGGCTTTGTTGATGTCGAAGTTAGCCCACTTCAAGGCCCAGTGCGCCTTATGTTCCAGCTCGATTGGGAGGTGGCAGGCTTTCCCGTACACAAGACGATAAGGTGTACAACCGATCGGGGTCTTGTAAGCAGTACGGAAAGCCCACAGAGCATCATCTAACTTATCGGCCCACGCGGCGCGATGCTCTCCCACAGTACGCTCCAAAATTCGCTTCAATCCACGGTTGGATATCTCGGCTTGCCCATTGGTTTGGGGACGATAGGCGGTGGAAAGACGGTGATTGACACCATACTTAGCCATGACTCTTGCAAATTGATCATTGCAAAAATGAGTCCCGCGGTCACTGATAATAGCACGAGGAACGCTAAATCGAGCGAAAAGCTGCTTCAAAAAGTTCACAACCACCCTCGCATCATTCGTAGGAAGAGCCTTAGCTTCAACCCATTTAGAAACGTAGTCGACGGCGACGAGGATGTACTTGTTCCCTTTGGAGGATGGAAATGGCCCCATAAAGTCGATGCCCCATACGTCAAAGATTTCACATTCCTGTATGAAATTTTGAGGCATCTCATCCTTATGTGTAATCTTGCCTTGGCGTTGGCAAGCATCATAATGCTTAACCATTTCGTGAGCATCACGATAAATGGTGGGCCAATAAAATCCAGAATCAAACACTTTTTTAGCGGTGTAGTTGGGACCAAAGTGACCACCGGTGGGTCCTTTGTGGCAAGCTTAGAGAATGTCAAAAGCTGCCGGTCCGTCAACACATCGACGAATGATCAGATCAGCACATTGTTTGAATAGAAAAGGGTCATCCCAAAAGTAAGTCTTAACATCATTCAAGAACTTCTTCTTTTGTTGGGATGTTAACCCTTTGATGAGAATACCACCCGCTAAGTAGTTTGTGATGTCCGCAAACCACGGGGTGCCATCAAGATTGAGATTTATAGACATTAAGGTCTCAAGGGGGAAAGAGTCATTGATCTCTTTGTTCGGATGATCCCCTTGATATGGATCCTCAAGTCGACTCAGATGATCCGCGGCCAGGTTTTCGGCTCCCTTCTTGTCACGAATTTCAATGTTGAATTCTTGAAGGAGCAAAACCCAGCGAAGAAGTCTTGGCTTAGAATCATGCTTTGTCATCAAGTACTTCAACGCGGAATGGTCCGTGTATACGATGGTGGGGGATAAAACAAGATATGGGCGAAATTTCTCAAAAGCATAGACAACAGCTAAAAGCTCTTTTTCAGTTGTCGTATAATGCAATTGAGCCCCCGTCATTGTTTTGCTAGCGCAGTGGATTGGTTGGAAGTGTTTATTCACTCTTTGGCCCAAAACCGCACCAATAGCAAAGTCGCTAGCATCGCACATCAATTCAAAAGGCAGCTCCCAATTAGGGGTAACCAAGACCGGTGCCTTAGTTAGCTTATCCTTAAGAAGATTGAAGGCTTGGAGACACTCTTTAGAAAAGATAAAAGGAGTATCTTTTTCCAAGAGGTGGGTCATCGGGCGAGCGATTTTAGAGAAATCCTGAATGAATCGACGATAGAAGCCCGCATGACCCAGAAAACTTCTCACGCCCTTCACGGTTGAAGGTGGAGGTAATTTGGCTATGACATCTACTTTAGCACGGTCGACTTCTAGACCGGCTTTAGAGATTTTGTGTCCTAGCACAATGCCTTCTTTTACCATAAAATGGCATTTTTCCCAATTCAGAACAAGGCGAGTGTCTTCGCACCGCTTAAGCATACGTTCCAAATTGGCAAGGCAAGAAGAGAAGGAATCCCCGAAGACCGAGAAATCATCCATGAAGACTTCCATGGTTTGCTCAACCATGTAATGGAAGATAGCCAACATGCACCTTTGGAAAGTCCCGGGGGCATTGCATAAGCCAAAAGGCATCCTTTTGTAAGCAAATGTGCCATAGGGACAAGTGAATGTTGTCTTCTCTTGATCTTGGGGATCGATGGGTATTTGGAAATAACCCGAGAAACCATCAAGAAAGCAGTAATATTCATTACCCGCTAAACGTTCAAGCATTTGGTCCATAAAAGGTAGAGGGAAATGATCCTTTCTCGTGGCATCATTGAGTTTGCGGTAGTCTATACAAACTCTCCACCCAGTAACGAGACGGGTAGGGATCAACTCGTTGTTTGCATTGGGCACAACGGTGATTCCGCCTTTCTTAGGCACACAATGGACTGGACTAACCCATGGTGAATCCGAAATAGGATAAATCATACCCGCATCAAGAAGTTTGATAACCTCTTTTTTGATGACTTCATGGATTTTAGGATTCACCCTTCGTTGGCTTTGAATTATGGGCTTAAAGTCGTCCTCCATGAGAATTTTATGTGTGTAGAAGTGAGGATCAATTCCACGGATGTCGGAGATTTTCCAAGCGATAGCTCTTTTATGCTTCTTCAACACGGCGACAAGTCGGGCTTTTTCGTCTTCGTTCAGATCCTTTGCGATGATGACCGGTAACTACTCGTTGTCTTCCAGGAAAACGTACTCAAGATGAGGAGGTAGGTCCTTAAGCTCGAGAGTAGGAGGATCCTCAATAGATGGTGAAACTAACGATGGATCATCATTAGTCACCTCTTTAGGAGCAGGAGGAGACAACGGGTCCTCATTGAGAAGTCTCCCAATAGTACGAATGTCTTCATCCCAATTGGTGGACAAATTATCATACTTAATATCGAGAGGACCCAAGCTAGCTTCGAAATCATCCAAGTCACTTTCTCCAAAAGGAGTCAATGCCGGAGCAATTGAGGCAACGGTCTCAACATTGGGTAGAGAAGAAAGAGTACTTTTGAAAGCATCATGAAAATGTTCTTCACAAGCCTCATCGAGAACATCAATAGCATTAACACTCTCATATGAATAAGGTTGCTTAGAAATCTTACCCATGTTGAAGACAATTTGATCGTCACCAACTCTCATGATTATTTCGCCCGCGGCTACATCAATAAGAGTGCAACCGGTCCTCAGGAATGGACGTCTAACGATTAATGGAACACGAGGATCCATCTCGTAGTCAACGACGACAAAATCCGCCGGGAAGGTGAATTTGTCAACGCCAACAAAGACATCTTCGGCTATCCCCACTGGATAAGCAACCGTACGGTTGGCTAATTCCAAAGTCATTTTGGTGGGGACTAGCTCGGGGAGAGATAATTGCTTCCAAACACTTAAAGGCATTAAGTTTATACTGGCACCTAGATCGGCTAGGGCCATGTAATTCTCTACTCCCGGGAAGTTGCAAGGAATCAAGAAGCGACCCGGATCACCAAGTTTGGTAGGCAATTTCCTTAAGAGCACTGCGGAGCAGTTCTCATTAAGTTGGGTCTGAGCGATGTCAAGAAGCTTTTCCTTATCACTTAGAAGATCTTTAAACATCTTAGCATATTTGGGCATGTGAGCGAGAGCCTCGGCAAAGGAGATGTTAAAATTCAATTGTTTAAACATTTTTAGAAAGTTTGAAACCTGAATATCATCCTTGCTCTTTTGCTTCTCTTTCCGCAACCTTGAAGGATAAGGTATATTGGATGAAGAAGAAGGCTTTAAGGGAATAAGATCACTCACAACAATGGGTGGTGGGGAATTGGGGATAGAAGGTGAAGGAGGTGGGGAAAGTTGCTCTTTTTCCTTGTTCACAATCACGGGTGGAGGTGTAGGAAGCTCGGGTTCCATATAACCTTTTCCACTACGAGTGGTGATTGCTTTCATCTCCCCTCTGGGATTCGCAACGGTATTACTCGGAAGAGTACCCGAAGAAGAGGGTTGATTACCTTGGATGAGCGAACCAATCATATCACGAAGGTGAACCGCTTAATTATTAAAAGAGTTTTGCATGTTGGCATTAATTTCATTGTTGTGTTTAGCCATATCATTCCTCAGTTCGGCACGAATATCGCTCCCTTGTTTCACCATGTCATTCTTCAAGTTCACAAATTGACTCTGAAGATTCGTCACCATCTCACGATTAGTCTTCATGAACGTCTCGACGTCTTGATTCACTGCCATCGGTTGATTGAGAGGTGGAGCTTGGTAAGCTTGAGAATTTCCTTGAGTTGGGTATGGGTTTCTTTGGGATTGATATTGATTTTGAGCACGAGGTTGGGATTGGTTGTTTCGGTTATAGCTTTGTTGTTGGGTTTGGTTTGCAGGAGGGAAACCGGGAGGAGCAAGATAATTGTTGGAACGATAACTTAGCAAGCCACGGTCTCCTTGAGGGCGAGTTTGATAGCCTCCCGTGGGATAAGTGCCGTAAGCTGCGTTAACGTTTTCAGAATAATTGCCTTGAGTAGAAGGACAATCATTATAAGAATGAGGACCACCACATGTGTCACAAGAAATAGCAACGGCTTTAGCTTGTTGAAAATTGTTTGTGGCTATGGACATGAAATCTTTGTGCATCATTGCGATTTGTCGGGTAAGTTCAGATATCTCGGGATTAGAGGTAGTAGAACAAAACATTGACTCTCTGATTAGATCTTGAGGATGCGGATGAATCCCAATTCTTGTGGTGAGTAGTCATGTTTTCTATCAACTCTCGGCACTCCTCCGGTCTCCTTTTCATAAAAGTACCACCGGCGGCGGCATTGATCGTGTCACGATCACGAAAAGTGAGACCATTGTAGAAGGTGTCAATGAGAGTGACAGGGAGCATATTGTGATTTGGACAGCGGTCAATCAAATCATTGTATCGTTCCCAAGCATCGAAAAGCGATTCATCATTCTCTTGCATGAATCCACTGATTTGGTTACGAAGGCTAGTGACCATGGATGGGGGAAAGTAGCGCGATAAAAAGCGTTGAGTCATGTCATTCCACGTATGAATAGAATTCTTAGGAAGACGGTCAAACCATTTTTCGGCATGGTGAGAAAGCGAGTGTGGAAAGAGTTTAAGGCGAAGGTCATCCATAGAAACACCGGAGCACTTCATGCTTTGGGTTATGGTAATGAATTTGTCGAGGTGTTTGTTGGCATCATCATCCGGAATTCCGCGAAATGGGTTAGTTTGCACTTGCTGGATCATGTGATGCTTCAACGAAAACTCCTGAGCCGTGACGTGCATCGACGCAATCGGGCCTCCGCTTCCGTTCATGGTGGGTTGACACAATTCCTCCATTGTCCGTAAATCAGGTAGGTGGACATTGTTGTTGTTGTTGTTGTTGTTGTTATTATTCAAATTGGGTTGAGGTGGGTTATTATTGTTGTTATTAACACCAGCCATATCTAAATCTTCACGAGTCTCGGGCTCAGAATAGTTCGAAGATCTAGTACGCATACACCTGCAGAAGAAAAATATACACAGAGAATATCTAAATAATCTTTTTGGTGCAAAACCTTTGGAAAAGAATTGCTTTTTATGATTTTTTAATGTTTTTGTATTTTTGAAGAGTTTTATATTTTTTAGGATTTTTTTGAAAATTTTTAAAGCAAGGAAAATAACGTTCAAAGAACGGATCCCAAAATTCAATGCGTCTCTCACTAGAAACCGTTTATCGTAACGAAAAGAGCCGGCAGCGGCGCCATTTAATACTCGTTTTTGCAACCACGTATAAAATATTGTTGTCCCTAGTCTTTTGAAATTGAGAACCGGTCTAAAGTGTGACTCAATCGTCTTTTGGTGAATCAAGAGAATGGTTTGGTTTGTTTGTCTAATTTAAACTATAACTTAAAAGCAAGTAATGAAAGTGTCGTTGAGTAAAGTAGAAGTTTTGACAAATCTAAACTTAAAGTTAATGCTTGAAACTTAAAACTTTGAAAACCTTTAAAACGTAAAATCTTAGTTAATCGAATAAAACAATTCATGTCCATCGAAATACACCAAATGGTAGCCATCAGAATATCAAACAAGGGTCCATCGGAATGTTAAACTTACTACCATCGGAATGTTGTGAATTCTACTGTCGCAATGTGAATCTATCGGAATGATGCTGTCGCAATGTTCCTTTCGAAAAATGGGCAGCACTTCGTCTTAACAAAGACCTTAAGACCCGTCGGAATATGCGATCTCAATATGCGATCGCAATCCCAGATTGGAATAAGGGGAAAAACCAACCCGATCGCAAAGTAGAACCCTATTGGGTTATTGCGACCTAAACCAAGAATCTATCGGAATGGGTAGAGTCCCGTCGGAATGTGTACAAAGTCCCTTGAATTGCGATGGAAGGCAACAGTTTCCGAAATTGGTGGCAAGAGTGAAACTCAATAAGCAAAGGCAATAAGCTGTTATACCCGAACCTTAAACAATGCAAAAAAGCTCAAATTTGATAACTTCTAAAACATGAAAGATCAAAACTTTATGGAATGAACTTTAAACTTACTAAAACCTTTTGCAAAATCCGAAAACCAATAAGCTAAGACTTGTAACTAGCCAATAAGCATTGAGAGCTTATAACTAATACACGAAAGCTTATGTAGGAACAAAGGAAATAAATCTTCTAACCATACAATCTCAACTTCAATCACGAAATATGGAAGATTCGGATCAAAGGAAAGATTTCAGATCAAAAATTCAAATAAGCAAAGAAATGTAGAATGAGATAAAAGAACATAAAAAATAAACTTAACTCTTGATTAAAATGAACTCCAATACAAAGATTAATGAAAGCTTGGAAGAAAGAAAAAAAAATGAAAAGTTTAGTGAGAGAAAGTTTAAGACTTTCTCTCTCTAAAAACTAGAAAGAAACTTAAAAAAAATAAAAACTAGCTAACCCCCTCCTAATGTGATTAGGAGGGTATTTATAGGGAAGTGGGAGGCATGTGTGGGGCTTTCCTCTTTCTTTTCCTTCTCGACTCGACTTTAATTCTTTGTCTTTCTCGATGTCGTCTCGGGATTAATTAAACTCGTCTTTAACATTTCTTCATTTATTTAGACTCGAGTTCTTCGACTTTATTAACTTCCGCCTTTAGACTTATTCTTTGATAAATCTTTAGAATAGGTCTTGGACTTCCGTTCTTTTTGCACTCTTGATCTTTTGACTTCGTCTTTTCCCGTTTTCTTCGATAAAAGCCTGTGAAAGACCGTGTTTTCTTCCTTTTTAATCTTTTGGTCCTAAAACACAATAAAAACACAAACCACGCATAATTCCGACTTTTACGACATAAATCACACGTTTTGGTCTTGTTATTATTGGAAATAAGCGGTAAAAGGATAAGTGTCTTCACACTTATTACCCCACCATGGCGGAATATGGGGCGAGACGTATGGATATCATCACAGCAATAGCGTGTCAATAGAGATAACTAAATGAAATGGAAATATCATAAATGGTGACACAATGTCATGAAGATATCTCAAACAATGCAGGTGTCTAGGTAAGTAGGTAACAGGTCTACCTCTTACCAAAGACATACAATTAACAAATAACAAACATATAGGTGTCTACAAAGTATCACTTATTCAAACATAAATAAAGACTAAGAGGAAAGGGGGTTCCTCCAAATGCAATCCTAAGCCTTCCAGCTAGCCACTCCTATTCTCACGCGTAACCACATTATCACCTGAAAGAGACACTAAAGCACGTCAACATAATGGTGGTGAGAGTCATAGGTTTAGACTCCAACGCCAAATCAGTTATAAGCTGTGAATAACAACCATTAATAAAAGAACATATGGACAATGTGCTACAATTATGTATTAACAACTAGAATTCAAGATTAACCAATCACCACAAATCCAAGGCTCCAAGCCTTACCAATAACCACAATTCTAAGGCTCCAAGCCTTACCAATAACCATGGGCCCATAGGCGCCCATACACCTTGATAGGTGTGTAAACACCCATCTTTTCTACCACTTAACTACAATAATAACCGGACCAAAACGTGTATTTTATGTCTTTTATGTCGGAATTATGCGTGGTTTGTGTTTTTTTTGTGATTTAGGATGAAAAGGTGAAAAGTGGAGAAAACACGGACATTCACGGGCATTTACGGACTTTTATTGAAGAAAAGGATGAAAGACGAAGTCAAGAAGTCAAGAGTGCAAAAAGAACGGAAGTCCACGACCAATTCTGAAGATTTATCGAAGAAAAAGTCAAAAGACGGAAGTTTATCAAAAGCCGAAGAATTCAAGTCTATTTTATTGAAGAATTTAAAGACGAGTTCGAAGAAATCCCGAAGCCAGAAGTCCCTTAAGTCCAAGTTTAAAGAAGATTAGAAGAAAAGGACTAATGACGCAATTAATGAAGAATTAAGAAGAAAGGGACTTAATCTTGCAATTAACAAGAAAGGAAGGAGGGGAGGAAGCTTCCTTAATCTTCCCCTATAAATAGATTAGATTAATCATTTTTCACTCTTGTTGGCTAAGTGTGACAATTAGACCTTCCACCATTTAAATACTTGTCATTTACTTTTCATGTCAATTTTAATTCATGTTATGCACCTTAATTACCATTTAATTCCAAGTAAGTTTTCATTTTAATTCTTGTCAAATCTTTATTTTATCTTGTCAATCTCTTATCTACCTTTCTTATTCTTTGATTCATGTGTTTATGTTATGTTCATGTTTATGCTTTTATTTTGATCCAAGTGGTTTTTGATTATTGTGGTTAAAGTTGTTTGATTTCATGTTTTAAATTGTTTGTTTATGCTTATTTGTTGATTCGTTACTATTTAGTTTTGACCGTTTGAGTTTATTTGATTGATTTTTGGTTATATCTGCTATTACTGTTTTCCTTGTTCTTCGGGGGTGTTTGCTTGTTTCTGATCTTTCCAGGAATAGTTCCGAACCAAGAAGGAGGAAAGTGTTCATTCGGAACTTCTAAAGTTCCGAATCAAGGCTTCATCCGGAAGATTTGGGATTAGAAAAACTTCCGAACCAAACCTGTTCATTCGGAACTTTCAAAGTTCCGAACGAAGCCAAAACTTCCGAACCAAACATACTCATTCGGAACTCCAAAGTTCCGAACCAAGAGTTTCATCCGGAACTTTTCAAAAGTTCTGAATCAATCCAAAGTTCCGAACCAAGGACCAAAGTTCCGAATCAAGGCTGTTCATTCGGAAGTCCCAAAAGTTCCGGATCAAGGGTAATCTTCCGACTCAAGAAAGGTTCATTCGGAAGTTCTAAACTTCCGAATCAAGGAGCTTCATTCGGAAACTTCCGAATCAAGGGGTGACCTAATACTTCCGAATCAAGGCAGATTTTACAAGTTCCGAATCAGTAAGTTCCGAACGAAGCATTGTTTTGGATAAGTGACATATTCAGACCAATTTGTTCCGGATCAAGGATTTTGGTAATATTCCAAGTGAAAAAGAATCATTTCAACCAAAGGTGACATTTAGGACGAGTGATTATTCCAAACGAAGGTTTATTCCGAATGAGCTGTATTCAGGTTCTTATTAGCTTTTGTCTTTGATTTTTATTTTCAAGTTTTATTTTTCTTGCCTTTTATTTAATTGCACTTTAAGATTATTTGCCTTAGTTTTATTTTAGACTTGCCTTAGTTTTAGTCGCACTTTAAGTTTGCCTTAGATAGATTTAAGTTTACGTCATTTACTTTAGTGCCCTTTTAAGTTCAGTCTCGTTTTTAAATACTTGCACCTTATTTTAATTAGACTTAGATTTACTTTAAGTGCACTTTTACTTTAATTGTTTTACACCTTTTTAATTTAAAAAAAAACTACAACGACACATCTTTGTTCCACCAAATTAAAACGAAGTCACACATAGAGAACTAAGATCAATTCGATTAGACAGGAACACTAGAACGATAATTTTCTTACTAGGTAAAAGCCTTGTATCACACCTATGAACCAATCCCAAGGCCCCGCCTTATCAACATCCCCTTGGTACCAAGTCAAACTACAATAACAATCAAGAATCACATAGCGGTTAATCACATAAATGTACACACAAGTCCATCACAAACCATAAAAACATTCACAGCATTAGTTACAAAACCATACAATGTCTCTTCTATCCCATCTGGAAATCAATACATCAAAAGATATAGGACTATGAAACTCACCTGAACAAGCTTCTCCAAGTACCCGCGCTCTAGCACAAATCTGAACACACAAACGTATACAATCAAGACATGAACCACATACCAATATGGCTCATCAATCTATGATGGATATCTAACCTTATCCTACAACTTAACCCCATTTATACGTCATATGAATCTCATTAAACCCCTATATAAAGCCCTTAACTTAGTTTAGTTCATAACTCGCCCCGTTTGCATTTAACCCCAAAAAAGTCCCGTTTTTCATATTTCAAACTATTGGTCGAACACCCACTGAACAAAAATAACATGCCCTGTAAAAGAAACCCTATTCTCTTACATGTGTTAGCTAACTCTCCCTTTTGTCCTAAACCTTAAAGCTATTGTTAAGGCTTCCATATATACATATATACTTTTACTTATCCAAAATTTATTGATTTTGAACATATAAAAAGTTTGTTATGACCAGAGGGTCTTACCCTATCCTATTTGATTAGCCCTTCTCCAGATCTTTTATTTAATATATAATATAAACCTCATGTTCAGTTGAAGCTCCAGTTATAACCCTAAGTACCCCCAAACAATTCAAAACATAAAATGAAAACAGGCTGATCCAAAAACTGTTTTGACACCCGACTGATGTAAGCTGTTTTTGACCCACTTCTCGACCTCCAATTTAGTTCTAGTTTCTTTCATTTGAAAGCTAATTCAATTAACTTTCCAGGGACATAAAATTCGAAATATAAAAGTTTGTAGAACTCTAGATATGATCAAAACAATGGACCAAAATTCTGCCCAGTTTTTAAAAACGAATTTAAACATGATTAAACCCTAATTACTATCACTAATCTTCATATAACCAAAGTAATCAATTCATATGAACCCTAATCTCACTAATCTCAGATAACTCACAAACCCTAATCCATCATAAGATCAATTACATGATTAAAATCATTAATAGAACAAGGGTTTTGAAGGTTTTACCTTAGAAATCAATGGAAGATATTTATTTTTGAAACCCTAATTCGCCACCATTGTTGAATTTCGGCTAGGAGCTGTTATGGAGGTTAAAAATCTGATAATTTTAGTTATAGGTTGGGTTTGGTTAAGTCCTAAAGGCCCCCTAATCCCATTACAAGTCCATTGGGCCTGTTTTGGGCTTTTCCTTCTTTCTTTCTTGCGTCGTCCAAACCGACCCCCTTTATTATTTTATTATTTTTATTTTATTTTTATTATTAATTAATGTATTAATAATATTACCTTAATTTATTTCAGCTCCAAAAACCTTCAAAACCTCAAAACCGTAAAACTAGTCAAATTTACGCGTATACCGTAAAAGACGTAAAAATATACAGTTTCATAAAAACTATTAGAATATGAAATAAACTATATAATTAAGTCATAAATGACTTAAAACCATCTCGTAAATTATGCCCGTGACTAAATAGCTCATCCGAGACCCCTAAATGCACAACCCTAAATCGTAAAAATACGATTTTCTATAATACATATACGTATACGTAAAACCACTAAATAACACAATCATATTTCATAGTCACTACTGTGTGAGCTCATGAACATGAAACAATCACACATCGTTTCACTCACATGGTACCCCGTACCCGAAAACGATGTCGAAACCACACTCTATTCACACCACATAACTCATAAATACATAAAGACACGTAATTTCATGAAATATGGACAAAATAAAACTAATTGACGAACCTTAAAACCGTGGTTGTCACACCCTGGCCTGCCTCGGCTAGCCACTGCCTACAACAAGTTCCCACCGACAGTTAGCAGGTAGTCCCCTGCTGCCGCCGTGCGTTCCCCTACCTAACCAAAACAGCCACCGATCTTAGAAAGGTGGTGTTCTCGCTGCTGCGCCGAGACCAACCGAACTACAAGGCCACCCTGACTTGCGTCGGGGTCCTTGTTCCTTGTTGCCGAGGCACCACAGCCCACACCGAGACCATTAGGTCTCGGTTGGTGGTGATACAACGACCACCGAGAACCTAGGGATCTCGGTTCTTTCGTTGGCCAAACCAAACCCGAACCCCAAACCATTCTTTTTATTACACCATGATTTCTAACATGTTTATTACTTGTTTTAATGTTTCCCGTGTTCATGTGTTCTTGATTTAAATAAAGGGTTAATATACACAAAAGTTACTAAAATTTGCCAAAAAATTCGATTTGGTAACTAAAGTTTAAAAGCTAAAAGATAGGTTACCCAGTATACAGATTTGTTGTATGCGTTACTAAACGTTGAATAAAGTTACCCTCACGTTACCCTTGAGATAGGTTACCCAGTATACAAATTTGTCTTATTCAGCTTATAGATTAATTTGGACTTATTGGAATAAGCTAACTAGAGATTTACTTGTTTTAAGCTTATTTCCTTGAATACACCTAGCTTAAATCAAATTTGAAGTGTTTTGCAAAAAGTTAGAACTGATTTGGTGTAGAAATAAGCTCAATCGAGCTTATTAAGGTGACATAGCCCGTTTTTTGTTTAAAGTTTGGTTTAATTGCAAAACAGTCCTCAACCTTTTAATATTTTGTTAATCAGCTTTTAATAATCATTTTTTTAGGGTTTGCATTAATAAGTCCTTATATTTTCAGTTAGATACAAATTTGTTTGGCAGATTTGGGATTTTGTTAGTTAGTTGTAATAGTTTGTTATAATTTTCACTTTTAGTCCCTAAACTTTCTGAATTTACATATTTGGTCCTTGTACTTTTATTTTCTTTATATTTTGGGCATTTTTACTATTGTACATTTAATACTTGTATCCTTTGCATTAATTGTGGTAATTGCAACTTGTTTTACGGATACGTAGTTATACTATTTTACCCTTTTTACGTGATTTGTTGAAATAGACATAGATACAAAAAAACCTTTATTAACACCAAAACAATTTAAAACTTGAGGTTAATTGGACTTTCAATTTGTTGTGAGCTTGGAAAAACGAACTTGAATAAGATCATATATTACTTCTTTTGTAGCTTTACTTGTCTGATATGTCATCTTATGTTTTATCGTCGATTTGATCACGAGGTATGAACTTGAGACCAGAAAGCATGTTGTTGAATTGATAATATCCTTATTATGGATATATGATTTAATCTAATTACTGTTTGTATGGGTCTGTTTAGAGATCAATCGGAGGAGGTAGTGGAGGTGGAAGATGATGAGTTTTATTTTTCCTTTGTTTCGGTTCACTTCAATCTTCCAAAAGATTTTAAAAAATTGTTGAACTATAAAGATTAAAAACTCAGAAATTTTACTCTTAATGAAATCTCACTTCTTTCCATCTACTGTATGTATTTATTCTGTATGTATTTAGTTGTGTTTTTCAAATTTGAGTTAATGTGGGATGTAGATTTAGTACATATGTTTGTAAAAATGTGTTTAAATACGAAGAAGGATGTTAAAAAAAACGAAGAAGAACTTATTTTATGATCTATGTATTTGTGTATTTTATTTTTTTAAGTAAGATAATGCCACGTAGACCAATGTGATCGGTATTAATGGGTTAACATATACATGGTAACCTATTTAACCGGTTTTAGTTCTTGGGTAACCTATCTGTTAGGTTTTAAACTATAGTAACCAAATCGAATTTTCGGCCAAACTTTAGTAACTTTTGTGTATATTAACCCTTAAATAAAAAGAATAAAAGAAAAGGATTAAAGGATTTACTGAATGCGTGAATCAAAAGAGAATAATAACACGAACACTAACACTTGAAATAATAATCAAAATCAACAAACCACCTTGGTGGAGCTCTTGGTATCCGGCGACAAGGAAGAGAGGCAAGGAGGATTAGGGTTTTAAATTTTTTAGAAAACTCTATAGAATGAAAAATGTTTTCCCGTTTTTCCTTTTTGGTAAAAACAACATGGGCTTGACCCTTCCTTGACCTTGTGTTCGCGGCTATAAGGGCCCACGAGGGGAAACCCGTTCAATTTTCATGTCTAATAATTTACCTGTTCATTCGTTAGTGTTTTCGTGTTAGCTCGTAATTAATTATTCGTGTTATTATAATTACTTATACGTAAACGATATTTATCGTATAATAATAAAGACATACGTAGTTACATGTTTGTGATTTAACGTTCGTGATTTCATGTTCGTGATTATAATTATTATGGTTAATAACTATCGTGTAATATCACGTACTTAATACTTATCGTGCAATAACACGTACGTAGTTTCTGTAATTAATACTCGTGACACGTGTTCATACTATAAAAGGAAAGTTTTAGTTTGTACATACGTTTACTAAGTGTACTGTTCATGGTAAAAGTATGCGGGTTTTACTTATCGTGCAATAACACGATTTAACTTATACGTTGCACGCAAGCACATGCTAAGGAACTAAATGCTACATTTATTGTTGTATGCATGTATAGTGACACACACTTTATTATATATATATAGGTTACAGATTGTTTTGAGCTGTAAATTTTCCTGTGTATACATTTGTGCAATTATATCTTTGTTATCATTTCGAGGAGAGTTTTATAGCCCTACTTTTTACATGTTTTATATGTTTTTTGGGAGTGAGAGCATTGATTTTTTTATGGATAAACATAAGTGCTAAAAAATTGACACGTTTGCCTACTAAAGGTCTAAGTCTTGTAGGTCTTATTGCTTTAAGACGGTTACTCATGAACCGTTAATTACATAAGGTAAGTGTGAATCTTATGGATAGATCTGTTGTGTTTGACACCCCTATCTAACTGTGGTTGTGTGGTCAATTTAGATACACTTACATTTGATTCCTCACGAATGTTCTAGATAGGCATCTACACATGGTACAAACTATATGTTACAGTTGTTATGGTTGATGCTTCAGTTGCATGAGCCTGGACGTAGGTGTAAATGTATCCTATTTTGATTATAGCCTTGTTTGGTTATAATGTTTTGTGTCGGTTGCCTGGTTAAAATCCTATGGTGCATCATACTTAAACTTAAACTTATGAACTCACCAGCACTATTGTTGACAGATTTCTACAATGTTTTTCTTAAGTATCAAGACGGAGGGGTGATTTCGTTGTGCCATAGGAGATGATACATATGTGATTATCAATTGGTGTTTTGAACTATCACTTGTATCACTGATAAACTCTTACTAGTATTTAACTTATGTTTTCGTACTAAAATGCTTCCGAACATTGTTTCGTACTTATAATCTTTGAATCAATTAAAACAGCTTATTTAATAATCGTTCTTTATTAGTAGATGTTATGATAGTCATGAAGTCACACACCCCGTAGACCCGTGTACTTTGATAATTTGGGGACGTTACACCATTTGACCCATCACTTTAATAACTCTCAACCCATTTCAACCCATAAGTTTGTGAAATTGACTCAACGTGACCTATTTTTGGTTGAGTGGCTTAGAATTTCCACATATATGCAAAAAATAATGAGAGATAAAGAGAAATGTTAAAACCACAAACATTTTACAATAATAGTATTCATATAATGATATGGAACCAGGTGTTAATGCAACCGATGCCTAAAAACATTATTTGTAATAACTAATCTTTCTTTGTTTTGATCACGACAAAGTGTAAAAACATTTATCGTCAAAGATAACCATAAGACGAATTATTCAACGAACACTATCATTTAGGTAATAATCATTTAAGTTTTACACAAACATATCTTATACATGTTTAGTGATCACTAAAAGAGATTAACCTTAAAACTCACATTTATTCAAATGTGACAAATAATTTTAAACTTTCTTTTTAAGAAAATGTTTTATTATAATGGAAAATGGAAATTTGAATTAGGATATTCCAAATGGATAAATGATATTCCTTTTGAGGTAATTCTTTACCAAATGGACTTTCTCTACTAAAGGACAAAAAGGAGTGAACTCTAATATGTGTGGTTCCTTAGTGATACGAATTGCATGGCCATTTAGTGAGTCGGGGGCAGACTAGCTGTTAGACCTTGTCTCCTATAAATAGTGGATCATTTCTCCATTTTCCATGAACCTTTTTGAACAATTTTATGCTTCTTAATCTCTTTTCTATTTCTTAATCATTAGTAAATTATCATTTAATTTGTTAAGTATGTTTACTTATGATTATTCCCTTGATCCCATTCTTTATATGTCCAAATAGGATCAAGTGTTCTTCATGAAAACTACTCAAAATCAAAAGACAAATCCATCCAAAGTGGTTAATTGAACTGAATATCATTCAAAAGAAAAACCTCAATTTTGTTCTTCAACGGCTAAAATCAATTGAACGATCAAGGCCACGTGGAAGCTGGGGATTGGCTCCAACGCGTCACTCACCTCCAACTAACTCCTACTCAACTCTATAAATAGCCCAGATCGTTCTTCATTTGTGTATTATACCTAGTGTGTGAATTTACACACACTTTATATTTTCCCTCAATTTCAGTTAGTTTTCTAGTTAGCTACTAATCTCAAGAGTCTGAATAACTCTTGAGTTAGTTAGTTTAGTTGTAACAGCTTTGTAACAAACATCCACCATTAATAAACCTTCAATTTTCATTCTTCACTCAAATTCACTTCTCAATTCTGCATTATCTTTCCTCTCCTGTTGTTGTGTAGTTCTATTAATCAAACAAGATCAAGAGAGCTTATTGATGTGTTTTGGAAGCTTTTAGCTGAGTTCAGACGTTTCTAGTTCATTTCAATTGCCAAAAGTTTAGATTGTTACAGGGGAGATCAGTTCTAGATGATAGTGATGATTTGATGATTAATGGTGTTTGGTTGTTGGTGTTTGAGTTGATCATAGTTGGTTGGCTCAGCGCCTAACTACTCCATCAGAGGAGGCTTCAAGCTAAAAGGAATCATTTCTATCATTTAAATTCCACTAAACTTCTTTGCCATGCTCAATTCCTAGATATAAAGCTTATCTGCTGAATTGTGATTGATTTAGTGTGCTTTTGGTGTTATTGATATGTTTTGATAGTTAGCCAGTAGTCTTATAGCTTTTGATTTAGTCTTACTTGATAAAACTTGGTCTTATTCAGCTTAAAATTCATTAGTTGGTCATTTAGTGTTCCATAGAATGAACTTGCTGGTTGTTGGTGTCATATTAGTTCATTTGTGATACTGATAAGTTCTGATAAGTCACTTGTGCTTTCAAAAGCTTTTGCTCAAAAAGTCTTTACAAAACTTTTCATATTAGAAAAAGTGTTGTTTGGTTCTAGGTTAATTTAGTGTTTGAGCTTTTGAAACTTGTTGATTAGAGTTCATTTACACTCAATAGGTCTGTACAAGTTTACTTGCAAAGTTTTGTGGTCAAAAATTTAGTCAAAAAGGCAATTGGCTAATAAAAAGTTTGTTCAGTTTTATCAAGTGAAAATAAGCAATCTTTGATCCTCTCTCATTTCTTGGTTAGTTGATGTTTTCAACTGATTCTTGTTCCCAGTCATATTTCAATATATGAACTTTCATAATTGCCAAGTGAGATTATACAGTTCTAAGATTTGAGGTAGAAATTAGCTTAATAATAAGCTGTTGAGCAAACTCACTTTTCTATGATAAAGTCAAACTGCTTATTCATTTCCCATTATTCCACTTCATAAAACTTGCAATTTTTTTTCATAATCCTGTTCACAAACATGTTTTAAGTGATTGTTGAGAAAATCAGCTTTTTGGAATTTCTTGGTCAACGAAAGTCAACAATAAGCCATTTTTGCTTAATTTGAGATTCCAGCTTATTGGCTTAATCATTTTCAGAATTTCTTGACATTCCAATCCTCTTGTAGCTTGATTAATCAGTTTCAGCCAAAAAATCCATTTGTGAAAGTCTTATTCAACTTATAGCTTAATTTGGACTTATTGGAATAAGCTAACTAGAGATTTACTTGTTTTCAGCTCATTTCCGTGAATACACCTAGCTTAAATCAAATTTGAAGTGTTTTCTGAAAAGTTAGAACTGATTTGGTTTAGAAATAAGCTCAATCGAGCTTATTGATGTGACATAGCCCGTTTTTTGGTTTAAAGTTTGGTTTAATTGCAAAATAGTCCTCAACCTTTTAATATTTTGTTAATTAGCTTTTAATAATCAAATTTTTAGGGTTTGCATTAATAAGTCCTTGTATTTTCAGTTAGTTACAAATTTGTTTGGCAGATTTGGGATTTTGTTAGTTAGTTGTGATAGTTCGTTATAATTTTCACTATTAGTCCCTAAACTTTCTGAATTTACATATTTGGTCCTTGTACTTTTATTTTCTTTACATTTTGAGCATTTTTACTATTGTACATTTAATACTTGTATCCTTTGCATTAATTATGGTAATTGCAACTTGTTTTACGGATACGTAGTTATACTATTTTACCCTTTTTACGTGATTTTTTGAAATAGACATAGATACCAAAAAACCTTTATTAACACCAAAAACAATTTAAAACGCGAGGTTAACTGGACTTTCAATTTGTTGTGAGCTTGGAAAAACGAACTTGAATAAGATCATTATTAAATGGCGCCGCTGCCGGTTCATGACATTACGATTGACGATTGATTGACGGTTTCGATTGGATTTTGGGATCCGTTCACCTTGTGGCGTTCCTTTTACGTATCATAAATCCAAAAGATAAAAAAAATCAAAAATCAAAAATTAAAAAATTAAAAAAAACACAAAATCATATCTATAGGAAAAGAATTGAACCAAAAAAATAAAAAAAAATCAAAAAGTAATCTTTTTCCTAAAAGATTAAACCCAAAAATATATTATATATATTGGTTTCCATCGTTTTTACGTACATACTATATTTTCTTAAAAATCCAATAAATACAAAAATATTTTTGATATATTATTATATGTAAATACATATACGTAGATACGAACACTCAATACACATACTTCCATAAGTATTGCCAAGGTAATACACCGTGCTTGGGGACGTTCCGGTCCTAAGTTCGTGTATCGATCAAAGTAAATTAAAGGCAAAAATAGATAAATACTTTCAATAGGCAAGAATTCAAAGAATACGAACTACTAAAGTGAATAGATAGTCGGCTTTGCTATAAAATGCAAGCCTAAGGGAAAAAGGTACTTAAGAGCTACGCGCCATCTCATTCCCCTCGTTCACTAGTGAGTATTCTAAGAAGGAAAGCTTGTTGGGGGTTTTTCCACCCAAGTATTATTTACATATACTATACTTTCTTGTGGATATTACTTATTGAATTTCGGAAAGGATAATCCCTTATTTTCCAAAGTCGATCGAGAGCTCCTCTCTCACTCCTCGAGTTGAGATGCATGCGCACTCGAGCGCGTGCACACATACCTTTTGGTGTACAACCCCTTCCTCCCAAAAGGAAGAACAAGAGAAAGAACAAAAACAACACCGTCCATCAAGCCGATCCTGAGCATCGTGCTTTGAACAACTCACAAGAAGCCATGGCCGCCGTTGATAATAGACCATTGATGGAGATCCTCCAATCAAATGTGGAGGGAAATGTCGATGCCATTGTTATACCCGAGATACCCGCAAACACCTTTGAGCTTAAGACAAACATGATTACTATGGTTTCTTCTACACCCTTTTTAGGAAGACCCATGGATGATCCCCATGATCATATCAAGGAGTTTTTATCCATATACAATACACTTAAGTACAATGGGATCCCTCATGATGCCATTAAGTTGATCTTAGTTCCATTCTCCTTAGAGGGTAATGTTAGGTATTGGCTAGATAGACAACCTCCTAAGAGCATTGCCACTTGGGAGGAATTTACCAAGAAGTTTGTGAACAAGTTCTTTCCTCCATCAAGAACCACTGCTTTGAGAAACCTAATTATTGGTTTTCAACAAAAGAATGATCAAACCCTTAGTGATGCTGGGAAGAGTTCAATGAGTTATTGAGAAAATGCCCCAATCATGGTGTTGTCCCATATATTTGTGATGATTAAACAAGAAAGAAACGTAGAAGATAGATGAATTCTAGAAAGAGAAAGTAGAGAGATAAAAGAGAGAGAAGTGTGTGTAACTTGGTGAATATTAGATTGGAGAAGAATGAGAAAAATGAACCAACCAACCTCTCTTTACATGCAAGGAGAGGTATTTATAGGCTTGCCTACATGTGGCATAATGGGCTATATGATAATGGGTCGGGCGTCACTTTTAGGCTTTAGTTACTTATGAATGAACTTTAGCTTAAAGTTAAGCCCGTAAAACACGACTAATCTACTACCTATTACAACGTTACAAAATACGATACATAATAAACATATGACCGAGCATTCTTGTTTGACTCAATATTTTTTTTAATATTTGTGTAAACTATGTTCCGGGACTAGTCTCATTTGTGGCTAAGTCTAAAAAGTACTCGAACAAAATATCCATCGGAATGCTGTCCATCGAAATGCTGTCGGAATGTACTATCGGAATGATGTCGGAATGTAGTATCAGAATGCTGTCGGAATGTACTATTGGAATGCTGTCGGAATAACTGTCGGAATCTTAAAACCCTTTTCCGATGGAATTCTATCGGAATAACTGTCGGAATCTTATAACCCTTTTCCGATGGAATTCTGTCTGAATAACTGTCGGAATCTTAAAACCCTTTTCTGATGGAATTCTGTCAGAATAACTGTAAAGTTCCGAAACTTTAGGTAAAAAAAGTGAGATTTTTGACAAGAAATCCGCGATTTTAAACAACCGAAAGCAACCAAATCCCTACCACAAGTATGTAGGAGATGTATATCAAGATTTAGAGCATGGAAAACACAAAAAAAATTGAATTCTAGATGAAATAAGGATCAAATCATTCGAATCAAATAAAATCACAACAACCAATCACAAATATACCCCATAGCGATTGATACCAATTGTTGTCCCATATATTTGTGATGATTAAACAAGAAAGAAAGGTAGAAGATAGATGAATTATAGAGAGAGAAAAGAGAGAGAAGTGTGTGAAACTTGGTGAATATTAGATTGGAGAAGAATGAGAAAAATGAACCAAGCAACCTCTCCTTACATGCAAGGATAGGTATTTATAGCCTTGCCTACATGTGACTTAATGGGCTATATGATAATGGGTCGGGCTTCACTTTTAGGCTTTAGTTACTTATGAATGAACTTTAGCTTAAAGTTAAGCCCGTAAAACATGACTAATCTACTACATATTACAAAAAATATTGATATACATCTAATTCCATTAACTTTACAGGGACATAAAATTCAAAATATAAAAGTTTGTAGAACTCTAGATATGATCAAAACAATGGACCAAAATTCTGCCCAGTTTTTAAAAACGAATTTAAACATGATTAAACCCTAATTACTATCACTAATCTTCATATGACCAAAGTAATCAATTCATATGAACCCTAATCTCACTAATCTCAGATAACTCACAAACCCTAATCCATCATAAGATCAATTACATGATTAAAATCATTAATAGAACAAGGGTTTTGAAGGTTTTACCTTAGAAATCAATGGAAGATATTTATTTTTGAAACCCTAATTCGCCACCATTGTTGAATTTCGGCTAGGAGCTGTTATGGAGGTTAAAAATCTGATAATTTTGGTAATAGGTTGGGTTTGGTTAAGTCATAAAGGCCCCCTAATCCCATTACAAGTCCATTGGGCCTGTTTTGGGCTTTTCCTTCTTTCTTTCTTGCGTCGTCCAAACCGACCCCCTTTATTATTTTATTTTTTTATTTTATTTTTATTATTAATTAATGTATTAATAATATTACCTTAAGTTACCTTAATTTATTTCAGCTCCAAAAACCTACAAAACCTCAAAACCGTAAAACTAGTCAAATTTACGCGTATACCGTAAAAGACGTAAAAATATACAGTTTTATAAAAACTCTTAGAATATGAAATAAACTATATAATTAAGTCATAAATGACTTAAAACCATCTCGTAAATTATGCCCGTGACTAAATAGCTCATCCGAGACCCCTAAATGCACAACCCTAAATCGTAAAAATACGATTTTCTATAATACATATACGTATACGTAAAACCACTAAATAACACCATTATATTTCATAGTCACTACTGTGTGAGCTCATGAACTTGAAACAATCACACATCGTTTCACTCACATGGTACCCCGTACCCGAAAACGATGTCGAAACCACACTCTATTTACACCACATAACTCATAAACACATAAAGACACGTAATTCCATGAAATATGGACAAAATAAAACTAATTGACGAACCTTAAAACCGTGGTTGTCACACCCTGGCCTGCCTCGGCTAGCCACTGCCTACAACAAGTTCCCACCGACAGTTAGCCGGTAGTCCCCTGCTGCCGCCGTGCGTTCCCCTGCCTAACGAAACCAGCCACCGATCTTAGAAAGGTGGTGTTCTCGCTGCTGCGCCGAGACCAACCGAACTACAAGGCCACCCTGACTTGCGTCGGGGTCCTTGTTCCTTGTTGCCGAGGCACCACAGCCCACACCGAGACCATTAGGTCTCGGTTGGTGGTGATACAACGACCACCGAGAGCCTAGGGATCTCGGTTCTTTCGTTGGCCAAACCAAACCCGAACCCCAAACCATTCTTTTTATTACACCATGATTTCTAACATGTTTATTACTGGTTTTAGTGTTTCCCGTGTTCATGTGTTCTTGATTTAAATAAAGGGTTAATATACACAAAAGTTACTAAAATTTGCCAAAAAATTCGATTTGGTAACTAACGTTTAAAAGCTAAAAGATAGGTTACCCAGTATACAGATTTGTTGTATGCGTTACTAAACGTTGAATAAAGTTACCCTCACGTTACCCTTGAGATAGGTTACCCAGTATACAAATTTGTCTTATTCAGCTTATAGATTAATTTGGACTTATTGGAATAAGCTAACTAGAGATTTACTTGTTTTCAGCTCATTTCCTTGAATACACCTAGCTTAAATCAAATTTGAAGTGTTTTGCAAAAAGTTAGAACTGATTTGGTGTAGAAATAAGCTCAATCGAGCTTATTAAAGTGACATAGCCCGTTTTTGGTTTAAAGTTTGGTTTAATTGCAAAACAGTCCTCAACCTTTTAATATTTTGTTAATCAGCTTTTAATAATCAATTTTTTAGGGTTTGCATTAATAAGTCCTTGTATTTTCAGTTAGATACAAATTTGTTTGGCAGATTTGGGATTTTGTTAGTTAGTTGTAATAGTTTGTTATAATTTTCACTTTTAGTCCCTAAACTTTCTGAATTTACATATTTGGTCCTTGTACTTTTATTTTCTTTATATTTTGGGCATTTTTACTATTGTACATTTAATACTTGTATCCTTTGCATTAATTGTGGTAATTGCAACTTGTTTTACGGATACGTAGTTATACTATTTTACCCTTTTTACGTGATTTGTTGAAATAGACATAGATACAAAAAAACCTTTATTAACACCAAAACAATTTAAAACTTGAGGTTAATTGGACTTTCAATTTGTTGTGAGCTTGGAAAAACGAACTTGAATAAGATCATATATTACTTCTTTTGTAGCTTTACTTGTCTGATTTGTCATCTTATGTTTTATCGTCGATTTGATCACGAGGTATGAACTTGAGACCATAAAGCATGTTGTTGAATTGATAATATCCTTATTATGGATATATGATTTAATCTAATTACTGTTTGTATGGGTCTGTTTAGAGATCAATCGGAGGAGGTACTGGAGGTGGAAGATGATGAGTTTTATTTTTCCTTTGTTTCGGTTCACTTCAATCTTCCAAAAGATTTTAAAAAATTGTTGAACTATAAAGATTAGAAACTCAGAAATTTTACTCTTAATGAAATCTCACTTCTTTCCATCTACTGTATGTATTTATTCTATAGGTATTTAGTTGTGTTTTTCAAATTTGAGTTAATGTGGGATGTAGATTTAGTACATATGTTTGTAAAAATGTGTTTAAATACGAAGAAGGATGTTAAAAAAAACGAAGAAGAACTTATTTTATGATCTATGTATTTGTGTATTTTATTTTTTTAAGTAAGCTAATGCCACGTAGACCAATGTGACCGTTATTAATGGGTTAACATATACATGGTAACCTATTTAACCGGTTTTAGTTCTTGGGTAACCTATCTGTTAGGTTTTAAACTATAGTAACCAAATCGAATTTTCGGCCAAACTTTAGTAACTTTTGTGTATATTAACCCTTAAATAAAAAGAATAAAAGAAAAGGATTAAAGGATTTACTGAATGCGTGAATCAAAAGAGAATAATAACACGAACACTAACACTTGAAATAATAATCAAAATCAACAAACCACCTTGGTGGAGCTCTTGGTAGCCGGCGGCAAGGAAGAGAGGCAAGGAGGATTAGGGTTCTAAATTTTTTAGAAAACTCTATAGAATGAAAAATGTTTTCCCTTTTTTCCTTTTTGGTAAAAACAACATGGGCTTGACCCTTCCTTGACCTTGTGTTCGCGGCTATAAGGGCCCACGAGGGGAAACCCGTTCAATTTTCATGTCTAATAATTTACCTGTTCATTCGTTAGTGTTTTCGTGTTAGCTCGTAATTAATTATTCGTGTTATTATAATTACTTATACGTAAACGATATTTATCGTATAATAATAAAGACATACGTAGTTACATGTTTGTGATTTAACGTTTGTGATTTCATGTTCGTGATTATAATTATTATGGTTAATAACTATCGTGTAATATCACGTACTTAATACTTATCGTGCAATAACACGTACGTAGTTTCTGTAATTAATACTCGTGACACGTGTTCATACTATAAAAGGAAAGTTTTAGTTTGTACATACGTTTACTAAGTGTACTGTTCATGGTAAAAGTATGCGGGTTTTACTTATCGTGCAATAACACGATTTAACTTATACGTTGCACGCAAGCACATGCTAAGGAAATAAATGCTACATTTATTGTTGTATGCATGTATAGTGACACACACTTTATTAAATATATAGGTTACAGATTGTTTTGAGCTGTCAATTTTCCTGTGTATACATTTGTGCAATTATATCTTTGTTATCATTTCGAGGTGAGTTTTATAGCTCTACTTTTTACATGTTTTATATGTTTTTTGGGAGTGAGAGCATTGATTTTTTTATGGATAAACATAAGTGCTAAAAAATTGACACGTTTGCCTACTAAAGGTCTAAGTCTTGTAGGTCTTATTGCTTTAAGACGGTTACTCATGAACCGTTAATTACATAAGGTAAGTGTGAATCTTATGGATAGATCTGTTGTGTTTGACACCCCTATCTAACTGTGGTTGTGTGGTCAATTTAGATACACTTACATTTGATTCCTCACGAATGTCTAAGATAGGCATCTACACATGGTACAAACTATATGTTACAGTTGTTATGGTTGATGCTTCAGTTGCATGAGCTTGGACGTAGGTGTAAATGTATCCTATTTTGATTATAGCCTTGTTTGGTTATAATGTTTTGTGTCGGTTGCCTGGTTAAAATCCTATGGTGCATCATACTTAAACTTAAACTTATGAACTCACCGGCACTATTGTTGACAGATTTCTACAATGTTTTTCTTAAGTATCAAGACAGAGGGGTGATTTCGTTGTGCCATAGGAGATGATACATATGTGATTATCAATTGGTGTTTTGAACTATCACTTGTATCACTAATAAACTCTTACTAGTATTTAACTAATGTTTTCGTACTAAAATGCTTCCGAACATTGTTTCGTACTTATAATCTTTGAATCAATTAAAACGGCTTATTTAATAATCGTTCTTTATTAGTAGATGTTATGATAGTCATGAAGTCACACACCCCGTAGACCCGTGTACTTTGATAATTTGGGGATGTTACACCATTTGACCCATCACTTTAATAACTCTCAACCCATTTCAACCCATAAGTTTGTGAAATTGACTCAACGTGACCTATTTTTGGTTGAGTGGCTTAGAATTTCCACATATATGAAAAAAATAATGAGAGATAAAGAGAAATGTTAAAACCACAAACATTTTACAATAACAGTATTCATATAATGATATGGAACCAGGTGTTAATGCAACCGATGCCTAAAAACATTATTTGTAATAACTAATCTTTCTTTGTTTTGATCACGACAAAGTGTAAAAACATTTATCGTCAAAGATAACCATAAGACGAATTATTCAACGAACACTATCATTTAGGTAATAATAATTTAAGTTTTACACAAACATATCTTATACATGTTTAGTGATCACTAAAAGAGATTAACCTTAAAACTCACATTTATTCAAATGTGACAAATAATTTTAAACTTTCTTTTTAAGAAAATGTTTTATTATAATGGAAAATGGAAATTTGAATTAGGATATTCCAAATGGATAAATGATATTCCTTTTGAGGTAATTCTTTACCAAATGGACTTTCTCTACTAAAGGACAAAAAGGAGTGAACTCTAATATGTGTGGTTCCTTAGTGATACGAATTGCATGGCCATTTAGTGAGTCGGGGGCAGACTAGCTGTTAGACCTTGTCTCCTATAAATAGTGGATCATTTCTCCATTTTCCATGAACCTTTTTGAACAACTTTATGCTTCTTAATCTCTTTTCTATTTCTTAATCATTAGTAAATTATCATTTAATTTGTTAAGTATGTTTACTTATGATTATTCCCTTGATCCCATTCTTTATATGTCCAAATAGGATCAAGTGTTCTACATGAAAACTACTCAAAATCAAAAGATAAATCCATCCAAAGTGGTTAATTGAACTGAATATCATTCAAAAGAAAAACCTCAATTTTGTTCTTCAACGGCTAAAATCAATTGAACGATCAAGGCCACGTGGAAGCTGGGGATTGGCTCCAACGCGTCACTCACCTCCAACTAACTCCTACTCAACTCTATAAATAGCCCAAATCGTTCTTCATTTGTGTATTATACCTAGTGTGTGAATTTACACACACTTTATATTTTCCCTCAATTTCAGTTAGTTTTCTAGTTAGCTACTAATCTCAAGAGTCTGAATAACTCTTGAGTTAGTTAGTTTAGTTGTAACAGCTTTGTAACAAACATCCACCATTAATAAACCTTCAATTTTCATTCTTCACTCAAATTCACTTCTCAATTCTGCATTATCTTTCCTCTCCTGTTGTTGTGTAGTTCTATTAATCAAACAAGATCAAGAGAGCTTATTGATGTGTTTTGGAAGCTTTTAGCTGAGTTCAGACGTTTCTAGTTCATTTCAATTGCCAAAAGTTTAGATTGTTACAGGGGAGGTCAGTTCTAGATGATAGTGATGATTTGATGATTAATGGTGTTTGGTTGTTGGTGTTTGAGTTGATCATAGTTGGTTGGCTCAGCGCCTAACTACTCCATCAGAGGAGGCTTCAAGCTAAAAGGAATCATTTCTATCATTTTAATTCCACTAAACGGCTTTGCCATGCTCAATTCCTAGATATAAAGCTTATCTACTGAATTGTGATTGATTTAGTGTGCTTTTGGTGTTATTGATATGTTCTGATAGTTAGCCAGTAGTCTTATAGCTTTTGATTTAGTCTTACTTGATAAAACTTGGTCTTATTCAGCTTAAAATTCATTAGTTGGCCATTTAGTGTTCCATAGAATGAACTTGCTGGTTGTTGGTGTCATATTAGTTCATTTGTGATACTGATAAGTTCTGATAAGTCACTTGTGCTTTCAAAAGCTTTTGCTCAAAAAGTCTTTACAAAACTTTTCATATTAGAAAAAGTGTTGTTTGGTTCTAGGTTAATTTAGTGTTTGAGCTTTTGAAACTTGTTGATTAGAGTTCATTTACACTCAATAGGTCTGTACAAGTTTACTTGCAAAGTTTTGTGGTCAAAAATTTAGTCAAAAAGGCAATTGGCTAATAAAAAGTTTGGGTCAGTTTTATCAAGTGAAAATAAGCAATCTTTGATCCTCTCTCATTTCTTGGATAGTTGATGTTTTCAGCTGATTCTTGTTCCCAGTCATATTTCAATATATGAACTTTCATAATTGCCAAGTGAGATTATACAGTTCTAAGATTTGAGGTAGAAATTAGCTTAATAATAAGCTGTTGAGCAAACTCACTTTTCTATGATAAAGTCAAACTGCTTATTCATTTCCCATTATTCCACTTCATAAAACTTGCAATTTTCTTTCATAATCTTGTTCACAAACATGTTTTAAGTGATTGTTGAGAAAATAAGCTTTTTGGAATTTCTTGGTCAACGAAAGTCAACAATAAGCCATTTTTGCTTAATTTGAGATTCCAGCTTATTGGCTTAATCATTTTCAGAATTTCTTGACATTCCAATCCTCTTGTAGCTTGATTAATCAGTTTCAGCCAAAAAATCCATTTGTGAAAGTCTTATTCAACTTATAGCTTAATTTGGACTTATTGGAATAAGCTAACTAGAGATTTACTTGTTTTCAGCTCATTTCCGTGAATACACCTAGCTTAAATCAAATTTGAAGTGTTTTCCGAAAAGTTAGAACTGATTTGGTTTAGAAATAAGCTCAATCGAGCTTACTGATGTGACATAACCCGTTTTTGGTTTAAAGTTTGGTTTAATTTCAAAATAGTCCTCAACCTTTTAATATTTTGTTAATTAGCTTTTAATAATCAAATTTTTAGGGTTTGCATTAATAAGTCCTTGTATTTTCAGTTAGTTACAAATTTGTTTGGCAGATTTGGGATTTTGTTAGTTAGTTGTGATAGTTCGTTATAATTTCCACTATTAGTCCCTAAACTTTCTGAATTTACATATTTGGTCCTTGTACTTTTATTTTCTTTACATTTTAAGCATTTTTACTATTGTACATTTAATACTTGTATCCTTTGCATTAATTATGGTAATTGCAACTTGTTTTACGGATACGTAGTTATACTATTTTACCCTTTTTACGTGATTTTTTGAAATAGACATAGATACCAAAAAACCTTTATTAACACCAAAAACAATTTAAAACGTGAGGTTAACTGGACTTTCAATTTGTTGTGAGCTTGGAAAAACGAACTTGAATAAGATCATATATTAAATGGCGCCGCTGCCGGTTCATGACATTACGATTGACGATTGATTGACGGTTTCGATTGGATTTTGGGATCCGTTCACCTTGTGGCGTTCCTTTTACGTATCATAAATCCAAAAGATAAAAAAAATCAAAAATCAAAAATTAAAAAATTAAAAAAAAACACAAAATCATATCTATAGGAAAAGAAATGAACCAAAAAAATAAAAAAATCCAAAAGTAATCTTTTTCCTAAAAGATTAAACCCAAAAATATATTGTATATATTGGTTTCCATCGTTTTTACGTACATACTATATTTTCTTAAAAATCCAATAAATACAAAAATATTTTTTATATATTATTATATGTAAATACATATACATAGATACGAACACTCAATACACATACTTCCATAAGTATTGCCAAGGTAATACACCGTGCTTGGGGACGTTCCGGTCCTAAGTTCGTGTATCAATCAAAGTAAATTAAAGGCAAAAATAGATAAATACTTTCAATAGGCAAGAATTCAAAGAATACGAACTACTAAAGTGAATAGATAGTCGGCTTTGCTATAAAATGCAAGCCTAAGGGAAAAAGGTACTTAAGAGCTACACGCCATCTCATTCCCCTCGTTCACTAGTGAGTATTCCAAGAAGGAAAGCTTGTTGGGGGTTTTGCCACCCAAGTATTATTTACATATACTATACTTTCTTGTGGATATTACTTATTGAATTTCCGAAAGGATAATCCCTTATTTTCCAAAGTCGATCGAGAGCTCCTCTCTCACTCCTCGAGTTGAGATGCATGCGCACTCGAGCGCGTGCACACATACCTTTTGGTGTACAACCCCTTCCTCCCAAAAGGAAGAACAAGAGAAAGAACAAAAACAACACCGTCCATCAAGCCGATCCTGAGCATCGTGCTTTGAATAACTCACAAGAAGCCATGGCCGCCGTTGATAATAGACCATTATTGGAGATCCTCCAATCAAATGTGGAGGGAAATGTCGATGCCATTGTTATACCCGAGATACCCGCAAACACCTTTGAGCTTAAGACAAACATGATTACTATGGTTTCTTCTACACCCTTTTTAGGAAGACCCATGGATGATCCCCATGATCATATCAAGGAGTTTTTATCCATATACAATACACTTAAGTACAATGGGATCCCTAATGATGCCATTAAGTTGATCTTAGTTCCATTCTCCTTAGAGGGTAATGTTAGGTATTGGCTAGATAGAAAACCTCCTAAGAGCATTACCACTTGGGAGGAATTTACCAAGAAGTTTGTGAACAAGTTCTTTCCTCCATCAAGAACCACTGCTTTGAGAAACCTAATTATTGGTTTTCAACAAAAGAATGATCAAACCCTTAGTGATGCTGGGAAGAGTTCAATGAGTTATTGAGAAAATGCCCCAATCATGGTGTTGTCCCATATATTTGTGGTGATTAAACAAGAAAGAAACGTAGAAGATAGATGAATTCTAGAAAGAGAAAGTAGAGAGATAAAAGAGAGAGAAGTGTGTGTAACTTGGTGAATATTAGATTGGAGAAGAATGAGAAAAATGAACCAACCAACCTCTCTTTACATGCAAGGAGAGGTATTTATAGGCTTGCCTACATGTGGCATAATGGGCTATATGATAATGGGTCAGGCGTCACTTTTAGGCTTTAGTTACTTATGAATGAACTTTAGCTTAAAGTTAAGCCCGTAAAACACGACTAATCTACTACCTATTACAACGTTACAAAATACGATACATAATAAACATATGACCGAGCATTCTTGTTTGATTCAATATTTTTTTTAATCTTTGTGTAAACTATGTTCCGGGACTAGTCTCATTTGTGGCTAAGTCTAAAAAGTACTCGAATAAAATATCCATCGGAATGCTGTCCATCGAAATGCTGTCGGAATGTACTATCGGAATGTAGTATCAGAATGCTGTCGGAATGTACTATTGGAATGCTGTCGGAATAACTGTCAGAATCTTAAAACCCTTTTCCGATGGAATTCTATCGGAATAACTGTCGGAATCTTATAACCCTTTTCCGATGGAATTCTGTCTGAATAACTGTCGGAATCTTAAAACCCTTTTCTGATGGAATTCTGTCAGAATAACTGTAAAGTTCCGAAACTTTAGGTAAAAAAAGTGAGATTTTTGACAAGAAATCCGTGATTTTAAACAACCGAAAGCAACCAAATCCCTACCACAAGTATGTAGGAGATGTATATCAAGATTTAGAGCATGGAAAACACAAAAAAATTTGAATTCTAGATGAAATAAGGATCAAATCATTCGAATCAAATAAAAACACAACAACCAATCACAAATATACCCCATGGCGATTGATACCAATTGTTGTCCCATATATTTGTGATGATTAAACAAGAAAGAAAGGTAGAAGATAGATGAATTATAGAGAGAGAAAAGAGAGAGAAGTGTGTGAAACTTGGTGAATATTAGATTGGAGAAGAATGAGAAAAATGAACCAACCAACCTCTCCTTACATGCAAGGATAGGTATTTATAGCCTTGCCTACATGTGACATAATGGGCTATATGATAATGGGTCGGGCTTCACTTTTAGGCTTTAGTTACTTATGAATGAACTTTAGCTTAAAGTTAAGCCCGTAAAACATGACTAATCTACTACATATTACAACGTTCTAAAATACGATACATAATAAACATATGACCGAGCATTCTTGTTTGACTCAATATTTTGAGGCTAACACATGGGTTTAACCAAGTTCATCAAACCAACACCTTTTACAATGGATTAAGACCACGTCATCAAGATTCCCTCAACTCCTCCGCGGGTGGGAACATTCTTTCCAAATCCACACAAGAGGCATGGGACATTATTGAGACTAAATCCATGGTGCAAACAAATAACAAAAGAGATGAGGTAGTCCATATTTTTCAATAGGGTGCTTCTAGACCATATGAGAGTCAAATCCTTTTACAAGTTCAAGAAATGAACCAAAGTCAAAAGATGCATCAAGCAATGATGCAAGACTTTATGAAGGTTTCTGTTAATGCAATAATGCCTAAAAACATTACTTGCATTTTTCGGTCTCGCTTAGTTTTGAATACGACAATATGTAAAAACAAGCATTTACAAAAACAACGAAAAACGAATTCTTGAGTTCAAATATTTTTCATTTTACCCATTTTCACTTAAGGTATGAATAAACAAGTACTAACCTTAATCAAGTGATCAAGTGATTTAATCTTTTCTTAAAACTCACTTTTTATTAAGTGTGACAAGTTTTTAATTAAACTTTCTTTTTAAGAAAATGTTTTATTAAATTAAATATTTCAAAATTTGAAAATGGCATATTCCCTTTTGATTTGGAATATCCTTTCTGGATATTTTATAACCAGATATGACCTCCACCACTAAAGGATAAAAAGGGAGCGGAGTCTAGTCCGGCGGTTCCTTAGCGCCTAGGCGGTTCCTTATCGATAAGGTACCGCGGGCTAAGATAAGGAACCGCGGGCATATATACTCGTTGGCCCTTTGTCCTATAAATAGTGGACCTTTCTCAGATTTTCAATTCACCTCTTTTGCACACAAATTTCCAGAATCAAACATACTTCTTAAATCACTCAAATCCTTGATTATTTGATTGATTACTACTTGTTTAGAAGTGAATCTATCTCCACCATCCCTTCCTCTTCAAGTGCAAAGAGAAGAACACTATCATTGTGAAGTGTTGAGTCCACCACCAAAGATCCTTTGAAGATCAAATCTTATATATTTGTTGTTGTGTAATAGTTGTGAAGATCCAAGTAGTTGTGTCTATTTGGAAGTTATGTATGTACTAAGTATAGTTGTGTAGATTGGTCCTAGCTACGATTAGGGCTCGACTTTTAGCTTAGGGTCGGAAATTGGTTAAGCGACATGTACGGTTTTCTCCACCATAAGGAGCTTGTTGTGTAGTGAACTCTCGAGTAAGGAGTACTCGAGGAGTGGAGTAGGAACGAGGAGTGAGCTTCGTTGCCGAACCACTATAGATCCTTGGTGTTTGGTTTGATCTTTCTTTACCCTTAACTCTTTACATTCTTTATTCTTTGTGCATATATATTAGTTAGTATTATTTTAAGTTACACTATCATTGTTCATATTGTGCATAAGAAGATTTCACTTATTTCCTTAAGTCTAAGTTTTTGAGAAAAATGATTTTTTTGAAAACATCATTTAACAAGTAAATATAAGAAACTATTCAACCCTCCCCCCCCCCTTCTAGTTTCTACAATTGGTATCAGAGCGGGTTGCTCAAGTATTTTTAAAGTATATTGTATTTTAAAACTTGAATCGATCTATGGATTCCAACAAGTACCTAGAAGGGCAATCTATGCAAAGACCACCACTTTTTGAAACCGATAGTTTTATTTATTGGCAAAATAGATTTGAGACTTATGTGAAATCAAAAGATTTAGATCTTTGGCACGTTATTACCAATGGTGTTTTTTTACCTTATCAATTTAATGAAGTTTCTAAAACAAAGGAATTGTTCACTTTTGACAAAGCTAATGATGATACTAAAAAGAAACTTTCGAAAAATAATGAGGCTAAAATGGTGATTTATAATGCTTTACCTAAGAAAGAGTATGAAAGGATTTTTATGTGTGAAACCGCTAAAGATATTTGGAACACTCTTTTAGTAACCCACCAAGGTAATAGCCAAGTCAAAGAAAGCAAAATCGATCTTCTTGTCCAACAATATGAACAATTTGTCATCTTAGAAGATGAAGCTATTGATAGTGCTTTTGCTAGATTTTTCACTATTATAACTAGTCTAAAAGCACTTGATGAAGGTTTTTCTAGCAAGAACAATGTTAGGAAGTTTCTTAGGGCCTTACATCCGAAGTGGAGAGCAAAGGTCACGGTGATCGAAGAATCGAAAGATCTCTCAACTTTATCACTCGATGAACTCATAGGCAACTTGAAGGTTCATGAGATGATAATTTTAAAGGACTCGGAATTGGTAAAGACCAAGAGTGAAAGGAAGTCTCTTGCACTCAAAGCCAAGAAGGCACAAAGCGATCATGATAGTTCCTCGGATAGTGATGACGAGGAATATGCATTGGCGGTAAGAGATTTCAAGAGGTTCTTCAAAAGACGAGGTCAACACGTGAGGCAACCTAACAATGACAAGAAACCATTCTTAAAGAATCGGTTTGCCAAGAACGAAAAGGGTGATAGGAATTGCTTTAGATGTGGTGACCCAAATCATTTCATTAATGAGTGTCCAAACCCTTCACGCGATAAGAATCACACGGCATTCGTTAGTGGTTCTTGGAGTGATAGCGGTGAAGATGTTGATGACAACCCCAAAGAGGAGAAATGTCTCATGGCTCACACTTCTAAATAGGTACATTTTGAAACCGAATATTATAGCAATGATAGCTCCACCTTAGATGATATTGAATTAGAAGGCCAATATGACAATTTACACAAACTTAGCCTTAAATTCATAGAAAAGAACAAAACATTAAAATCAACTAAAACTAAGCTTGAAAATGAGATTAATGAACTTAGGGAAAAATTAGGCAAGCTTGAGAAAAATAAAGAAGTTGATATAGGTTTCTTAAGTTGTGAGAAACTTAGGTTAGAGAATGAAGATCTCAAGAGCACCTCCATTAAATTGGAAAAGTTCATGAAAAGTACTAGTGCTTTTGATGATATGTTAAACAAACAAATTCATTCTAAAGAAAGACTTGGTGTAGGTTTTAACTCAGATGAAGCATCAACTAGTGAACCTAAACAAGTCCGATTTTCAGAAAAACCATCTACTGTACGCGGTCCCAAACTGTATGGGGCGGTTCCTTATCGATATGGAACCGCCGCCATAGATAAGGTACCGCGGCCAGAAAACATTTTTGATGAAAATCCTGAACTTTCTGAAAAATCAAATTTAGGTGAACATCCTAAGCATCTTATTGTTAACAAAGTGAAATTACCTATACTTGACGACAATGCTGTTGATAAGTTCTATAAGCCTTTGAGTAAACCTCTAATGGGAAATAGAAGTTTATCAAGACCATCTTCTACTCCACCAAGAGTATGGAATGAGTCTAGGCCTAGAAGTAGAATGACAACACCTAGAAGAGATAGTCAAAACAATTCACGACCTAGAAGTAAAACTCCAACACCTAGAAGGAATGACCATAACTCTAAACCAAGATCAAATACACCTAGGAGAAATAATAAACAACAAAATGGTTATATGAATTTTTATCCTCCTCCCTTTTGTTCCCAATGGGGAAACCCTCCTCAATTCATGCATCCCAACCAAATGCAAGGGATGTTTGGAACTAGAAATTTTGGACCCATGAGATATTAGGGACCAAATGTTTGATCATGTTTGTTGTTACCTAGATATGCTTGGGAATTGATTTGGAACCCGACGAGTGGATTAAGGATAGTGGTTGTTCTAAACACATGACGGGTAATCGAAGTTTGTTCTCACGGTACAAAGCATATGATGGAGGTAACGTCACATTCGCTAGTAGTCTACGTGGTAATATCATTGGCAAAGGTACGGTTTCTCTTGAATCCATGACTATTGAAAATGTTGAGCACGTAGATAATTTAGGGTTTAACCTTTTAAGCATAGGTCAAATTTGTGACAATAAGTGTAAGGTCATCTTTTCGGAAAATGATAGTGAAATCGTAAAAGATGGAAAGGTCATTGGAAAAGGTATTAGAAAGCATGGACTTTATGTCATGAAGGTCAATAAGTAGTCAAAAGACAACATATGTCTGCGACTATAGATGATAGTTCTACTCTTTGGCATAGGAGATTAGGTCACGCTAATATGCGTCTAATTCAATCTTTAGTCTCTAAGGAGTTGGTAAGACACCTCCCTAAGATGAAGTTTGATAGTCACTTTTATGATGCTTGCAAAGTTGGAAAGCAAGTTCACTCAAGTCACAAAGCCAAGAATTTGGTTTCAACCTCTCGGTGCTTAGAACTCCTACATATGGATCTCTTTGGACCTACCGCCATACGGAGTTATGGAGGTAACCTTTATACCTTAGTTATAGTTGATGACTACTCTAGATTCACTTGGACTAGATTTTTGGCATCTAAGAATGAAGCTTTCGATCATTTAGAAATCTTTAGTCGAAGAATTGAAAATCAACTAGGATGTCCAATTGTCTCTATTAGGACGGATCATGGTAGGAAATTTGATAATGAAGTGCAATTTGGTGCCTTTTGTGAAGCTCATGGTATTACCCATAACTTCTCGGCTCCTCGCACTCCACAATCAAATGGGGTAGTTGAAAGGAAGAATAGGACCATCTAGGAGATGTGTAGGACGATGTTAAACGAGCTATCTTTGCCTAAAAAGTTTTGGTGCAATGTCGTGGACACATCGACTTATATTCTCAACCGAATTCTTATTTGACCCTTCCTAGGAAAGACCCCCTATGAGATTCTTAAAGGTAAGAAACCCTCATTGGAATACTTTAGGTTGTTTGGAAGCAAGTGATTTATCCTCAACACCAAAGAATACCTTACCAAGTTTGACCCAAAGTCTTACGAATGTACCTTTTTAGGTTATTCCCAAACTAGCAAAGCTTACATAGTCCTTAATAGAACCTCGGACGTAATTGAAGAATCACTTAACGTGACTTTTGATGAAACCCCTCCTTTAACCAAGACACCACCATTGGTTGATGATGACTTGGATGAAGTAGAAGTAGTTAGAGCCAAAGAGGTTAGAAAAATAGGAGTTGAAGACCTTAGTGTTGAAAAGGAAGTAAACATTAAGGAGTCTAAGGATCATAGTCTCAATAATATCATTAGCGACTTAAATCAAAGGACCCTAAGATCTCAAATCCAAAACCAAAGTAACTTCTTTTGTTTCTTCTCCTTGATTAAACCAAAGAATGTTAAAGAAGCTTTGACGGATGAGAGTTGGGTCATTGCGATGCAAGAAGAATTGAATCAATTTGTTGCTAACGATGTTTGGGAACTTGTTCCTCCACCTAGAAGTTCTACCATTATAGGAACCAAATGGGTATATAGGAATAAGCTAGATGAGAATGGTGTTGTGTCTCGTAATAAAGCTAGACTTGTAGCACAAGGCTATAATCAACAAGAAGGGATTGATTATGACGAGACATATGCACCAGTAGCTAGAATCCATTAGAATCGTTTTAGCCTACGCTTGTGCCCTAGATATTAAGCTTCAACAAATGGATGTAAAGAGTGCGTTTCTTAACGGTTTGATCAATGAGGAGGTATATGTGGCTCAACCTCCCGGCTTCATTGATTTTGAGAAACCGGATCATGTTTACAAGCTTAAAAAGGCACTTTATGGTCTTAAACAAGCACCCAAAGCTTGGTAGGATAGACTTAAAGCGTTTCTTGTCAAACATGAGTATACCATGGGAATGGTAGACAACACTCTCTTTACAAATAAGAAAGGTTCTCATCTCATAATCGTGCAAATATATGTTGATGACATTATATTTGGCTCAACTTGTCAAGAATTATGTGATGACTTTGCCAAAATCATGCATGATGAGTTCGAAATGAGTATGATGGGAGAACTTAACTTCTTTTTAGGACTCCAAATTAAACAAATGGACGATGGTATTTTCTAAGTACGCTAAAGAAATGCTAAAGAAATTTGGATTAGAAGAATCTACACCAATGAAGACCCCTATGGCCTCGGATATTAAACTCACCGTAGATGATGATTGTGAGTCGGTAGAAAACACCAAATATAGAGGTATGATTGGTAGTTTGTTGTACCTAACGGCAAGTCGACCGGATATCATGTTTAGTGTTTGCCTTTGTGCTCGCTTCCAAGAGGCTCCTAAAACCTCTCACCTTGAAGCGGTTAAGCGTATCTTCTGATACATTAAAGGCACTATACATTTAGGATTATGGTATCCTAAAGGGACCGGCGTAGAAACCATTGTCTACGCGGACTCGGATCATGCGGGAGACTATGTGGACCGGAAAAGCACTAGTGGTGTTTTTACCTTCATGGGTTGTTGTTTAACTTCTTGGTTCTCCAAGAAACAAACCGCTCTTGCGATATCCACCACGGAAGCCGAGTATGTGAGTGCCGGAAAAGCATGTCAACAAGATCTATGGATGAAGCAAGCGCTTGTTGATTACGGGATTTGTCTTGATGATGTTCCCATCATGTGTGACAATAAGGGTGCTATAGACCTTAGCAAGAATCCCGTGCAACATTCGCGAACCAAGCACATAGAAATTCGTCACCATTTTCTTAGGGATAATGTTCAAAAGGGGAACATTTCAATTGAGAAGGTACCCTCCGAGGACAACTTAGCCGACATATTCACTAAGCCACTTAAGAGGGAACCTTTTAATTACTTGCGTCTAGGTCTAGGATTAATGGAACATATTCCTTAATTGCTTTCCTTTATTGAGTCTTTTTCTTTCCTTTGAGTCTTGTATCACTTTGAGTCCTTGAGTCTCCTAAACTCTTCTTGAAAATCTTCTCTTCTCCTTTTCAAAATCCTCAAAGTCTCTTTCAAAAATGGTTGAGAAATGTTTTGGCATTGTTAATTCAATCTAAAAACGTCTTTCATAGATTCTTGCTATTAATCTCGAGCTTACATAATTCATATGTATGATTCTCTTAAACATAGCAAGAACAAGATAGAATCATGGAGGATCATTGTGTCTGAATTAAGGTCTTGTCTTACACACCTCCTACATCGATTTTTAAAATCTATGTATTTTGGTTTATCTCTATTTGGAGAGTTAGTATGTGTTCTCTTTGTCTATCTTTGCTTTCAAGCATATCCCTATATTAAGTTAGACTAGAAAAATAAGATTTGCTGAAAAATCTTCCTTCACCACTAAAACTCAACCACTGTAGGCGGTTCCATATATGAACCGCGGTTACTTATCAATAAGGAACCGCCGGAAGTAACAAGGAACCGCGGACAGTGCTTCCTTATTTTTCGAGTATTTCTGAAATTTCAAATTTGTTCCAACATTTTTGAGAATCTTTGCTTCAACCCTTTGACCACCCCAAAAATACCTTGAGCCTTCCCTATTAGACCATAAGCATTTGCCTTACTTCACATCCCAAAATGTCTTACTCTCCTAATGAAAGCCTTGATTCTCCTCCATTCTCCCCAATTGCTTTCAATCCCAATTCACCCAAGAACACTCTTAATCACATCTCTCCTACCAAGAATGTTGATTGTGAAACTTCTTTTTTTCCACCACCACCCTTTAGTGTTCTTTCTCCTTCTCATGATAATGTCATGCACCATGGGACATATTGTCATTGTTGTCAATATCAACATCTTGTTATGGCACACATCTATGAGGAGTTGAGCTACATCAAGAATATCTTAATCAAGCCTCCTCTTCACTTTGATTATGAGATCTCCACCAAGCCACCACCACCACATTCCGCCACTACCTTGTCTTTCATATAAGCATTGGTTGCTTATCCTCAAGACACCTTTTTCTTTTGAGCAAATCTTAGAATTCTAGAATAACTAAGATTAGATTTATGCTTTTGGATTGTAATCTATTTCATACATCTTTGTATGACTCTTTTCTTATTTTTATATGACTTCACTTGGATCTTAGTCTTTGTGTTTTCTTCTCTTTTATTCTTTTAGTGTGACCTTTAGCTATGTCTTGTTGGTTGTTTCTTTTGCTCAACTAACCCTTCTATGTAGCTTTAGCTATGACTTGTGCAACCTTTTTGCTTCGACAAAGGGGGAGAAATGAATAAACTCGTCTTCGAAAATATTGTGTTTTGTATGATTGAGTTTATATATTGTCGGAATCAAAAAGGGGGAGATTGTTAATGCAATAATGCCTAAAAACGTTACTTGCATTTTCTGTCTCGCTTAGTTTTGATTACGACAATATGTAAAAACAAGCATTTACAAAAACAACGAAAAACGAATTCTTGAGTTAAAGTATTTTTCATTTTACCCATTTTCACTTAAGGTATGAATAAACAAGTACTAACCTTAATCAAGTGATCAAGTGATTTAATCTTTTCTTAAAACTCACTTTTTATTAAGTGTGACAAGTTTTTAATTAAACTTTCTTTTTAAGAAAATGTTTTATTAAATTAAATATTTGAAAATTTGAAAATGGCATATTCCTTTTTGATTTTGAATATCCTTTCTGGATATTTTTATAACCAGATATGACCTCCACCACTAAAGGACAAAAAGAGAGCGGAGTCTAGCCCGGCGGTTCCTTAGCGCCTAGACAGTTCCTTATCGATAAGGTATCGCGGGCTAAGATAAGGAACCGCGGGCAGATATAGCAGTTGGCCCTTTGTTCTATAAATAATGGACCTTTCTCAGATTTTCAATTCACCTCTTTTGCACACAAATTTACAGAATCAAACATACTTCTTAAATCACTCAAATCCTTGATTGTTTGATTGATTACTACTTGTTTAGAAGTGAATCTATCTCCACCATCCCTTCCTCTTCAAGTGCAAACAGAAGAACACTATCATTGTGAAGTGTTGAGTCCACCACCAAAGATCCTTTGAAGATCAAATCTTATACATTTATTGTTGTGTAATAGTTGTGAAGATCCAAGTAGTTGTGTCTATTTGGAAGTTGTGTATGTACTAAGTATAGTTGTGTAGATTGGTTCTAGCTACGATTAGGGCTCAACTTTTAGCTTAGGGTCGGAAATTAGTTAAGCGATGTGTACGGTTTTCTCCACCATAAGGAGCTTGTTGTGTAGTGAACTCTCGAGTAAGGAGTACTCGAGGAGTGGAGTAGGAACGAGGAGTGAGCTTCGTTGCCGAACCACTATAAATCCTTGGTGTTTGGTTTGATCTTTCTTTACGCTTAACTCTTTACATTCTTTATTCTTTGTGCATATATATTAGTTAGTATTAGTTTAAGTTACACTATCATTGTTCATATTGTGCATAAGAAGATTTCACTTATTTCCTTAAGTCTAAGTTTTTTAGAAAAAGGATTTTTTTGAAAACATCATTTAACAAGTAAATATAAGAAATTATTCACCCCCCCCCCCCCTTCTAGTTTCTACAGTTTCCTTGAACAATACTTACACCAATAATGTCAATGCTATCACTTCATCTTGTGAAACATGTGGAGGCCCTCATTCTTATCTACAATGTGACAAGGTTCAAAATTTTCAAGGTGAATGCTATGCTTATCAAGATGAACATAGAGAGCACTTCAAACCTAACATCAACCCTAACAATCTCTCTTATAAGTCAAACAACTACCTTGTTCCATCTGGCTTTCCACCCTATCCACCCACCCAAAACCAAACAAACCCTCCTCAATTGTTTCAAAGAAATCAAGGGCCTAGGCCAAACTACCAAGGACACAACAACTTTAGAGCACCCAATAACTTTCAACATCAAGGAAACAACTTTCATGCAAACAATCAAGGATTTAACCAACTACCTCCACCTTTTCATCATCAAGGATACAATCAAGGATATGGGCAAAATGATACCTTTGAGCTACTTCAAAAGATGAACCTAGAAACCGAAAGAAGGATTCGTGAAAGTAAAAAAAAACACAAGATCAAATAAGAGCTATGGATGAGGAAACCAACAAGAGGTTTATGATGCTTCTCAAACAAAGGCCACAAGGTTTTCTACCTTCAAATACACAAACAAATCCAAGGGCTAATGTTAATGCAATCACAAGAAGGAGTGGAAAGACAACTATTGATCCTTCAGTGCCACCTACACCTCCTTTGGTTAAGCCTACTATGGTCCCACCTTGTGATAAGCCTTCAACATCAAACTCAACACCTTCAAGCTCTACAACTTCAACACCTACACCTCCTCATACTACTCCTACTACTCCTTTACCTTCAGCACCTATCAATGAGGAAACCAACAAAGATAACCCTTCAATAACAACTACTCAACCTTCCCCAACACCAAGTCTTCCATACCCATCAAGATTGAGAAAGGAGAAACTTAAAAACAAGGATGATATTCAAGTGTCAAACTTTTTGAGAATGTTCAAGCAATTGAACATTAACAAATCCTTTGCGGAAGCTCTTTCATATATGCCAAAGTTTGCTAAAATGTTCAAAGACCTCCTTTCCAATAAAGAAAAGTTGGTGTATACGCCTAACACATCACTTAATGAGAATTGTTCCGTCGTGTTTCTTAAGACTTTACCTACAAAACTTGGAGATCCGGGATGATTTTTGATCCCTTGTAATTTTCTTGGGGTGGAAAATTGCATGGCACTAGCAGATCTTGGGGCAAGCATTAATCTCATGCCTTTATCGGTTTGGCAAAAACTCTCTCTTCCCGAGCTCACTCCTACTAGGATGACCCTTGAGTTAGCAAACCGTTCCATAGCTTATCCGGTAGGCATTGCGGAGGATGTGTTTGTAGGGGTTGATAAAATCACATTCCCCACGGATTTTGTAGTTGTTGACTATGATATGGACTTGGGAGTTCCTCTTATTCTTGGTAGACCATTCTTGAGGATGGGTCGTACTCTTATTGATGTGGCGGAAAGAGAATTAATTATGAGAGTTGGGGATGAGAAAGTAGTGTTTAAGTTGGGGAAAGTCACTAAGAAAGCTCAAAGTTGTGAAACAATTAACATAGTGGATGTTCTTGATGAGGTGTGTGATGAACATTTTCATGAAGCTTGAAAGAATGATAGTGAGAACATGCCACATGTAGAGACTGTTGCCTTAATTGCTCCCTCCTTAACACCTGTTGGAGAGAGTGATTTCCTCTTAGAGGAATTTGAGTCAAACTTCCTTGGTAATGATGATTCTTCCCTTAATTGAGAAGAAGACATTCTAACTATCCAAAAGTTGCTCAATGAGGATCCCATTCCTTCACATACTCCACAAGAAGTTACCAATGATGATCCATCTATAGTGAAACCTTCCATTGAGAGTCCACCTTCCCTAGAGATTAAGGATCTTCCATCACACCTTGAATATGCCTTCTTAGAGGGAAAGGACCAATTACCTGTTATCATAGCAAAAGCCTTGAAAGATGATGAGAAAGAAAAACTCATAAAGGTGCTTAAGAAACATAAGAAAGCTATAGCTTGGAAAATATCCGACATAAGGGGAATTGATCCAAATTTTGTACACACAAAATCCTTATGGAGGATGATTACAAACCCGCCATTCAAAACCAAAGAAAGGGTTAACCCAAAAATCCATGAAGTCATCAAAAAGGAAGTTATCAAACTCCTTGATGCGGGTATGATTTACCCCATTTCCAACTCTTCATGTGTTAGCCCGGTGCATTGTGTTCCTAAGAAGGGTGGAATCACCATTGTGCCTAATGAGAACAATGAGCTTATCCCCACTAGACTTGTCACGGGTTGGAGAGTTTGTATTGACTATAGGAAGCTCAATGATGCTACTAGGAAAGATCATTTCCCATTACCTTTCATGGACCAAATGCTTGAACGCTTGGCGGAAAATGAGTACTATTGCTTTCTAGATGGATTCTCGGGTTATTTCCAAATACCCATTGATCCAAAGGATCAAGAAAAGACCACATTCACTTGTACCTATGTCACATTTGCTTATAAGAGAATGCCTTTTGGCTTGTGCAATGCCCCGGGGACATTCCAAAGGTGTATGATGGCAATCTTCCATGACATGATTGAGCACACTATGTAATTCATGGATAATTTCTCGGTCTTTGGAGATTCATTCACTTATTGTCTCTCCCATTTAGAACATATGCTTAAGAGATGTGAAGAAACACGTCTTGTTCTAAATTGGGAGAAGTGTCATTTTATGGTCAAAGAGGGGATAGTTTTGGGACATAAGATATACAATAAAGGTTTAGACGTGGACGAGCTAAAATTGTGGTTATTGCCAAACTTCCCCCACCTACCACGGTAAAAGGAGTTAGGAGCTTTTTGGGTCATGCGGGTTTCTATAGACGTTTTATACAAGATTTTTCTAAGATATCAAGACCCATGACTCACCTCTTGGAAAAGGATGCTCATTTCATATTCACACATGAGTGTTTAGACTCTTTTGAGATTCTTAAGGAAAAGTTGACCAAGGCTCCCGTATTGGTTTCACCAAATTGGGATTTGCCTTTTGAACTCACGTGTGATGCTAGTAATTATGTCTTCGGGGCCGTTTTGGGACAAAGAGTTAATAAGCATTTCCAACCTATACACTATGCGAGTAAGACAATGACGGGTGCTCAACTTCATTATAGCACTACGGAAAAAGAGTTGCTTGCTATTGTTTATGCCTTTGAGAAGTTTAGACCCTCTCTTGTGATTTCTAAGACCATAGTGTATACGGATCATTTCGCTCTCAAGTACTTCATGACAAAGTAAGATGCTAAGCCTAGGATTTTGAGATGGGTTTTAATGCTACAAGGATTTTCTATAGAGATCCGTGATAAGAAAGGAGCGAGAATTTAGAGGCGGATCACTTGACTAGACTTGAGCATCCTTTTCAAGGAGAATCACCTCATAAGGAAATCAATGAATCCTTTCCACTAAAGGAGCTCATGTCTATCTCTTCACAAGAGGATGCCACCCCTTGGTTTGCAGATATTGCAAACTATCTTGTGGGAGATGTGCTAATTGAGGGTCTCACTTCCCAAAAAAAGAAAAAGTTTCTTAAGGAATCAAAATAATACTTTTGGGATGACCCTTACCTCTTTAGAAAATGTGCGGACCAAATCATAATACGGTGTGTTGATGGGCCCGAAGCATTTAAGATCTTAGAAGCTTGTCATAAAGGACCTATGGGGGGCCATTTTGGGCCCAACTACACGGACAAGAAAGTCTTTGATTCGGGTTACTATTGGCCTTCAATTTACAAAGATGCCCAAGAGATGGTGAAATTTTGTGATGTTTATCAAAGACAAGGAAAAATTAATCAAAGAGATGAGATGCCACAAAATTTCATACAAGAGTGTGAGATTTTTGATGTATGGGGTATAGACTTAATGGGACCTTTTCCATCATCAAAGAGCAATAAGTACATACTCGTAGTTGTGGACTATGTTTCAAAGTGAGTAGAGGCTAAAGCCTTGCCTACTAATGATGCTAGAGTTGTAGTCAAGTTCTTGAAGAAATTATTTGCTAGATTTGGTGTACCTCGGGCTATCATAAGTAATCGTGGGACTCATTTTTGTAATGATCAATTTACAATAGTCATGAAGAAGTATGGTGTTAACCATAGACTTTCTACCGTGTATCACCCTCAAACCAATGGGCAAACCAAGGTCACAAATCGTGGTTTAAAGAGAATTTTAGAGAGAACGATGGGAGAGCATCGAGCTTCTTGGTTGGATAAGATTGATGATGCTTTGTGGGCTTTTAGAACGGCTTTTAAGACACCAATTGGTTGTACTCCATATAGGCTTATCTATGGAAAAGCATGCCACATCCCATTCGAGTTAGAGCATAAGGCTTCATGGGCTCTCAAATGGGCTAAATTTGATTTAAACCAAGTTGGTTCACATAGGAAAGACCAACTCAATGAGATGGATGAATTGAGAGCCAATGCCTATGAAAAATCGTTGCTTTACAAGGAAAATACTAAGCAATTGCATGATGCTAAGATCAAGAACCATGAGTTCAAAGTTGGAGAGTCGGTTCTCCTCTTTAACTCAAGGTTGAAACTCTTTGAGGGCAAGCTTAAGTCAAGATGGTCTGATCCATTCACCATTGCTCAAGTATTTCCATATGGGACTATTAAGTTGTCACGACCAAATGGCTCAAATTTCAAAGTGAATGGTCACCGTGTTAAGCATTACTTTGGGGAGGACATTTCCATGGAAATGGTCCAAGAGATCCCCATTTTCCCCATGAATAAATTATTATTGGAAGAGTCGAGCTAGAGACTCCATAAATAAAGCTTGAATAACTAGGCTTAGAGTTTTTAGACTAGAGTGTGGTAGGATAGAAATAAAGGGCATATATTTGAGAAGAAGTGTAGGGGGATGCATCTGTTTTGTCTTCTTGATGTTTGTAGGGTTGCTCTCTCTCATTGCATGCATTGGAGCTTATGGAGGAGTCCCTTGTATCAGGTTCACTTGGTTACTATTGTGATTTTCAAACCACATTGTGCTTAAAATGAATTCACTATAGTAGTCCTTTCCTTAGCTCGAGTTAAGCAAAGTTATCAATGTCATAAGTGTAGGGGAGTTCACTCCAATGCCCTTAAACATTAAGGACAATGTTTATCTTAAGTGTATGGGGTCTTCTATCGAAGTGACCTTACCTAGAACTTTGCTATTGACTTCATGATAACTTAGGAATTAATTTTTCAAACATTTTTCAAATTTTTGATCTACTTTGGTCACCAAAAATATGCATTTATAATTTTTGCATGAATCATTTTTCATTTACATAACACATTTGCATTGTATATATTTCTTTTTTTATTTTTCATCAAAAATATATAAAAAAGAAAAAAATATAACAAAGGATATGGTTTAACAAGTTTAGATATCTTTGACATATTAGGCCCGCCATGGATACTTTGACTCAACCCGAGTTTGCTTATCTAAGTTTACTCTAACTAGTAGCCGTAACCATGTATACATTTATTGGTTTATTAGGCTAAGCATCCACTAGTCTCATTATTTGAGATTTTAAACTGTGGAGAACAAGAGATGATAGAGTTTGAAGTAAGTGTAAAGGGCTAGATAAACCTCATATCTATTAATTATGACTTTTATATCCCCTTTCGTAACCATTACTTTCTTGTCAACGCATGTATATATGTTAATAAATAATCAAGAACGGTTTTAATTGGTTTGTAGTCTCTTATGCATTTTTGACTAATCATTCGTGGTTGGTATAAGTACGTCTTAAAATTCTAAGTTAGAACGTTTTATGTGTATTAGACTTATGTCATACTTAATACTTAGCGGGTGTTTTTCCTTTTATTCTTTTCAATTTCTTTGTGAGGAATAAAGAAAAATAAGAGCGGCTTTTTAAAAAAAATGAGTGGCTAGAAAAAAAAAGAAAAAGAAAAAAAAATTATACAGGACTCCCAAGAGGGGCAGTGAAGTGTTAATTATAGTAGCTATTAAATTCAGCTACTTATTAATGCATGACATAAGGATCTTACACATAAGGCGAATGACTTATTATTTTGGGTCGGACTTATATCAGTTGTGGGCGGTTTTTCAAGTAATGGATATGATGGTTACTTAGGACTAAAACCGTGGTTCCTTATTTTGAGATTTTACACTTATTATATTTCACGCTTTAAATAATGACAAATTTGCCCTCAAGCAATTTGCTCAAATAATAACCGGTCTTAGAGGCATAATAAGTGGGGGTATAATGGTAACACAATTAATCTATATGAATGAGTTGATGCACTTTTACTTATGGAAAACAATGATCTTGTTTTTAAGCTTGGTATGGGGAAAGTGAAACTTGAGGATGATAAGTGTTCATGGTACCAAAGCCCTAATTAAAGTCTTTGATTTCTTTATGAGTTATTTCCATCAAAACCATTTCAAGAAAATCCAAAAATATATAAATAGAATTGCTTTTCTTTGCATTGCATTGTATAAATCAAAATCATGCATCATATAGTGTAGTGTAAGTAAATGCATTCCATATTGGCCAAGGTGGATTAATTATGAGAAAAGTGTAAATTGGTACTTTTAAATGTGGCATTGCATGAGGTCATGGCAATGATCAAGTGTAGGGGATTTGATATGAGTGAAATCTCATATCAATTATATCATAGATCACCCTAAAACACAAAACAAAATACCTAATTTTGATTCATAAAAGCAGTATTATGGGTATGTTTTGTTGTTTGTGCTTGTGTAGGTAAAATGATACAATTATGGAGCAAACAAAGGAATTCAAGCCTTTATTGATGAAGAAAAAACAAAAGGATGATGAAAACTGACAAGCCAATCAGAGTTAAAGGACATTTCTTGACAACTTTCAAAGATGAAGGACAAAAAGTGCAATTATGAGAAAGTAAAGAACAAAGTCAAACATGGTCAAATATCAAGTCAAATAGTCAAAGGATCATTATTGTGAAAGTTTGAAAGTCAAAGGGCCAAAATTGTCAAATCTATGAAGTTTGGAGCTCAAGTTATGAATTTGCCAAGTCAAAGGACTAAAAATGACAACTTTCAAGTAACTTTGCTAAGTGATCCGAGTATATACACAACCAGCCTATGAGAAGCCATTAAACTTGACATACGAATTGCCAAGTCATGCCACCTCATCCACTAACAGCCGAAATATTAATTACCAAAACAGTGCCATCCACTACTTCAATATTCAGCCAATCATATTTAAGTAAAGTGGATAATGATCCCTCTGAACTCCTCTCTCCCAATAACATCATTACACGTGTCATCTTCAACATTTAAACGAGCCCAGAATTCATATCAAGAAGGAATGAGTTTCAGATCAAGTGTTCTACATAAAAACTACTCAAAATCAAAAGACAAATCCATCCCAAGTGGTTAATTGGGCTGAAAATCATTCAAAAGAAAAACCCCAATTTTGTTCTTCAACGGCTAAAATCAATTGGACGATCAAGGCCACGTGGAAGCTGAGGATTGGCTCCAACACGTCACTCACCTCCAACAAAATCCTACTCAACTCTATAAATAGCCCAAATCGTTCTTCATCTGTGTATTATACCTAGTGTGTGAATTTACACACACTTTATATTTTTCCCTCAATTTCAGTTAGTTTTCTAGTTAGCTACTAATCTCAAGAGTCTGACAAACTCTTGAGTTAGTTAGTTTAGTTGTAACAGCTTTGTAACAAACATCCACCATCAATAAACCTTCAATTTTTATTCTTCACTCAAATTCACTTCTCAATTCTGCATTATCTTTCCTATCTTGTTTCTGTGTAGTTCTATTGATCAAACAAGATCAATAGAGCTTATTGATGTGTTTTGGAAGCTTGTAGCTGAGTTCAGATGTTTCTAGTTCATTTCCATTGCCAAAAGTTCAGATTGTTGTAGGGGAGATCAGTTCTAGATGATAGTGATGATTTGATGATTAATGGTGTTTGATTGTTGGTGTTTGAGTTGATCATAGTTGGCTCGGCGCCTAACTACTCCATCAGAGAAGGCTTCAAGCTAAAAAGAATCATTTCTCTCATTTTGATTCCACTAAACTACTTTGCCATGCTCAATTCCTAGATATAAAGCTTATCTACTGAATTATGATTGATTTAGTGTGCTTTTGGTGTTATTGATATGTTCTGATAGTTAGCCAGTAGTCTTATAGCTTTTGGTTCAGTCTTACTTGATAAAACTTGGTCTTATTCAGCTTAAAATTCATCAGTTGGTCATTTAGTGTTCCATAGAGTGAACTTGCTGGTTTTTGGTGTCATATTAGTTCATTTGTGATACTTGATAAGTTCTGATAAGTCACTTGTGCTTTCAAAAGCTTTTGCTCAAAAAGTCTTTACAAAACTTTTCATATCAGTAAAAAGTGTTGTTTGGTTCTAGGTTGATTTAGTGTTTGAGCTTTTGGAACTTGTTGATTAGAGTTCATTTACACTCACTAGGTCTGTACAAGTTTACTTACAAAGTTTTATGGTCAAAACTTTAGTCAAAAAGGAAATTGGCTAATAAAAAGTTTGGGTCAGTTTTATCAAGTGAAAACAAGCAGTCTTTAATCCTCTCTCATTTCTTGGTTACTTGATGTTTTCAGCTAATTCTTGTTCCCAGTCATAGTTTAATATATGAACTTTCATAATTGGCAAGTGAGATTATACAGTTCTAAGATTTGAGGTAGAAATTAGCTTAATAATAAGTTGTTGAGCAAACTCACTTTTCTGTGATAAAGTCAAACTCCTTATTCATTTCCCATTATTCTACTTCATAAAACTTGAAATTTTCTTTCACAATCCCGTTCACAAAATGTTTTAAGTGATTTTTGAGAAAACCAGCTTTTTGGAATTTCTTGGTCAACGAAAGTCAACAATAAGCCATTTTTGCTTAATTTGAGATTCCAGCTTATTGGCTTATTCATTTTCAGAATTTCTTGACATTCCAATCCTCTTATAGCTTGATTAATCAGTTTCAGCCAAAAAATCCATTTATAAAAGTCTTATTCAGCTTATAGCTTAATTTAGACTTATTGGAATAAGCTAACTAGAGATTTACTTGTTTTCAGCTCATTTCCTTGAATACACCTAGCTTAAATCAAATTTGAAGTGTTTTGCAAAAAGTTAGAACTGATTTGGTGTAGAAATAAGCTCAATCGAGCTTATTGAAGTGACATAGCCCGTTTTTGGTTTAAAGTTTGGTTTAATTGCAAAACAGTCCTCAACCTTTTAATATTTTGTTAATCAGCTTTTAATAATCAAAACTTTAGGGTTTGCATTAATAAGTCCTTGTATTTTCAGTTAGTTACAAATTTGTTTGGCAGATTTGGGATTTTGTTAGTTAGTTGTGATAGTTTGTTATAATTTTCACTTTTAGTCCCTAAACTTTCTGAATTTACATATTTGGTCCTTGTAATTTTATTTTCTTTACATTTTGAGCATTTTTACTATTGTACATTTAATACTTGTATCCTTTGCATTAATTGTGGTAATTGCAACTTGTTTTACGGATACGTAGTTATACTATCTTACCCTTTTTACGTGATTTGTTGAAATAGACATAGATACCAAAAAACCTTTATTAACACCTAAAACAATTTAAAACTTGAGGTTAATTGGACTTTCAATTTGTTGTGAGCTTGGAAAGACGAACTTGAATAATATCATATATTACTTCTTTTGTAGCTTTACTTGTCTGATTTGTCATCTTATGTTTTATCGTCGATTTGATCACGAGGTATGAATTTGAGACTAGAAATCATGTTGTTGAATTGATAATATCCTTATTATGGATATATGATTTAATCTAATTAATGTTTGTATGGGTCTGTTTAGAGATCAATCAGAGGAGGTAGTGGAGGTGGAAGATGATGAGTTTTAGTTTTCCTTTGTTTCAGTTCACTTCAATCTTCCAAAAGATTCTAAAAAATAGTTGAACTATAAAGATTAGAAACTCGAAAATTTTATTCTTAATGAAATCTCACTTCTTTCCATCTAATATATGTCTTTATTTTGTATGTATTTAGTTGTGTTTGTCAAATTTGAGTTAATGTGGGATGTAGATTTAGTACATATGTTTGTAAAAAGGTGTTTAAATACGAAGAAGGATGTTAAAAAAAATACGAAGAAGAACTTATTTTATGATCTATGTATTTGTGTATTTTATTTTTTTAAGTAAGATAATGCCACGTAGACCAATGTGATTGGTATTAATGGGTTAACATATACGTGGTAACCTATTTAACCGGTTTCAATACTTGGGTAATCTATCTGTTAGGTTTTAAACTATAGTAACCAAATCCAATTTTTGGCCAAACTTTAGTAACTTTTGTGTATATTAGCCCTTAAATAAAAAGAATAAAAGAAAAAGATTAAAGGATTTACTGAATGCGTGAATCAAAAGAGAATAATAACACGAACACTAACACTTGAATTCCAATAATCAAAATCAACAAACCACCTTGGTGGAGCTCTTGGTAGCCGGCGGCAAGGAAGAGAGGCAAGGAGGATTAAGGTTTTAAATTTTTTAGAAAACTCTGTAGAATGAAAAATATTTTCCCCTTTTTCCTTTTTGGTAAAAACAACATGGGCTTGACCCTTCCTTGACCTTGTGTCCGCGGCTATAAGGGCCCACGAGAAGAAACCCGTTCAATTTTCATGTCTAATAATTTACGTGTTCATTCGTTAGTGTTTTCGTGTTAGCTCGTAATTAATTACTCGTGTTATTTTAATTACTTATACGTAAACGACATTTATCGTATAATAATAAAGACATACGTAGTTACATGTTCGCGATTTAACGTTCGTGATTTCATGTTCGTGATTATAATTATTATTGTTAATAACTATCATGTAATATCACGTACTTAATACTTATCGTGCAATAACACGTACGTAGTTTCTGTAATTAATACTCGTGACACGTGTTCAAGATATAAAAGGAAAGTTTTAGTTTGTACATACGTTTACTAAGTGTACTGTTCATGGTAAAAGTATGCGGGTTTTACATAAAATTTGGTCAAAATTGACTTCTGAGTTGATGAAATAATATATTTTATTAATATGACAATTTAACTTATAAGTTGCACGCAAGCACATGCTAAGGAACTAAATGCTACATTTATTGTTGTATGCATGTGTAGTGACACACACTTTATTAAATATATATGTTACAGATTGTTTTGAGCTGTCAATTTTTCTGTGTATACATTTGTGCAATTATATCTTTGTTATCATATAGAGGTGAGTTTTATAGCCCTACTTTTTACATGTTTTATATGTTTTTTAGGAGTGAGAGCATTGATTTTTTACGGATAAACATAAGTGCTAAAAATTGACATGTTTGCCTACTGAAGGTCTAAGTCTTGTAGGTCTTATTGCTTTAAGACGTTACTCATGAACCGTTAATTACATAAGGTAAGTGTGAATCTTATGGATAGATCTATTGTGTTTGACACCCCTATCTAACTGTGGTTGTGTGGTCAATTTAGATACACTTAGATTTGATTCCTCATGAATGTTCTAGATAGGCATATACACATGGTACAAACTATATGTTACAGTTGTTATGGTTGATGCTTCAGTTGCATGAGCCTGGACGTAGGTGTAAATGTATCCTATTTTGATTATAGCCTTGTTTGGTTATAAGGTTTTGTGTCGGTTACCTGGTTAAAATCCTATGGTGCATCATACTTATTTAAACTTAAACTTATGAACTCACGAGCACTATTGTTGACAGATTTCTACAATGTTTTTCTTAAGTATCAAGACGGAGGGGTGATTTCGTTGTGCCATAGGAGATGATACATATGTGATTATCAATTGGTGTTTTGAACTATCACTTGTGTCACTGATAAACTCTTACTAGTATTTAACTTATGTTGTCGTACTAAAATGCTTCCGAACATTGTTTCGTACTTATAATCTTTGAATCAGTTATAATGGCTTATTTAATAATCGTTCTTTATTAGTAGATGTTATGATAGTCATGAAGTCACACACCCCGTAGACCCGTGTACTTTTATAAATTGGGGATGTTACACCATTTGACCCATCACTTTAATAACTCTAAACCCATTTCAACCATAAGTTTGAGAAATTGACTCAACATGACCTATTTTTGGTTGAGTGGGTTAGAATTTCCACATATATACAAAAAATAATGAGAGATAAAGAGAAATGTTAAAACCACAAACATTTTACAATAACAGTATTCATATAATGATATGGAACCAAGTGTTAATGCAACCGATGCCTAAAAACATTATTTGTAATAACCAATCTTTCTTTGTTTTGATCATGACAAAGTGTAAAAACATTTATCGTCAAAGATAACCATAAGACGAATTATTCAACGAACACTATCATTTAGGTAATAATCATTTAAGTTTTACACAAACATATCTTATACATGTTTAGTGATCACTAAAAGTGATTAACCTTAAAACTCACATTTATTCAAATGTGATAAAATATTTTAAACTTTATTTTTACAAAAATATTTTATTATAATGGAAAATGGAAATTTGAATTAGGATATTCCAAATGGATAAATGATATTCCTTTTGAGGTAATTCTTTACCAAATGGACTTTCTCTACTAAAGGACAAAAAGGAGTGAACTCTTATATGCGTGGTTCCTTAGTGATACGAATCGCATGACCAATTAGTGAGCCGCAGGCAGACTAGCTGTTAGACCGTGTCTCCTATAAATAGTGGATCATTTCTCCATTTTCCATGAACCTTTTTGGACAACTTTATGCTTCTTAATCTCTTTTCTATTTCTTAATCATTAGTAAATTATCACTTAATTTGTTAAGTGTGTTTACTTATGATTATTCCCTTGATCCCATTCTTTATATGTCCAAATAGAATACCACTCACACACTTGTAATTGTTAAAAGATGAAGCCTCGATAAAGATCATCCTTTCTTAGATCTAGTAATGTTCATTCTATTTGTTCATTTGTGTCTTGTGTAGATCCAAGGTATATGTGTATACTTGGATGAATCTTGTGTGTTAGTTCTCACTAAACTATAAAGTAATGTAGTTGTTAGGGTGTTGTGTGTAAGTTCTCAGTGTTGATATAAAAGTTAGATGGATCGTGCTTGACCCGAATTAGGCTTAATTCAGGGTCTTGTGGACTCCGAATCTTGCACCATGTGAACTTGTTTGAAGACCATGCACACTAATAACAAACACCGTTAGGCTTACCGTGGGCACGTGTCCCACGATTAGACTCCAACGTGAGAGTAAGTAATCGGTTTGAGTGTAGGTGAGGGTTAGAGTATTGTGTGTATCGTACCTTTGTGAAACCTCTAGAGTTCCTTCTATACCCGAGGGAACCCTAGTTAAGCTCTTATATTCTTACGGTCCAAGCAATAGATAACTACCGAATATAGGCAGATCCTTTTTCGCGTAAATAAGGATGGTGTATATCTCTTAACTTAGGCGAATAATAATCTTATTTAGATTATATTTTGTTTGATCTTGTCCGAGTGCGGCCAGGACACTTATAAGATATAACCGCGTGAGACATCACCTTATTGGGCCTCGTGGGCTTTAGGCGCTGTCTATGTATGATCCATACTTAATGGATACGGGTAGTACCCATGGGTCGGGTTATCCAGCCCGACTAGGAACTATTTGTCATCAGGTCCCCCCAGTCTAGTAGTCGCATGGCGTGTCGCGACTACTAGACTATTACCATAAGCCCCATAATGAAAATCTCATTAGTGCAATGAGTGTGACTCAGAGTACCAAGAAAGTTTGAAATTCTCCCGCCAAGCACACATTCATCCCCCCTTTTTACTTAATCCCTTGATTTTTGGGAAAAACTCTTGCCACGTCACATTGCCTATTCATATCCCACCATCAGATTAGCAAGTGAGTTACACGTGTCGAAAATCCAACGCCATGACTAGTAACCTTATGTATATATAATCCCCACGTCTCTTTTCACTGTGAGTTTCCACAATAAAAACACATACTAGCAGCCATTAACAACCTTCTATCCATAGCACGAATCAAGTAGAAAAAAGGTAATTTTCTTGCACGATATAGTTATTCTCTTAATTATGAAGGTTAACAACATGGTAAAATGTTTATCAGAGATTGGATCCACTATCACAACTGACGAACTGCGCTATTGTACCTCTGATTACTTCATTCTGAACTACCTGCACCCAGAAGTACCCGCTCCCTAAAGGAACATAGGACAATTTCCTGAAGGGAAAGTAGGGGTATACACTAGATTCTTTGAGTTCGTAAATAATCGAATTCCTTTGTCGCGTTTCCTAATAAGCATCCTTATTCATCATGAAATCCACAGATCCCAATTACACTTCATTGGCGTGCCCAAAATTTCAAATTTTAAGGTTAACTATCGTGCTCTTGATATAGATCCTACTGTTACCCTATTTCGTGTGTTTTATTCACCCGCTTGTATTAATGGATGGGTATCATTCTCAAAACGTGCAAATGGTCCCCAATGCTATGTTGAGAAATTAGATTCGTTAAGGAATTGGAACACCTCATTCTTCTAGATTGATCGCACAATCTTTCCATTCGACTTCCCCTTTGTTACCCTTGGAACGCTGAGGAGAGATCCAAAACCTGACCTTGGTTCGTACGATAAAGACGACGTCCAAACAATAGACATGAACCGCATCCCTATCCAGGCTTATCCTGAAGCCTTTATGTGTTTAATAGGTTTGAGTCACGCGATAATTGTTGGTGAGAACAAAGTTCCCCGATTCATCAATCACCACGGTCAGGGTTAGTGGTCATCTCTCCGCCTTGTGTAACATTGTAAGTACCCCAAATCCTTCATTATTTGGCTAATTCCCTTTTTTTTCTTTATATGCAAAGATGGATCTTTTGGACATTGTCAGAAACCGTGCTCCTCTTGAACTCACTGTGCTGCCGCGACCACTTCGTGAGGACGAGACGCCGTTGAGCGCAGTTGCTGGTGAGCGAACAATGGAGCTGGACAACGAAGCCTCGTCTTCGTCCCAAGCTAGAGAGGTACCCAGTCCTACTCCTCTTCGGGGCGTAGCAGCACAACAACAACCACCTACTAAAGAAGACAACATCAACCTATCATCGTTGAATATTTCAGAAAATGCTGAGCTTGCCGCAGAGGAATAAGATATGGAGGAAGAAGCCACCAGAAGTTTATCAAGGAAAAGATGTAGGGAATCCCCCGCCTCTACCACAAGTTTATCAAGGAAATGATGTGATCCCCAATGTTGACTTCTATCGTCAATGGTCTTTCTGCGAGATTGTTTGTAGTGAGAGGTGGGAATGAGATATATGTTCCTCTGAAAAATGTTTGGGCCACTTTTTGTTTGGTCCTGCGTTGCCACGTCTGTACCATGTAGATGGTCGTAGGCCTATCTCTTGGCTTTGCTTTGCCATCCTCTGCACTTTCCCCTTCTTTGACAAGGTTCTTAATTTGCCCGACTTTACCAGGCTGTCAATGTGTTTTTGTAATTGGATGCACTTATTCGTACCATGTCCTTTTACACCATGGTACTCGCAATGCCTGTTGCATGTTCGCCTTTCCACCGTGGTGGTCATTGGCGAAGGTTTTGGGAAGTTCGCACCTTCTGATAGGAATATTTCTCTAGGGGTCTTTTTTAAGGGCGTGAATTTAATGTCTCTGCCACGCCCTCGTCTCTGATTCCCCTGGTAATCAAGGTTTTGTGTGTTACCTTGGTTAGTAGACTGCTTCTTGTTCGAGTCCTGGGATCTTTAGTTCGGGGTTTTTTGCCAGCTATTTGTAGTTGCGACTCTCCCTTGTATGAATGATCTAACCCGTCGCATCACTCCATCGAAGGTCTCTGGATTTCTTTCGTTTATCTTTCGTATTAGATCCTGGTTTGTTATCCCGACCGTGAAACAAGACACCTTTAAAATTTTGGGACATTCTTTGATCTGAATGCACTCGTTTTTTAAGCGTTCTACGAAGTCTTCCAGGTATTCTCCTTGTTTCTGCTTGATTCTCGTGAGTGATACAACGTTTTTATCGCGCTTCTTTTGTTGAGTGTAGTTTCTTCTAAAGGCTTTCCTTAGTTCTTCGACTCCACCAATGGTTCACCGTTGGAGTCGGTCGAACCAATTCCACGCATTACCTACTAGAGTGGAATTGAACATGTTGCACCACGCAGGTTTAGGCCACTGCTCAATCCCTGCTTGTGATTCAAAGACTTTCAAGTGATCATCCGGGTCGGTAGTGCCGTCATATGTTTTTATGTTTGACGGCATGCAACGTTTTTTGCTTTCTACGTAATTCTGGATGCGTTTTATGAAGGCATTAGCTCTCCCTCGTCTCCACGGTTGGGAAAAGTCCCGGTTCTCATGCCCAGAGGAGCGATGAGAGTCTAACGTGTTGTTTGAGTCGCTATCAGAGGTTTCAGAATGGAAATGGGTTGATCCATAAAGTCTATGATGATGGTCATCTGAATCGGAATCGAACGAGTCATCGCTTGGGGGTGAATCTCCCCTTTTTGGCTTGGTGCATTGACTTGTTTTGCACTTCCTTCCTGGTGACTCCTCTCTAGGCTCTTTTCCAACGGGAGTTTTTGGGAGTTATTGTAATTCACCCCGTTGTCTTAGGCTTAGCTGTCCTTTATCTGGATCACCTATGCCATTGCCTACGACTCGCTGGTCCCTCATTCGCTTCGTGATAAGTGGAATGAGAGAATGTAGGTTGATAGCGACGTATTCTTCCATCGTTCGCGCTTCTGTAATAATGATCTCCTCACTCCGTGTTGGTATGAGGGGTTGTTATCGTTTATCTTTGTTGGGAGGAGGTTGTGATGATCCCTGGTTGGGACTTTTCTCCCCTGAGGTAGGCACGGGAGTGAGGAATAGTGAATTGAATCCTGGCGGGTTCGCTACGTCCCTGCTGTTTGCCCTGCTAGTGAACCCATGGGTGAGCTCAACGGATGTGATGTGAGCATCAACCGTTGACGACTTCTTGCTACCTCTTTTGTGATGAGAAACGTACGCGCCGCCTTTAGTCATGTCTAGAGCTTAGTGTAGGGTCCCATGGGTAGCACCAACTTGTTGATACAAAAGTTGAATGGACCGCGCTTGACCCGAATTAGGCTTAATTCAGGATTGTGGACTCCAGCTCTTGCACCAAGTGAACTTGTTTGAAGACCCTGCACACTAATAACAGACACCGTTAGGCTTACCGTAGGCACGTGTCCCACGATTAGACTCTAGCGTGAGAGTAAGTAATCGATTTGAGTATAGGTTAGGGTTAGAGTATTGTGTGTATCGTACCTTTGTGGAACCTCTGGAGTTCCTTTTATACCCGAGGGAACCTTAGTTGGGCTCTCCTATTCTTGCGGCCTAAGCAAGAGATAACTACTAATACGAGGCTCTTGGCCAGTATAAAAATTAAGTTCGTTGAAGTGGTCCCCTCGAATTGATTACTGGTTCAAAGTGTGACTCAATTGTTTTTGGTAAAGAAAAATATTTGTCGTTGTAATGAAAATAAAAAGTGCGAAACTTTAACGTAAATGGCGGTAATTTTAATCTAAACCTAATTGAAATAAATGACGAGAAATTAAAACGAGACGAAAAGTAAATAAGGCAATTAACGTAAATAACGCAAACTTAAAACTATCCTAAAGGCAAACTTAAACTTAAACTAAAGACAAGCTTAAAATAAATCTAAGGCAAGAAATCTTAAAGTTCGACTAAGGAAAAAGGTGGGAAAAGTAAAGCTTAAGAATTTAAAAACATAAACTTAAAATAAACTAAAAACAGCTCATTCGGAATAAACCTTCGTTCGGAATAATTACTCGTTCGGAATGTCACCTTCGTTCGGAATAGTTCTTCTTCACTCGGAATAATTACCTCATGCGGAATAAAAGCTTCATCCGGAATACTTGCTCATCCGGAATAACCAAAAGATCACCTTCACCCGGAATAAAGTCTTTCGTTCGGAATAATCAAGAAAAATCACTCATTCGGAAACTTTCCTTCATCCGGAATGTAATACTCATCCGGAATAAACACTCATCCGGAATAAAAAAGCTTCGTTCGGAATATCTGTTTATTCGGAATATCAGCTTGGTTCGGAATATAGCCTTGATGCGGAATAATTTAGACTAAGAGCTTCATCCGGAATATAGCTTCATCCGGAATATGTGGTTCATCCGGAATATAACCTTCGTCCGGAATAATTCCCTTATTCGGAATAATCACAACAAAACCTTGATCCGGAATAAAAGGTTTATCCGGAATATTGCTTTATTCAGAATAACCTGCTGATTCGGAATACCAAACTGATCCGGAATGATTTCTTGGTTCGGAATATGAAGCTTGGTTCGGAATAACCTGGGCAAACAAACAGCGAAGAACAAGGAAGAACAAAAAGCTACGAATCTAAACCAATCTAACCAAAATCAACCAAAAGATTAAATCAAACTAACCAATAAACATCTAACAATCATAAACTATCAATCTAAATCAATAAAACTAACAATAGTAATCAAAATAATCAAAACCCACTTAATCAAATCAATAAAAATCAAAGAACATAAACATAAACATAAAGTATGAAGATTAAAGATTAAAAAGAAAGGTAGATATGAGATTAACAAGAAAAGTAAAGATTCAATAACATAAAAAGGAAACTTACTTGAATTTAAGGAATTAAAGTGCAAGACAATTAATTAAATGACATGAATTTAAAGTGCAAGTAATTAAAAGTGGGAGACTAATTGTCAACCAAGAAAAAAATGAAACTAATGACTCTATTTATAGGGGAGGAGGTGATTAGTGGAAGGAAGCTTCCTCTTCTCTTTCTTCTTTCTTTAATTATCATTTAATCCTTCGTCTTTAGTCTTTAATCTTTTAAATTCTTCGACCTTTCAGACTTTGTCTCGGGATTACTTTAACTCGTCTTGTAATTTCTTCATAAATTAGACTTGAGTTCTTCGGCTTTTTTAAACTTCCGTCTTTAGACTTTTTCTTCGATAAATCATCAGAATAAGCCTTGGACTTCCGTTCTTTTTTTTGCACTCTTGATTTCTTGACTTCGTCTTTTGTCTTTTTCTTCGATAAAAGCCCGTGAAATCCCGTGTTTTCTTCCCTTTTTACATTTTGATCCTAAAATCACAACAAAAACACAAACCACGCATAATTCCGACATTTACGACATAAAATACACGTTATGGTCTTGTTTTTTTCATTATAATTAAGTGGTAAAAGGATGGGTGTTTACACACCTATCAAATCCCCTACACTTGACCATTGCAATGTCCTCATGCAATGCATTAATTACAAAGCAAGATTACACTTTTCATCACAATCAATCCACATTGGCCTGTATTAAAGAGATAGAAAATAACAAAGCAAGTAAAGAAATCAAAAACTTACCTTAGGGTTTTGGAATGTCATGAATGATTATCATCCTCAAGTTTCACGTTCCTCAAACCAAGCTTAAAAACGAGATCATTGTTATTATAAGTTAGCAAACTAACATGAACTCATGTGGGCCAATTATTCACTTAGACTCCCGTATTCCTAGGTGTATCTCTTATATTTTATTCTTGTCTTGAATGATCACGAGGATGCATTGTTGACTTATTTCGATAGTTATTTAGGCTGAAAATAAAGTAGGACGATTTAATCAATAGTTAGCTAAAGGACAAAATATTTTAAAACTGCTTCTCGGGACCTCATAAAGTTCATATCTTGGCATAACTCGCTTCACGATTTGAGACCTTTCTCGGACCGATACTTGGCAGCGACTTCATACTTCAAATCTTGAGAGACGTTCATGAAATAATGGTCTTCTCTTCATAATAGGAATTTCTTCACTTGAAGTTCTGAGAGATTCTTCATACTTGGACCACGACTTCTTCATTTTCTCCAATCTTTATTTGGGATTTTGATATACAACGATCCGCCTCCTTTTAGGACTGGGATCTATTTATCCTCATACCTTGCTAGGGTCTTTTCGGATAGACTTCTCCATGATCTTTAGGGGAGTTTTTGCTTTTCGTCGTGTGTCTCGATCCTTCATATTGATTTTTGATCAATGATTCTTCACATCACTTTGGGATCTTTAGCAACAAAATGTAGCCCTGATGCCTTGTTAGGGCCTTTTCGGACTCGCCAATCTTCTCATCCCGCTTCAATAAGTTATGCCTTGGCTATGAACTCTAATCCATACCGAGCAACTTTAAAACGATCTTGGCTAGAAGCTAAGTAACTTTTCAAATCGTACAACCTTATTTATTGCAGATAAATTTATTAGCAAGCGATGGGAGGATAGGCTCATAATTAACTCACATAAATTCACGAAAGAATACCAAACTTATAATTGACTCTATCATCTCTCGTTCTCCATAATTTAAAATCTCAAGGAATGAGATTCGTGGATGCTTAACCAATTAAATCAAAGTTTTGGGTTTTCGAGTCATCTATAGGATCTTGCAAATTCTTAGACTTTTTCAAGTTTAGAAATCGCATTCTAAAGTTCCCTTGATAAACGACTCTCTAGGATCAATTATAGGAACTTGCGAAAAGTTCTTGTTCTTAACCCGTGAGAGTTAAGACTTTCGCGTTTTATAGCTCCCTATATAAAAGTCTAGCAAAACTTGACTTAAACACGTTAAGAATACTACTAAGAGTAAACTTAGATAAGTAAACTCGGGTTGAGTCAAAAGATTCACAACGTTTGAAAATTAAAACCACTTTATTAAAATTTATTCTAACAAAGAGAGAAAATAACTATACAAAGGTAAAACTACTAGGCCAAAATAGATCAAAATTTTTGAAAAATGTCGAAAAATTGATTTTCCGGTTAAAATGATGACAAATGCAATGAAAAGGCCACTTCACTTCGATAGAAGTCTCCCCTATACTTGATATAAACATTGTCCTCAATGTTTAAGCATGTGGGAGTAAACTCCCCTACACTTAGGACATTGTGCACGTTATTTAAATCTTGCTAAGGAAAAGACAACTAACGAGATTCCTATTTTAATATTGAGAAATATAAAATAGTGAATCGAAAAGAGTTTAGGATAGAACCAGGAAGACGGAAACACGAAATACGGGTCGTCAAAAATCATCAAGAGTGGATCATTGAGCGCTCGAATCCCTGAGTATGAGAAGAGAGGAAATAGCAAACACCAACGGGTCTCCCCTACACTTAGGATAAAGATAGCTAAAAGATAGATACTTGGGTTGTCTCCCAAGAAGCGCTTGATTTTTGTTAACCGAGTCGTGAGCCTGACTCGACCTTGACTAGCATAGGAAGAACCTTGAAAAACATCCACCGGGATCAAATACATAGTTTTCGTCCATCAAATAGCACAGGCTTAAGGCGAACAAGGCAAGCCAAAGAAGAATAGGTAAGGTTCCCTTAAGCAAATATGGAGCACGGTGGAAGCAAGGGTGATGAGGTGCAAGCATTTCTCTAGTAGTTCCAAAAATCTTTCCTTTTATTGCATCAGATGGATACTGAGATGGCTGAAAAGTTTCAATACCGGGGTCGAACACCTTTTCCTTTAGGGGAAAATAGCACTCAGGCTCAGCAGAATTTGAAGAACATCCGCTAAGAAAATGCACAACCTCGTCCTCAGAAGGTGGACAAAGAGGTGTCAAAACATACGTGCTGCGGATGTTGGTGTCGGTCGGCTTCTTCTCCTTTGTAAGAATTTTCTTTAAATCCGTAGAAGGATAAAGACCATAATCATCAAAGTCCAAAGGAGGGGCATCACTCTCATGAGAGAAGTATGCATTGAGAAAAGTAGAAAAGTCTTCCTCAAATGAGTAGTCATCCAAAGTAGGATCAAGCATGGATGGCGGAGGATCTTCAGCATGAGAAGAATCAATCGAAAGAGTATCAGCCTCATCAAAATCATCATAAGTGGGCATGTCGGGATACTCAGAAGTAAAAGCATCTTAATCATCTCCATCGGAACTAGAATCATCATCATAAGCATCATAGATCGGTGGAGAATCATATATGGGTAAAGGTTCCAAATTGGAGAGAGAATCATCCACATCATCTTGAAACAGTGGATTATCATTGCAAGAATCGTATAGAGGATTGTTGTAGACGACAAGATCATCAAGTACATTAATCATATTCGCTGATTCTCTTCCATAGGATTTGCTTGTAAGCTTCCCCATTTCAAAAACTTGTGCATCATCCCCGACTCTTAAGATGAGTTCACACTTATCCACATATATTAAAGCTCTACCTGTTCTCAAAAATGGGCGTCCAAGTATTAACGGAATACGAGGGTCCATTTCATAATCAACAACGACGAAGTCGACCGGAAAAGTGAATGTGCCAACTTTAATGAACACATCTTCGGCAATACCAACGGGGTAAGCAAAAGTGCGATTTTCAAGCTCAAGGGTCATCTTCGTTGGTGTAAGGTCGGGCAATGATAACTTTTTCCAAACACTTAAAGGCATCAAATTTATACTGGCTCCGAGATCGGCTAAGGCAGTAAATTTGTCGGTTTGGTTAAACGTACAAGGTAGCACAAAACGACCGGGATCTCCAAGTTTTTCCGGAAGTTCTTTAAGAAGGATTGCAGAGCAATTTTCATTCAAGCGAGTATTAACAAACTCGACCATCTTCTCCTTCTTATTAAGCAATTCCTTAAACATCTTGACAAATTGTGGCATTTGGGCAAGAGCTTCAACAAGGGTAAAGGTGACTTTCATGCCGGCAATCTTGTCCAAAAAGTTAGAGACTTGAATGTCATTCTTAGTCAAAATTATAGCCTTGTTGAGTCGAGAAGGGTAAGGAATGCTGGGGTTAGGTGGTGGAGGATTCGTCTTGGGTACTTCTTCATGACGAGGTGGAGGCGGTAGTGGTGAACTGATACTAGGCGTGGGAGTAGTAGGGATAAATGGTGGTGGAGGAGGTGTAGATGGTGTAACTGGGGTGGGATAGATGGTCCTACTAAAGTTGCTCCACTACGGGTAGTAATAGCACTCACATTCGCTCTCGGCTTAGTGACGGTGTTTGAAGGTAGAGAACTCGAAGTAGAGGGTTGAGAGGTGGGTAAGAAACTAGCCAGCATATTCTTAAAATCATTCGTTTGATTGCTGAAGGAGGATTGTATATCATTTCGAAGCTCGGATCTAATGTCATTCCCTTGCTTAGTGATATCCCCTTTCAAATTGATAATTTGGCTTTGCAGATTCTTAATTTGCTCTCCTTGGGTTCTCATTAAAGCTTCAACATCTTGATTGATGGGTGGGGCTTGTTGAGCGGGTGGTTGATAAGGATTAGAAGCTCGAGGTGGGATTTGGTTGCTTCTAGTGTAGTTGTTGTTGGGATTGTGGTTTTGAGGAGAAAAACCGGGTGAAAGATAGTTGTTCGACCGGTAACTTAGCAAATTTCGATCCCCTTGAGGTCGGGCTTAGTAATTTTCGCGTGAATAGTTACCATAAGCCGCATACACGTTTTCCGGATTGCCTTGAGTTGAAGGACAATCAGTGTATGAGTGAGGACCGCCGCATGTCTCACAAGGAATTGCTACAACTTTAACTTGTTGTTGTTGGTTTGTAGCGATGAGCAAGATATTTTTGTTCATTTCGGCCATCATGCGGGTGAATTCGGTCATATCGGGGTTTGCTGAAGTAGAAGAAACATTGACTCTCGGGTTGTTCCTTGAAGATGCGGAGGAATCCCAATTTTTGTGATGTGTAGTCATGTTCTCAATAAGCTCTCTACACTCCTCGGGTCTTCTTTTCATAAATGTGCCACCGGCGGCTGCATTAATCGTATCACGATCACGAAAAGTCAAACCGTTGTAGAAAGTATTAATTAAGGTAACTGGGAGCATGTTGTGGTTTGGACATCTATCGATCAAAACATTATATCTTTCCCAAGCATCAAAGAGAGATTCATCGGGTTCTTGCATGAAACCGCTGATTTGATTTCGAAGGCTCGTGACCATGGATGGTGGAAAGTAGCGCGACAAAAATCGTTGAGTCATGTCATCCCAAGTATGAATGGAATTCTTCGAGAGACGATCAAACCATTTTTCGGCGTGGTGTGATAAAGTAACATCCATAGTAGCACCGGGCAACTTCATGCTTTGAGTAATAGTAATGAACTTGTCGAGGTGCTTGTTGGCATCATCATCAGGCAATCCGCGGAATGGATTAGTTTGCACTTGTTGGATCATGTGATGCTTCAACGAAAACTCCAGAGCCGTGATTTGCATCGGCGCAATCGGTCCTCCTCATCCAAATATGTTGGGTTGACAAAGCTCCTCCATTGTCCGAAGATCGGGCTGTGGAAGAACATTGTTGTTGTTATTGTTGAGGTGCGGTAGATTATTGTTGTTGTTCACACCTGCCATAGATAAATCTTCACGAGTCTCGGGCTCTGGATAAGTTGAAGATCTAGTACGCATACACCTGCAAAAGCAAAAGAAAACAATACCAAAGAAATAGACAATATATACACTATAAAGAAAATAAAATCTTTTTGGATTTTTGAAATTTTTTTAATTTTTATGGATTTTAACAATTTTTAATTTTTATGGTTTTTGAAAATTTTTAAGCAAGAAAAATAACGCTCACGAATGAACGGATCCCGAAAAGCAACACGTCTCTCACAGAAAACCGTTAATCTTTACGAAAAGAGCCGGCAGCGGCGCCATTTAATACGAGGCTCTTGGCCAGTATAAAAATTAAGTTCGTTGAAGTGGTCCCCTCGAAATGATTACTGGTTCAAAGTGTGACTCAATTGTTTTTGGTAAAGAAAAATATTTGTCGTTGTAGTGAAAATAAAAAGTGCGAAACTTTAACGTAAATGGCGGTAATTTAAATCTAAACCTAATTGAAATAAATGACGAGAAATTAAAGCGAGACGAAAAGTAAATAAGGCAATTAACGTAAATAACGCAAACTTAAAACTATCCTAAAGGCAAACTTAAACTTAAACTAAAGGCAAGCTTAAAATAAATCTAAGGCAAGAAATCTTAAAGTGCGACTAAGGAAAAAGGTGGGAAAAGTAAAGCTTAAGAATTTAAAAACATAAACTTAAAATAAACTAAAAACAGCTCATTCGGAATAAACCTTCGTTCGGAATAATTACTCGTTCGGAATGTCACCTTTGTTCGGAATAGTTCTTCTTCACTCGGAATAATTACCTCATGCGGAATAAAAGCTTCATCCGGAATACTTGCTCATCTGGAATAACCAAAAGATCACCTTCATCCGGAATAAAGTCTTTCGTTCGGAATAATCAAGACAAATCACTCATTCGGAAACTTTCCTTCATCCGGAATGTAATGCTCATCTGGAATAACAAAGCTTCGTTCGGAATATCTGTTTATTCGGAATATCAGCTTAGTTTGGAATATAGCCTTGATGCGGAATAATTTAGACTAAGAGCTTCATCCGGAATATAGCTTCATCCGGAATATGTGGTTCATCCGGAATATAACCTTCGTCCGGAATAATTCCCTTATTCGGAATAATCACAACAAAACTTTGATCCGGAATAAATGGTTTATCCGGAATATTGCTTTATTCGGAATAACCTGCTGATTCGGAATACCAAACTGATACGGAATGATTTCTTGGTTCGGAATATGAATCTTGGTTCGGAATAACCTGGGCAAACAAACAGCAAAGAACAAGGAAGAACAAAAAGCTACGAATCTAAACCAATCTAACCAAAATCAACCAAAAGATTAAATCAAACTAACCAATAAACATCTAACAATCATAAACTATCAATCTAAATCAATAAAACTAACAACAGTAATCAAAATAATCAAAACCCACTTAATCAAATCAATAAAAATCAAAGAACATAAACATAAACATAAAGTATGAAGATTAAAGATTAAACAAGAAAGGTAGATAAGAGATTAACAAGAAAAGTAAAGATTTAATAACATAAAAAAAAGAAACTTACTTGAATTTAAGGAATTAAAGTGCAAGACAATTAATTAAATGACATGAATTTAAAGTGCAAGTAATTAAAAATGGGAGACTAATTGTCCCTATTAGCCAACCAAGAAAAAAATGAAACTAATGACTCTATTTATAGGGGAGGAGGTGATTAGTGGAAGGAAGCTTCCTCCTCTCTTTCTTCTTTCTTTAATTATCATTTAATCCTTCGTCTTTAGTCTTTAATCTTTTAAATTCTTCGACCTTTCAGACTTTGTCTCGGGATTACTTTAACTCGTCTTGTAATTTCTTCATAAATTAGACTTGAGTTCTTTGGCTTTTTTAAACTTCCGTCTTTAGACTTTTTCTTCGATAAATCATCAGAATAAGCCTTGGACTTCCATTATTTTTTTTGCAGTCTTGATTTCTTGACTTCGTCTTTTGTCTTTTTCTTCGATAAAAGCCCGTGAAATCCCGTGTTTTCTTCCCTTTTTACATTTTGATCCTAAAATCACAACAAAAACACAAACCACGCATAATTCCGACATTTACGACATAAAATACACGTTATGGTCTTGTTTTCATTATAATTAAGTGGTAAAAGGATGGGTGTTTACACACCTATCAACTACCGAATATAAGTAGATCCTTATTCGCGTAAATAAGGATGGTGTATATCTCTTAACTTAGGCGAATAATAATCTTATTTAGATTATATTCTATTTGATCTTGTCCGATTACGGCCATGATACGTTTAAGATATAACCGCGTACGACAACGGCTTATTGGGCCTCGTGGGCTTTAGGCGTTATGTACGTATGATCCATACTTAATGGATACAGGTAGTACCCTTGGGTCGGGTTATCCAGCCCGACTAGGGACTATATGTCATCACTCACTAAACTCTAAAGTGATGTAAGTATGAGTATGAGTGTGTTAGTTCTCGCTTAACTTGAAAGTGATGTGAGTATGAGAGTTGAGTGTAGATTGGTTCTAGCTAAGATTAGAACTCGACATCTAGCCTTATGTCGGTAAAAAAGATGGGTGACGAGTGGGTTCGAGCTAAGTTTAGAACTCAACATCTAGCCTTATGTCAGTAATGAAGATGGGTGACAAGTGTAGATTAGTTCTAGCTAAGATTAGAACTCGGCACCTAGCCTTTTGTTTTTGAAAATTCTCCTCTTTATTTGGTAATACAGTAAAGAAGATGGGCGACGAGATTAGATTGGTTCTAGCTAGGATTAGAACTCGACATTTAGTTTAGCGTCAGTAATCATCGTAAGCAACGATGAAAAGTTTTTCCGCCAAAAAGGGAGCTTGTGGATATAGTGGAAATCTCGAGTAAGGTGTACTCGAGGAGTAGAGTAGGAATGAAGAGAGAGATTCATTGCCGAACCACTATAAATCTTTGGTGTCTTTCCTTAAGTTGGTTCTTTCCTTATTCTTTACTTATATATGTCTTTACATTTAGCATCTCATTATCATAATCACTTGATATAGCAAATGTTTTGAAACATTGTAAATTGGCCTAACTATTATGAAACAAGTTTTCAAGTGATAGTCACTTCTAATGGCGAACATAATTTTAATTAGGGAAACTATTCAACCACCTTCTAGTTTCTACACCAGCGTTCGGTGCTCAAGCGTTGTGTTGGGAATTTTTTGACTTGGTTTCGTGTTTGTCGCTTGTCACATATATGTTTAGTTTTGTTGTAAGAGTATGGTCAGGTTATAACATGCGTTTGGGTCGATTGAGTATATCATTTTCCATGTTTTTCATTTATGTGTAATGTACGTTTATAGATGACAATGAAATGTATAAAAGCATCTCAGTTTTGATATGAAGCATTGACGATGAAATGGGTAAAGCTATGTTATGACAGCTGTCAACGTTATATTCAACAAAAAGTCAAGATTAATCATAGAGCATAGGTACATAAACGGGGGGGGGGGGGGAATGAAAGGGAAGATAGCGAGCCGTAATCTACACCAAAACTAGTTTCACGTTATTCTCTTTTGATTCATTGTCTCTTTAAGTAAGTGTGTTTTATAAACAATGTTGGTTTCTTATTGGTCTAGACAGTAAATTCTAAATAAGAATGTTCATACAATTACATTATATCATAATCGAAATACATTTATCACTTTCAATGTCATTGTCATGTATTCAACTACTTGATCATACATTGCTAACTTCTAGTACTCGAATCCGGTAGAACCAGTTGTTCCTGTTAGCTAAGAGCATTAAACGAGATTCTCGTTAAATGTTATGAGTTAATAGGAACAAATGACCTTGCATAAAGCTTTGACCCCGGGAACACAACCCAATAGCATGTTGCCACCTAGGGAAACTAAGTTCCTACTCATGACCTAAATGGGTATGCTCCCAATGTGCAATGTATCTATAGAGTGATACGTTATCTCGTGTGTGCCAATTTATGATATAAGGCCTCCCGTAAGACTAGGTGCACTCGTTAAGTAAAAATGCCAAACGGGAACTCACCTGAAGTTGTCACTTAATATGGACAGTTGATCCCACGGATAACTTGTACCGAATGTAGCACGAAGTCTTGCGCATGAAATTAGTTTTTACAAATACAAACACTCGTGTAATGTCATTGGCGGTACGATTACCGCGTTGACACCAAACCCAACAAACGTATTAACTTCATGTACCCGACTTCCGTAAGACCAACTACTCCCATTAACTAAGAGCATTTAACGGGGTTCTCCCTGAACGCTATCAGTTAAAATGAAAAAATGATCTTACAACAAACCTATACGAAAAGACGCATGGAATATGTTTGTGGTGTGCATCATATTAAAAAGGAGACACCTCGATGGGTCCGTGTAAACTCTCGTTCAAAGGTTTTTCGTGAGACCAAATGTCCCTATTAAGTAATAGCGTTTAGCGGGGAACACACTTGATGTGTCACTTAATAGGGACAACTGAGCGAGCGAGAAATCTTTACGAGGCAACGACCCCAGGATTAACTTGGTGAGACCGTGTATACCCGAGTAAAAAAAGATTGCCCTGCCTGGGTAACATGAACAAGGAAAACCCACATATGTTTTTTTTATCTTAAATATAAGCTCAAATGCACAAAAAGATTGTCATTAACATAATTCTCCAGAAAAACATGACCCAAAATCTTTGCTTGTTTAATGGTGATAAATTACTTGTAGAAAGCATACGGCTAATACTTTGGTCCTAAAACAATCATTTTATTTATTTATTTATGTCTTTTAGCCTCTGAGGTTGAAGCTACAATTTGAGTAACATTTTTTGTTATAATTCGAGTCAGTAAGGACTGTTGGTCCCTAGTAATTCGATATGGACTTATTATCTTAAGTAATAACTTATTACTTCGACTCACGTGTGTTGTTTTAACATTAGATAAGAACTATGAAAGATTAAAACAACAATACCAATATACTTTTCAACGTATAGACGTTTATTAGAATCAAATAAAGAATCTATAACCCACTTTGTTTGCGGAATAACAGAGTGGTTTAATGACAATAGGGTTTGATCTCCTCTACTTAAACGTTTAACCAAAGTTAAACTCTAAGCTCCAATCTAAACGTTCATATGCATCTTTGGCTATATGGTTTAGTTGGTATCGAGAGAGAAAGGTTTTCGAGAGTTTAAGCTCTTGTATTGGTTACCTTTCTCTCACAATGTACACTCCTTTATATAGGCAGTGTAAATTAGGGTTTGCATTTTGCATGTACCAATGCATGAGTTTATCCAGTGGGTGGTTTATGCCCATGCTGGATAAACAGTACAAAGTACATAATAAACTATTATAGAAAAGATAAAGGTTGTACTTATATCTGTTGATGCAAAAGTTGGTTGATCCTTGCTAGACCCGAATTAGGCTTAACTCGGGTTGGCTGGGTACCGGCTCCTGCACCAAGTGAATCGTCTGGTTGGGATCCTGCACACTAAACGACACGCGTTAAGCTTACCGTGGGAAGGTTTCCCACGATTAAACTCCAGCGTGAGAGTAAGTAATCGATTTAGGGTTATATGTGAGTTTAGAGAGAATTGTGATACCTTTGTAGAACCCTTGGGGGTTCCTTTTATAGGCAGTGAAACCCTAGTGGGCTTTCACTGATCCTTCGGCCCCAAGGAAGAGATAAGCACCAGAATTAGAATGATTGTTATCTTCTAATCCTGGTAGTGAATATCCTCTCTTATTGGGGTAAAGATATGCCTAGACAGAATATTATTCTGTCTAACCCTATGTCGGCCGTATCGGCCGTACCAGGCCGTGGGCCGCACACGTGTGTGCGGTTACTGTTCATTCAAGCCCATAAGCCTGACTGACATTATCCTACCCATATGTGATGGGCCGGTTACAGGTAGTACCCTTGGGCCGTGTTCATGACCCGGCTGGGGACTATACGTCATCATGTCCCCCCAGTCTAGTTGTTACAACCGTAGGTGGAACCTCTAGACTACAAAGATGCTCCCGGACGTACCAAGGAAATCATAACAAAGGACAAAAGATGCTCGACGCATAGTAGCCGAGACAAATTAAATATATCATTAAATGTCAAGTCTTACGTTAGAGCCGCATAACCCGACATGAACAACTGTTCATCTGACTTGTTTGACTGACAAAAGTGCAGACAGTCAGAACATTGAGCAGTGCAAACGTGTGGGTCAGACATGACCCGTGGGTCCCATCTGACGTTTCACTTGCCACTTGCCCCCTAGCCACACGATTAAGAATAGTGGCCAACACGTGTCACATATCCAACAGGCTGTGACCCTTAAGGTAACCCTATAAATAAGTCACCCCTACGGCTGTGTGAAACACACAGTTCACAACCTCCATTTCTGCCATTAAAGCTTTTCTCTTATCTTGAACCAAGTACGCACGGATCCCTTCACACGTAGGTTAGAATACCACGTCCTTACACTCTTTTTTAGTAATGGCTAATAGAAACAGCCCTACCATCGGATCCGTGCTAAATGTCATGACCCAAGACCAGTTAAACCATTTTTGTACAAATTACTTCATCCCTTCCAACCTACACCCCTCACTTCCTGGCGTCGGAGACCTCATAACTGAGGCTCCAGCGGGTAAGATAGGCCTCTATACTCGCCTGTTTGACGCGGCGAATTACCGCATCCCTTTCACCCACTTTCTCGTAGATTTGTTAGGATATTACAATGTACACATTAGTCAACTCCACTGCATAGGTGCCTGTAAAATTAGCCAGTTCGAGATTCTTTGCCGTGCTAGGAGAATCCCCCCAACCGTAGAGTTATTTAGGTTGTTTTACACCCCCAACTTAGTGAACGGTTGGGTATCTTTCAAAAAACGAGCCTCCAACAGCCCACAATCACACAACAAACCAATGGATTCACTGAAAAATTGGTATGATCATTACTTTTTCATTGACGCAGTGGTATGGCCGGGTGATTTCGTTATTAGGACCAGATTCCCGCACGACCCCAAGCCGCACACCAGTACATACAATCCCCTTCACTCTCAAGAGTTAGACCTAAATAGGACTGGATTCCACCGAAACCTACCCGAATCATTCTTATGCTTGCTAGGAATTAGCCGCAATTACTTTGGTCCCTCCAATAGGTATCCTGTTTTTTGGAGAAGACAGGGCGAAGGTAGGCTAATCATCCATACGTCAATAAGAATGTATGCATGTGTTTGTATAACAACTAACATCTATTGTTTTGTGCTGGACAGAAATGAACTTTTTTGGACTGTTGCGTCAGGGCGATCCAAAGCTTGTGCCGGAAGGTCTCCGTCCTCTGCGTGAAAATGAACAGCCCCTCCTTGAGCACACCCGACCAGTGACGGTTGCCTTGGAAGCCGTGCCTGATCCCCATTCTGACGAAGAACATGGAGACCATGGTGATGGTAACCAGATGAACCAAGGAGGGGCCGGGCCCTCCTCGCCTCATAGAGAACAACAGGGAGACAACATTGAACAAACCGACTCCAGCATTCGCCGATTGATGGGCGATGATGATGATGATGAAGTGCAGCAACATGTCAACTTAGACGAAGAGGAGGAAGCCGAAGAGGAAGTTGCTGAACTCACAACGCAGCCCCTCACCAGGCGCACCCGGAAGAGAGGAAACCGTACGAGAGGGACTGCATCGGTGGAAATTGGTGAACACAATGCTCCCGCCAAAAGGCTTCGAGAGGACCACCCCATGTATCAATCTGTTGGGAGTGCCACCCAGGGTTCCGAGGCTAACCGGGCCGCTCATGTCGATCCCGTCACACAAATTGCCCCAACCGCCTCCGAAGGAGCAAGAAGCAATATGTAAGAAACCATCTCCATATGCAAGAATTTTCGCTTCCTCTTATTTATTTTTTTAAAAAACATACTTAAGATATTCGTAATACTCATGTCGCAGGGACAACCAAGCTGGTGCCGCGCCTCCTTCTGACACCCAAGTGAATAAGGAGAAAGGAAAAGCTGTCGAAGAAGACCCCGCGGCCCCCACAAAGTCCGGCCCTGTGTTTGAAGATGGTTCACCCCTGGTTTCCCAAGACTTCCCTTCATCCGGCGCTCCCCAACCTTTCAACCCTATATGGACTATTACCACGGCGTCGCGATTGAGGAGTGCTGACGAGTGCCGAGAGTACCTCAATAACTGCATACCACCAAGCTTGGTGCAAGAGGTAAACTCGCTCAGTCATGCGGATTTGGCAGATGAGTATAATGGGACACTGGTACATCAGATGGCGATGGGAACCTCAATGAGGGTTAGGTTTGAAGCTGCGCTTGGGCACGTGGACTCTCTCAAGAGGAAAGTTGGACGGAGAGAAAAAATGATTGAAGATAATGAAGCCCTGATTGCTGACCTCCAATCCAAACTAGCGACTGTTGAAGCAACCATCAAAACACAATCAACCCGTGCGAGTGAATACGATCAGCAAGTAGCCCACCTGGAGTCTCAACTAGATGCTGCAAACACCAAGGTACATATCCGTGCCGCACCACCCATATATACTAAATAATGAATGTGCTAACACGCTTTTCACTATAGGTAACTGATGAGATGGCATTTATACATGATCTCATCGTTCTTTTCGGGCTTTAAATGCATTAAAATGTCATAAAAATACCATATATATGCTTGTGTTTGTTTACTTGTGTATTTTAGGTATGGATATCGTGAAAAAGACAAAAGATCACAAGATACAAGGAAAAACGAACACGAGAAACGAAGCCGTGCAATGAACCGGGCCCTAATCATGGAATTTTCATCAAATACCCTTGAAGACTTGAAGACAAAACAAGATTGATCCTCAATGAATGAAGAAATGACACTTAAAACCCTTGTATATTAATAATTACAAGTTTGGTCCCTTAAGTTTGTCAAAATTGCAAAAAGGTCCTTCAACTTTGAAGAAATGGCAAGATTAGTCCCTCAACAATTTCAAATTGCCAATTATGGTCCCTCATGAAGTTTAAGAGACATTGAAGACCTTTGAAGATCAACATTGTCCAAGATTAGTCCTTGAAAAATCACCAAATCGCCTTTGAAACATCTTTATGGAAAGTTTGTGCCAAAATTGTCAAGTGATGAAACTTAAATACAAAGGGGATGCAAGTTTTAGGCTGAAAATCTTTAAAAGCCAAAAATTCCAAAAGACAAGGACCAAAAGTGACAACTCCCAAACATTTAAATAAAAATGCGCCTAACACCCAACCCACCCCTATTTTCGGATCAAATGGGTAGTGTTCATCATTTTTTACTTCCCAGAAATTACCACCACAATTACTTGGGTAAAACTCAATTAAACTTGCACACACTTAATTCACACACTCCAAAACCCTTCCCACTCCTAAAAACCTGCATCCCACTCATGTGCACCAAAACCCCAATTCCCCAATCCACCAATCACATCATTTCTTAACCTCCAAGACTAGTGACGTGGCAAAATGAACGTCCAAGATGATATGCTTGCTCACAAAGCAAAATTTAAAGGCCAAGATCAAATGGACAGCTCATATGCACTCAAAATCATTCAAGGGCACATTTGGGATTTTCTATGTATTAGGGTTTTATGTTTTTAGCCTTCTAGTATCTTCTTAGGACTCTATAAAAGGAGCTCACAACTTGTGTGAAGCCCTTGTTCCAGTTTCTAGTCTCTCACATGTAATTCCTTTTTAAAGAAATAAAAAGTTTGGTTTTTGAAATATTCAAGTGTAATTCCTTTTTTATTGTTTTTAAAAGTTTGTGTGTTGTGAGGAGATTGATTCTGAGTTCCACTTTTATTTGGTTAAGCAACTTTGATTTTCAAAGTTGTTTAAGGTTTTGAGATTTTGAGAGATTTTGGTAAAATCTTCTCAAAGGTATTTTGGTGTTCTTAGGTTGATGTTATTGGTAATATAGGGTTTTAGAAAACATATTTGGAAGTTTGAAAAGGTTTTGGAAAGATTTAAGAGAAAGAAAAGAAAATCAAAAATATATATTATTACTTGTTTTTGTGTTTTCTTTCTTTGTTTTGTGTTCAATAGGTTGAAGGCTTGTTGATTTGGTTCAGCTCCAACCCGAGTTGGATTGGAGGAGGATTTTCATCCTCTAGGTTCTTGGATGTAAGAACCTTAGGTAAACTCCTTTTTCTTTTGAAAGTTCATAAAAGTGCTAGTTTATATGATCTTATGTGATTTTGTTACTAAGTGTGTTATAGATAGTGGATTTGTGTTCTCAAGTGTTGTTATGCATGTTTTGAGATATTGGAACAAGTTTGCATAGGGTTTGTAAGGTTTTTCTTTGTTAAAATTGGTTTTCAAAAAGTTAAAAGGGTGTTTGGCAACAGGTTTAAGCAGGTTATAATCATTGATTTGTGTTGCTAAAAGATGTTAGGTTACTAGATTAAGGTTAAGTTAGATGTTAGTAAGATGGTAATATAGTTTGGCACACGTTTTGAGCAATTTTGTTGAGTTTAAAAAGGATAAAGGGTGTTAAAAATCTGCATAAGTGTTAAATTGCTTGGTTTTTCATGATTTTGATGCTTAATCTTTGATCCTTGTTGTTATTTGTATGTTACTTGACTCCTTGAGCTTCAATAAGCTCAAGGGTGCCCAATTGTCCAAAAGTAATCTCCAAACAAGCTCATTGCCAAGCCCTCTTGGCACCAAAAAGTGTGCACTCACACTGTTCCATCAGTGTTCAACAAACCTGGCACGTTTTGCAAGTTGCGGCGCAAGACAGAAGGTTGCGGCGCAACTGGCAGAGCTGCTGATCTTGGTGATCCCGTTACACTTGTTGCGGCGCAAGACAACTACTTGCGGCGCAACTAGTGACTTTTATTTTTTTTGGAGTGTTTTAATATTATTTTATTAATTAATTTTCAAAATTTTATTTTTCTTTCTTTTTCATTTTTCCTAGGTTCTTTGTCATTGATTAGGACTATTTCCATTTTTTGATTATTTTTATAACTTTTAGATTTATTTTTATAATTATTTTAAGTTTAATTAGTTTTTAATTACTTTTAATCATTTTTAGAGTTTTAAAAATAGCTTTAATAGGTTTTAATTTTTAGAAAATTACTTTTTAGTCTTATAATAATATAAGTTGAGTAATTATTCAATAAAATCATATTTTTGACATTTGAATTAATTAAATTTAATTTTAGGGCTTTAATTAGCATTTAAAATTAATTATTTAATTAATAAAAGGTTTTAAAATATCTTTATTGGATTTTTGTCTTTATTTATATTATTTTAGACTTGTTTTAGTCTTTTTAATCTTTTTCTTGATTTTTTGTTTTTGGTTTTAATAATTTTTAATTTTAGTGATTTTTCTACGGTTTTACGTTTTCATCGTATCCGTCTTTTCTTCTTCTCACCCCCATTCTTCTTAATATTAATCTCAAATAAATACAAGTTAATTCACAACACCATACCTCCTTGGGAAACGAATCTTTCATCTCATTTTAAGTGATTGTGGGTCATTAGTGTTGATTTTTCCTAAAATCGTCACTCGATACTTACCGCTCATATTTAGTTGCTTGTTTTTCCTAAAGCAAGTTATCTAAATTTTACCGCAATCATTTTTGGCGCCGCTGCCGGGGAGGTGTGTCGTGTCTTAATTTGGAAAATTTTGTTTTTAATATTATCCATAATAGTATTTGTGTTAAGTGGAACTCCATTAACACGTATTATCGGTTTTCTCGGTTTTTCTTTGTGAATATTATTAATATATTGTATTAAGTATCACAATAAACATACAATATCTCCAAAAGTGTGAAAACACAACCTTGATTCGGGATTTCATCACTCGATCATTGTATTCGAATCTCAAACAAAAAGAAAAGGCAAAAATAGATAAATACTTTCGAGAAGCTCGATTTTGAAAGATACGAACTATAAGGTGGGTATAAGGCGGGTATTATAAAATATACCCTAAGGAAAAAGGCTCTTAAGTGCTTCGCGCCGCCTCGTTTCCCCGCTTGCTTGTGAGTATTTTGAGATTGAAAGCTAATCGAGGGTTTTGCCGCCCAAAGTATTAATACGTATACTATATTTGCTTGGTTTTCTTTGTGATTAAACCCTCGTGAACAATTTGGTTTTCACCAAAGTTCTAAAGTCATTCGAAGGCGTTCACTCCACGTGATCGTTTTCATTCCTTTGAGGCTTCTTTAATCAAGAGTTTGATTCGAGGAGAGATTTTGTAGATTGTTGTCTACAAAGATACACCAAAATCCAAAAAAATTAAATATCATCAAAAACACAAAAAAATTGAAAATCCACAAAACAACCAAAAAGAATCTTCTTTGCTCACCTCCCATTCTTCGTGAAGTTTATGATCACTCGTAACCAAGCTAAACGAGCTCGTAAACGTCTTCAAAAGCAAGCCAATCAATCGTTGATTGTTGAAGAACCTCCAATTGTTGAACCTATTATAGAACAAGAAGTCGTAATGGCTAATCGTACTATGATGGAGTTGCTACAAGCACCCACCGAGGGTTTTGGAGAGGCCATTGTTATTCCCGCCATCCTTGCGGAGAATTTCGAAATTAAGACGGGTTTAATGTCGATGCTACAAGCAAACAAGTTTCGAGGACATGAGAAAGACAACCCGCATTACCATATTAGGAATTTCAACCGTCTCACCGCCACTAGCAAATTCAAAGATGTTCCGCATGACGCCATTAAGATGATGTTGTTTCCATATTCGTTGGATGGACCCGCAAAAATTTGGCTCGAGAAAGAACCGCCAAATTCGATTTTGACATGGGCCGATCTCGTTTCTAAGTTTGTGAACAAATTTTTTCCACCATCGAAAACAACACACTTAAAAAATGAGATTTCACGATTTGTGCAACGTAACAATGAAAGTTTTTCTATGGCATGGGAACGATTTAAGGAGATGTTACATGAATGTCCTCATCATGATTTTTCGGAATTGCATCAAATAGATACTTTTTATAATGGGCTTAATGATCATGAACGAGATTATTTGAATGCCGCCGCGGGTGGTAATTTTTTGTGCAAGACGACAAATGAGGCTTTACAAATCATTGAAAATCGATCTAAGGTTTATAGCCCTCGTAACACACCGAGTGTTGCCAATATGGGTTCGTCATCGTCATCACAATCGTCTCGTGGAATTAATGCCTTACATGATGAAGCTAATGAGGAAAATCGGTTTTTTGATAGATTTGCTAATCTAATGTCCCATTGGAAGGCTCAAGAAGCTTCCAATTCCGCTTCGGTTAAAGCGGTTGCTAAGAGTTGTTTATCGTGTGGAGGAGCTCATGATTTATCCGAGTGCATTACCGCGGATGGTAACACTTCGAGTGCTTACGTAGCAACGGGAACTTACAACCAAAACGGCCAAGGTTCCCGCCAAAATCAAGCTCCACCAAATCAAAATGCTAACAATTATCGAAACAACAACCAAGGTAATTACCAAGGCAACACACGCAATTACAACAAAGGGAATTATCAAAGTGGGAATGGACAAATCTCTAATCAAAACCAAAACCGTGATTTTCAAAATACTACACAAGGTTTTCAAAATGCTCACACGAAAAATTTGCAAGGAGAATTTTTAGATTATGCAAAAGCAAACGATGCAAAATTTGATAATATGCAACGTGAGATGATTAGCTTAAGGTCCGAGTTGAAAAACGAGCTTAAAAATGAACTTGCTAATGAACTTAAAACTCATGCAAACAAAATGGAAGGAAATGTCCAACGTCTTCAACAAAACCAACAAAAGATGGAATTAGGACAACATGAGATTAAGCAAGAGTTATTGAAAGCGGATGCTAGGCAATCAAAATTTGAGGACCGAATGGCTAAGATGTTCGAAGCTATCATGTGTAAGCCCTCTTCTTCGGGTGGTCTTCCTAGTGATACCATTAACAACCCGAGGGGAGAATTGAAGGTTGTTGCTACACGAAGTGGTAAAACTTTCAAGGAACCAATCTCTCGTCCAAGTACTTCTACGGAGAAGGAAATAGAGAAAGAACCCGAGGTGATGGTCGAAAAGGAGCACATTACAATCCCACGAAGTACCGCTCAAACCACACCTACGGTTACACCAATACCAATTATGGAACCCGAGATTCCAAGGCCGTTGCCTAATGACCAACCCACACCACCTTTACCTTACCCTTCGAGACGAAACAAAGAGAAGGCACAAGAAAGGAACAATTATCAATTTGAGCTATTTATGAAAATGTTTCGTGATTTGCATTTTAACATAAGTTTTGCCGATGCTTTAATCATGATGCCTCGATTCGCCGCAAACTTCAAAAGTATGCTAAACAACAAAGAGAAGTTACAACAAACGTCTAGTTGTTCATCGGTTTTTCTAAGCCGCATACCACAAAAAGTCGGTGATCCCGGTAAATTTTTGATTCCGTGTGCTATACAAGATATGGAGGAATGCTACGCCTTGGCCGATCTTGGCGCTAGTATTAATTTAATGCCTCTCGAGACTTTCAAATCGCTTTCGCTTCCGGCTCTTACTCCTTCGAACATGTCCATCGAGATGGCCGATCATTCTACGATCATGGCATGTGGAGTAGCCGAGGACGTTTTCGTTAAAGTCGGAAAGTTTTACTATCCCGTTGACTTTATCGTTGTAGATATTCCCATCGATCGAAAAGTTCCTCTCATTTTGGGTCGTTCATTTTTGGATACATCAAGAGCACTTATCGATGTTCATGCTCGAAAAATCACCCTTCGTTTCAATGAAGAAGAACTTGTCATCAATGCAACACAAAACTCCAATCTTTCTCATGTATATTCTATTGCAACTTTAAACCATGGTGACTCAACCAATGTCATTTGCAAAGAATTTTCACCAAGAGTTTTAGGGAATGTCTCCAAAAACAATCTACCATTTCCTCCGCCGGTGGAGGTTATGAGTACTAAGCCTACAAAGAAGAAACCATCAATACTTGAATCGAAAAATCCTTCACCTTCATTCTTGAAAAGTGTTGATAAGTTGCCGGTTTCCACGGAAGATCTTTCGGATGATGAATATGTAGACCCCGATGGGGAGGTTTTCTTCGTCGATAAACGTTTTGAGAACTTGCCACCACCAAAACAAAAACGGTTTCAAAATGTGAGAATTTTTAGTGTAACTAACATCGTCTTAGAAACACCAAATATTTTCGACATAATCAAAAAGGGTTTTCATAAGGAGAGTTTAAAAGATAACAAAGGAAAAGATCTTAAATGTAATTTAATTGATTTTTCTACAAATCTAACTCCGTCATCACCGCGTGCTTTGAGTGCTACAAACTCGTCTACTCCTTTTGACGATGTTTTGTGTGGTTCTAGTATGGGGGAAGCCCCTTATGTTCCCTCATCCTTGTCCACCGAGGACGAGATATTCGATCCCGGAATTTCATGTAAAGGGAAATCTCGGTCTTCCACCGATGCAATAAATGGAAAATCTTTCTATTTGCTTGGTGCGAGTCTACCTCGAGTAGCTCAAACGTTTGTCTTACCAATTGTCTCACCCTTCTACTTCTCATCTATTTTCTTCAAACTCTTTGAGTTTATGGCACATGTTCAAGTGACGTTGAATTGTTTTTCCCATGAAAACGAGAACGCCATCTTCGACCCCGGTATTTTGCATCATCTAAGGACTTAGTCCTTTATACCGGTTGCTTTTTGGGCCTTGTTTATCATGTAAGCCCCATTGACCATACCATGATATCCCTAAATGTTCACATTTTGAGGGGATCGAGTCGAGCTCATGACTCGGTAATCAAAAACGAGGTGCCTCGTGGGGGAGATCCCATGCTTATCTTTATGCTTATTATTCACTAATAAGGGGACTTGTACCCTTCCAACTCGTTGTCTCGTGGTTGTTTGTGATTGTGTTATCTAGATCATCATCATCGTCTACGATTGAAGACTCTCGTGTTCGTTTACGTGAGCCTCCATCGTTCGTTTGAAGAAGTTTTTCACGATTCCATGACATATCCTTTATTGTTCTAACAATTATCTTTTAGCATAATTAATAAACGGCTTTAGATATATTGTTGATCACCCTTTCCATGCTAGATCCTAAGCATTCGATTCTTCGTCTCTAGTATGGGGGTGCTCCACCTTTAGACTCGAAACATTGAGGACAATGTTTACTTTTAGTATGGGGGGTGAATAGATACTTGCTTTGCTACGCCCTCACGTTTTCCAACCTTCAATGTTTTGTTTTGCTAATAAGGCTAAAAATGGCCAAATTTTAAAATTTTTCTTAGTTTTCATAAGTGTTTTTAAGACACGAATGTATATTTTCCGATGGAGAGAATAAGAGTTAATTTTTGACTTGATGGGCATTTGGAGCCATTTACATTCCTTAACCCGCTCAATTCAAGTTTTGCTAGACTTTTATATAGGGAGCTTTAAAACGCGAAAGTCTTAATTCATACGGGTTAAGAACAAGAACTTTTCGCAAGTTCCTATAATTGATTCTAGAAAGTCACTTATCAAGGGAACTATAAAACGCATTCTCTAAACTTGAAAAAGTCCAAGAAAGTGCAAGATCCTATAGGTGGCTTGAAAACCCAAAACTTTGATTTGATATAGTCTTAATGAAAGCTAATCCAAATTTGGCTTAATTTTGACTTGCATGGCTAAGTATTCACGAGTCTCTTTAATTAGAGGTCTTTAAATAGTGAAGAACGAGAAATGATAGAGTTAGACAAGTGATCATGCTAAACGTAGAACATAAAAGTGTTCTTTCAAAAACTCATATGTTTTTAATTGTGGCTTTTTCTTCCCATAAGATCAATGCATTAGGAATAAAACATAATTGCAATAAGTAAGGTCGTACGATTTGAAAGGTTACTTAGCCTCTAGCGCAAGATCGTTTAAAAGTTGCTCGGGGTTGAATAGAGTTCATAGCCAAGGCATAACTTATTGAAGCGGGACGCGAAGATTGGCGATCATCCAAAAAGGCCCTAACAAGGCATGAGGAGCTCTATTTTTGCTAAAGATCCAAAGATGATGTGAAGTATCATTATTCCAAAATCAATATGAAGGATCGAGACACACGACGAGAAGCAATTACTCCCCTAAAGAATGGAGAAAGTCTATCCAAAAAGACCCTAACAAGGTATGAGGATGAATGTATCCAAGTCCGAAAAGGAGGCGGATCATTGTATATCAAAATCCAAAGTAAAGATTGAAGAAAAATGATGAAGTCGTGGTCCTATATGAAGAATCTCTCAAAAACGTCAAGTGAAGAAATTCCAAATATATGAAGAGAAGACCATAATTTCGAGAACGTCTTCCCAAGATTTGAAGTATGAAGTACATGCCAAATATCGGTCCGAGAAAGGTCTCAAATCGTGAAACGAGTTATGCCAAGATATGAACTTAAGGAGATACACGAGAAGCCGTTTTAAAAGATTTTGTCCTTCGGCTAACTATTGATCAAATCGTGCTACTTTGCTTTCGGACTAATAACTACTCAAATAAGTCAATATGAATCACTTGTGATCCATGACAAATAGATAAAAAATGCTAGTAACCCATTTCCTTTTATAATAACTAGGATTGCGGGAAGAAAAAGTATTACACAATTTGAACGTATGAGTAGTGTTAGCATTGTGACTTGTACCAACAATGATCTTGTTTTTGCACTTAGCATGGAATGTATGACAATCAAGGATGACGAAGTTTACTCTAAGGGACATTAACTTGTTTCTATTCTTTGACCCTAAAAGTCACATTTTGGTGATGAAAATCATACATTATGTCTTTACACAATCTCGTAGTATGTTGCAAGTCTTTTACTCTTCAATAAAGGTTAATAAAATTGAACTTTGGTGATGCTTAGATACTTTATTCTAGCATTGCGTGAGGGCACGGCAATGGCTTAGTATGGGGGAGTGATGAGATGGCATTTATACATGATCTCATCGTTCTTTTCGGGCTTTAAATGCATTAAAATGTCATAAAAATACCATATATATGCTTGTGTTTGTTTACTTGTGTATTTTAGGTATGGATATCGTGAAAAAGACAAAAGATCACAAGATACAAGGAAAAACGAACACGAGAAACGAAGCCGTGCAATGAACCGGGCCCTAATCATGGAATTTTCATCAAATACCCTTGAAGACTTGAAGACAAAACAAGATTGATCCTCAATGAATGAAGAAATGACACTTAAAACCCTTGTATATTAATAATTACAAGTTTGGTCCCTTAAGTTTGTCAAAATTGCAAAAAGGTCCTTCAACTTTGAAGAAATGGCAAGATTAGTCCCTCAACAATTTCAAATTGCCAATTATGGTCCCTCATGAAGTTTAAGAGACATTGAAGACCTTTGAAGATCAACATTGTCCAAGATTAGTCCTTGAAAAATCACCAAATCGCCTTTGAAACATCTTTATGGAAAGTTTGTGCCAAAATTGTCAAGTGATGAAACTTAAATACAAAGGGGATGCAAGTTTTAGGCTGAAAATCTTTAAAAGCCAAAAATTCCAAAAGACAAGGACCAAAAGTGACAACTCCCAAACATTTAAATAAAAATGCGCCTAACACCCAACCCACCCCTATTTTCGGATCAAATGGGTAGTGTTCATCATTTTTTACTTCCCAGAAATTACCACCACAATTACTTGGGTAAAACTCAATTAAACTTGCACACACTTAATTCACACACTCCAAAACCCTTCCCACTCCTAAAAACCTGCATCCCACTCATGTGCACCAAAACCCCAATTCCCCAATCCACCAATCACATCATTTCTTAACCTCCAAGACTAGTGACGTGGCAAAATGAACGTCCAAGATGATATGCTTGCTCACAAAGCAAAATTTAAAGGCCAAGATCAAATGGACAGCTCATATGCACTCAAAATCATTCAAGGGCACATTTGGGATTTTCTATGTATTAGGGTTTTATGTTTTTAGCCTTCTAGTATCTTCTTAGGACTCTATAAAAGGAGCTCACAACTTGTGTGAAGCCCTTGTTCCAGTTTCTAGTCTCTCACATGTAATTCCTTTTTAAAGAAATAAAAAGTTTGGTTTTTGAAATATTCAAGTGTAATTCCTTTTTTATTGTTTTTAAAAGTTTGTGTGTTGTGAGGAGATTGATTCTGAGTTCCACTTTTATTTGGTTAAGCAACTTTGATTTTCAAAGTTGTTTAAGGTTTTGAGATTTTGAGAGATTTTGGTAAAATCTTCTCAAAGGTATTTTGGTGTTCTTAGGTTGATGTTATTGGTAATATAGGGTTTTAGAAAACATATTTGGAAGTTTGAAAAGGTTTTGGAAAGATTTAAGAGAAAGAAAAGAAAATCAAAAATATATATTATTACTTGTTTTTGTGTTTTCTTTCTTTGTTTTGTGTTCAATAGGTTGAAGGCTTGTTGATTTGGTTCAGCTCCAACCCGAGTTGGATTGGAGGAGGATTTTCATCCTCTAGGTTCTTGGATGTAAGAACCTTAGGTAAACTCCTTTTTCTTTTGAAAGTTCATAAAAGTGCTAGTTTATATGATCTTATGTGATTTTGTTACTAAGTGTGTTATAGATAGTGGATTTGTGTTCTCAAGTGTTGTTATGCATGTTTTGAGATATTGGAACAAGTTTGCATAGGGTTTGTAAGGTTTTTCTTTGTTAAAATTGGTTTTCAAAAAGTTAAAAGGGTGTTTGGCAACAGGTTTAAGCAGGTTATAATCATTGATTTGTGTTGCTAAAAGATGTTAGGTTACTAGATTAAGGTTAAGTTAGATGTTAGTAAGATGGTAATATAGTTTGGCACACGTTTTGAGCAATTTTGTTGAGTTTAAAAAGGATAAAGGGTGTTAAAAATCTGCATAAGTGTTAAATTGCTTGGTTTTTCATGATTTTGATGCTTAATCTTTGATCCTTGTTGTTATTTGTGTGTTACTTGACTCCTTGAGCTTCAATAAGCTCAAGGGTGCCCAATTGTCCAAAAGTAATCTCCAAACAAGCTCATTGCCAAGCCCTCTTGGCACCAAAAAGTGTGCACTCACACTGTTCCATCAGTGTTCAACAAACCTGGCACGTTTTGCAAGTTGCGGCGCAAGACAGAAGGTTGCGGCGCAACTGGCAGAGCTGCTGATCTTGGTGATCCCGTTACACTTGTTGCGGCGCAAGACAACTAGTTGCGGCGCAACTAGTGACTTTTATTTTTTTTGGAGTGTTTTAATATTATTTTATTAATTAATTTTCAAAATTTTATTTTTCTTTCTTTTTCATTTTTCCTAGGTTCTTTGTCATTGATTAGGACTATTTCCATTTTTTGATTATTTTTATAACTTTTAGATTTATTTTTATAATTATTTTAAGTTTAATTAGTTTTTAATTACTTTTAATCATTTTTAGAGTTTTAAAAATAGCTTCAATAGGTTTTAATTTTTAGAAAATTACTTTTTAGTCTTATAATAATATAAGTTGAGTAATTATTCAATAAAATCATATTTTTGACATTTGAATTAATTAAATTTAATTTTAGGGCTTTAATTAGCATTTAAAATTAATTATTTAATTAATAAAAGGTTTTAAAATATCTTTATTGGATTTTTGTCTTTATTTATATTATTTTAGACTTGTTTTAGTCTTTTTAATCTTTTTCTTGATTTTTTGTTTTTGGTTTTAATAATTTTTAATTTTAGTGATTTTTCTACGGTTTTACGTTTTCATCGTATCCGTCTTTTCTTCTTCTCACCCCCATTCTTCTTAATATTAATCTCAAATAAATACAAGTTAATTCACAACACCATACCTCCTTGGGAAACGAATCTTTCATCTCATTTTAAGTGATTGTGGGTCATTAGTGTTGATTTTTCCTAAAATCGTCACTCGATACTTACCGCTCATATTTAGTTGCTTGTTTTTCCTAAAGCAAGTTATCTAAATTTTACCGCAATCATTTTTGGCGCCGCTGCCGGGGAGGTGTGTCGTGTCTTAATTTGGAAAATTTTGTTAACACGCTTTTCACTATAGGTAACCACGGCCGAAGCTTCCGCCCATTCTTACTCCAGCCAGGTAGATGTTCTGAACCAGAAGCTAGAGGACGCACACTTGGCCGTCCAAAACATGGAAAAAATGCAGACAGACCTTGCTGAGGAGAGGGCCGTCACCCAAGAGCTGAAAGAGGCAGTTGCCCAAAAAGGATTGGTGATTGATGCCCTGACCGCGGAGCGTGACAACGTATTATGCCCCCAACTGCTAACAGCCATTGCAGGCCGTAGGTGGATGGTTGGGCATGGCGCACGTCTGGCCGTGAGGAAAGTACTAGAGGCCCCATCCTTTGTACAACAATTTGCCAACCTTGTATCTGATGGTATCGACCACGGACGGCACGAAGGAATGGTTGAGGCTGCTGAACTGATCACTAAAGGTGGGGACATCGCCCGTCATACTTTCTTTAAGCCCGAAGCCGCCAGCCAGATGACTGCCTCCATGGCCGCGATGCAAGATCTGCATTACCCATTCCTGGATGAGCTAGAGGCTGCCAAAGATGCCCCAAACACTGAAATCATAGAGAAGCTCATTCCTAGCACGCCTTCCGATGCTTCCCTTCCTCTAACCCTTCCTATACATGAGGACGTAACCAGGGTCGTACTTGACGAAGAACCCTTAGAAGTGGTGTTGGAAAGGACCGCGGCCCAAGCCCAGAAGCGGGGAGAAAGTGATGAATGGTTGCCGCGTCTGGTGGAAGAACAAGCAGAAATGGGTAGGTTTCTCCCCTCAATTTAGGATGCTGCTTTCTTTTCAGAATCAAACACTTGTTTTGTAATCTATGAATGTATATTGTTTCGATTCGTCCGTGTATGTACACGGCTAACAATTTTTATGTTTTGTATGTAAGTCCGTGGGTAACCACGGCAATTTTGATTTGTTTGGAAACCTGTGTATTTGTGCTTGTGTTCGAAACATTGTAGTTTAATACTGCATGATATACCACGTCTTACTCACAAAGAAAATACATACAAGTCTATAATTTACTAGACGTGCGACGTGCGTCTTTACTATGCAGAGCACGGTATGGCTATAGCATATGAAACTTACCCCAACGTCTTGTGAGTAAGGTGTCTAGTAAGGATACGTGATCCGTGCGGCTGGGGTTGCATCCCTCTTACGCGGCAAGTTGAATTAGTAGGTTCACTTAATCCTCTTACCCCACCTGGAGGCGTATGGTACATGTACGGTATTTTGAGAGAATGCATACGAAAGAAACATGGCATATTATAACACAAGTAAAATTCATACGGCTAACAAAGAGGAAAATAATTTGCACGAAACAGGCCGTGGAACTAGCTAGGCACCACGGCATTTTATTAGAACGTTTACATTTTTGTTTGAATAATGACGACAAGTCCTAAAAAAGTCCATAAAGGAAACTTAAACAAACATAAGAAAAACAAATAAGACAAATAACCCGCATGGTTCTTTATTAAGACCGCCTATAGCGAAGTATCCATGCAGGAGCCGTAGCTTTCAAAGATAGCACCTTTTTAGATTGGCGATGTTCCATGTGCGCTCTAGGTCGCGGCCATCCATATCGCGTAACTTGTACGCGCCTCGTCCCAAGGTTTCAGTGACTTCATACGGTCCTTCCCATTTAGGGCCCAGTTTTCCTGTATTTTCCACATGACTTGCTTCGTTAGCACGATAGACGTAGTCTCCCGGTCGAAAAGAAACACCCTTGACCTTGGCGTCGTAATAAGCCTTCATCTTAGCCTTGGACTTAGCTTCACTGATGGCTGCTATTTCCCTTTTTTCTTCCAACAGATCCAGATTGATTCGCAGTTGTTCATCGTTTGTGACGGCATTAACCTCCGCCGTGCGGATGGTAGGCATCCCTATTTCTGCTGGTATAACGGCTTCAGTGCCGTAAGCCAATGCAAACGGAGTATCTCCGTTGGCTGTTTTTATCATGGTTCTGTGTGCCCATAGCACGTGCGACAATTCATCGACCCATTTGCCCTGTCGTTCATCCAGCCGCGCCTTGATTCCATTCCCCAAGCTCCTATTTGCTCGTTCGACAAGGCCGTTCGTTTGTGGATGCTTAACAGACGCGAAGCGCCGCTTGATGTTCAATGATGCACACCAGTCTTTGAATGGGTTATCCGTGAACTGTTTGCCGTTGTCCGATATAATCTCTCCAGGTAGACCGAAACGGCATACGATGTGTTCCCACACAAACTTCTTGACCTGCTTACCCGTGATAGATTTTACTGCCTTGGCTTCTATCCATCGTGTAAAGTAATCCATTGCAACAATCAAGAATTTAACCCCTCCCGCAGCTACAGGAAATGGTCTTGCAATGTCAATTCCCCATTTGTAAAATGGCCACGGGGACGTGATAGGTGTTAGCTCCTGCTACGGGTGTCGCGGTACTGGCCTATGCACTTGGCAATCCTTGCACCTGCGAATCATATCGCGCGCGTCTCTGTGCATAGTGGGCCAATAGTATCCTGTTCTTAAGGCTCGGGCTACCACGGATCGTGGGCCTGCATGCATGCCGCACAACCCTTCGTGTATGTCACTGATAACGTAGGCCGCCTGGCGTGGTCCAACACACCGCAGCCACGACTGCAAGAACGAGCGTTTGTAAAGGATGCCTTCCCGGAGTTCGAAATGTTGTGACTTCCTTTTAACGCGCCTTGCTGCTTTTTCCTCGTCTGGAAGGGTTTCATTAGTCAAATAGTTGATGATTGGGGTCATCCACGTAGGTCCCTCCTCTTCAACTATAGCAATCACTTCCCCTTCCGTGATAGACTTTTCCTTGAGTATTTCCACCAAAACCTGTTTAGACAAGTGGGCGAAGCTCGTAGATGCGATCTTACTGAGAGCGTCCGCTTTCTTGTTCTCGCCCCTTGGCACCTGCTTGATGGAAAACTTACTGAAAGTCGCGATTAACGTCTTGACTTTTTCCAAATACCTGACCATGTTGTCCTCCTTAGCCACGTACCCACCTAGAATATGGTTCGCGACAAGCCGTGAGTCCACGTAGGCCTCAAGGTTGCGGACTCCCATTCTAGCGGCGATTTTTAAACCCGCAATTAATGCTTCATATTCCGCTTCGTTATTGGTGGCCGTGAACTCGAAACGGAGGGCGTACGTGAATTCCATTCCTTCTGGATTTGTGAGGATGAGGCCGGCCCCAGACCCGTCTGTGCATGAGGATCCGTCCGTGAATAGCACCCACGGTTCCGCTGGGACCTCCTCTTGCTTAATGATTGGTTCTTCCTCATCCGGCTTTTCGATCAGGAAATCTGCCAAGATATGGCCTTTAACAGCCGTCCTTGGTCTGTAAGATATATTATGCCCTCCCAATAGGATGCTCCACTTCTCTAGTCTCCCTGCCACGTCTGGCCTAGATATAACCTGCTTAATTGGCTGATCCGTAATCACGACAATCGGGTGCGCCTGAAAGTACCGGCGCAGCCGCTTTGTAGCAAATACTAGTGCTAGCACCAATTTTTCCATGGGGGAATAATTCAGCTCCGCTCCTTGTAATGTTCTACTTATGAAGTAGACCGGGGTCTGTATTGTGTCTCTATCCGTCATCAGTACCGCGCTTATTGCGCCATGAGTAGCCGAGAGATACATAACAAGTTCCTCCTTTGGACGGGGAGCTACCAACATGGGGAGAGATGCGAGATGCTGCTTGAGTTGGCCAAAGGCTTCCTCAGCTTCCTTTGTCCAACGGAAGTCTCCCTTTCTAATACACTTCTTGAGTGTCTTAAATAAGGGTAATGACTTCTCTGCAGATTTGGATAGAAATCTATTTAGTCCGGCTAACTTCCCATTCAGGGACTGCACCTCCTTCCGTGTCTGCGGGGACGGTAGCCGTATCACTGCGTCCGTCTTCTCTGGACAAGGCTTGATGCCGTTTGGGTCAATCAAATATCCCAGGAACATTCCTTCTGTTGCACCAAACGTACATTTCTTTGGATTTAACTTCATGTTAATCCTTCTCAGCGTGTCGAATGTCTCCTGGACATCCCGGAGGAGTGCCTCCTACGTGTGGCTTTTTATCACCAAGTCATCAACATATACTTCCAAGTTGCGTCCTATTTGTGATTCGAAAGCTTTATCCACCAACCGCTGATACGTAGCGCCGGCGTTCTTTAATCCAAACGGCATTTTCGTATAGCAATATACGCCCTGGCTTGTGTGGAACGCCGTTTTTTCTTCATCCTCCTCCGCCATCTGGATTTGGTGATACCCTTTATATGCATCCAAGAAGCATTTGAAAGGATATCCACACAAGGATTCTACTTTCCAGTCAATTTCTGGTAGCGGGTAACAGTCCTGTGGGCAGGCCTTGTTTAGGTCCGTGAAATCCACGCACATGCGCCAACTTCCGTCGTGTTTCTTGACCATGACTGGATTGGATAACCACTCGTGGTAGTATACCTCGCGCATGATGCCTGCGTCCACCAGCTTCCGCACTTCCTCCAGTATAACTTGACTTCTCTCGGGCGCCTGGCCGCGCTTCTTTTGCTTGATGGGTTGGTACCCTTGGCGGATTTGGAGCTTATGCTCTGCTATCATACGTGGCACACCCGTCATATGTTTTGGTTCCCATGCGAATATGTCCAGGTTTGCACTTAAAAGAGAACACATGGCCCTTTTGCCGCTATCTGAGAGCGCCCCTCCTATGGATACCTCCTGTTCCGGGTAGTCAGGGTGAATGGCCACCTTCCAATTGGGCGGTGGTGCTCCATCCTTGGGTGGTACAGGTGGTGCCGGTGTTGTCACAGTGTGACACTCGGATGTTGGCACGACTGTGTTATAAATAGTAACGATTCCCCCATCAACGGGGAATTTAATCATTCCGTGTGCCGTAGAGGGTACTGCCCGGATAGCCAAAATGCCTGGTCTGCCTATGATTCCATTATAAGGAGAGTGTGAACGTATCACCATGAAGTTCATCCACGTTGTAGTGGAATGTTCCTCATTCCCAATGGTGACAAGCAAGCGCAACTGCCCTATTGGCCAGATAGTATCTCCACTAAAGCCAGTAAGCGGCGACGTGGCCGGTACTAATTGGCTTCTTATCTCTGGGCATAACTGCACAAAGCAGTGTTCATACAACACCTCTGCTGACGACCCTCCATCTACATACATGCGACGAACATTGTGTGTTCCAATGCTTATCTCAATAGTGAGAGGTGCATCAACCACGTCACTTGCTGTAATGAGAGGGAATGAGATTTCCTTGCCGCGTGAGAATTTTTGGCCAATTTTCTGTCTCGTGCGGCGCTGCCTGGATTGGATCATGTATATGGTAGAAGGCTTGTCCTTTTGGGGATCCTTCTTATCATACTTCTTATTGTTGTCCTTTCCGTCTTTCCAATCCTTAACTAGGTGCTTGAGTTTGCCTGATTTAATTAGCGACTCAATATGCTTCTTCAGCTGGATACACTCCTCCGTGCCGTGTCCTTTGTCATTATGGAACTCGCAGAAGCGACTTCCCTGCCGACGTTCCGGGGGTGTAGTCATTGGGGGAGGTCTTGGAAAATTCGCCCCTTCAGTCAATAAGATCTCCCGGTAGGACATCTTTAGGGGGGGTGAACTTGTCGTCCGACCGCCCGCCTTTGCTCTGGCTCTTGTAGTCCGAGCCCTTGTTATTGTTCTGGTTGCCTTGACCGCCCGACTGTCTCCGGGACTGGTCATTTGAGCGGTACCCATTTCCTCGGGATGGGTAGGCTGCGGCAACGGCTGTCTCTCCCTCTATGAAATTCCTAACTCTTTCCATGAGGTCATCATATCTCTCTGGACGCTTGTCGTTGAGACGCCTGATCAGTTCTCTGTCTGTTATGGCGTGCATGTAGTCAGAGATTTTCAGGAGCTCTGGCATGGTTCTCGTGCGTGTGCACTCATCGTTGAAGCGCTCAGTGAAGGCTTCTGTGGACTCCCCCGGCCGTTGCTTGACAGTTGCCAATGAAACCGGATCCCTGTTATACTTCTTCCTTTGAGTATAATTGTTCTCGAACGCAGTGCGTAGTTCCGTGAAACTATCAATGCTCCGTGGGGGGAGTGCCTCGAACCAGTCCCGAGCGTTTCCAATCAAGGTCGAATTAAACATTTGGCACCATATAGGCATGGGCCATCGCTCAATTTTAGCCTGAGTATCGAATATTTTGAGGTGATCGACAGGATCACCGGACCCATCATACGTCTTGATACATGCCGGCATGCGACGTTTGGTGTCCTCGGAATAGTTCCGTATGCGGAGGGTGAACGGATCTTCCCTGGGATCAGCCCATGGTCGTGTGAGCCTAGGGTCATCCCATGGTTCGCACCACGGACGCGAAAGGTCCTCTGCTTCCGTATCCCGATAGTAGGGGCCACCATAATACTCATCATTGTTTGGTGGTGGAGGCGTGCGCCTAGGCCGGCGGCGTTTGGGCGGGTGGTCATCTGAGTCTTCCCCAGACGGATCTGGGGACGGCGGTGGTGCCCCCCCTTTTGAATAGGGACCACTTTTTTGAGACGATCCGGGAGCCTTCCTCCCCGAGTTCATTCTATCCCACACGCTTGGGCGGCGTGTGGTTCTGGTCAGCTCTCGATCTGGCCGCTCGGGTGAGCCATCCGATCTTTCTCCATCTTGAGACTGCGTTAATTCTTGCATGATGCGATCCCCTATGCGTTCAAACACATTCCTGGGTTGAGGGTTTTCCTCGAAGGTTCCCTGCTCTTGAGGCCGGGTCCTCCTTTTTCTCCGGTTCTGGGAAGGGGTGGATGGTCCACTGTCGCCAAAATTGAGTCGGGCTTGGAGGTTCCTCCCCAGACTCAATCTTGATGCGATCCCTGGGACGATCCTTTCAAAATTCTGAGTGAGAACTCGATTAAGATCCTCCTCGCTGAGTGGTAGGGCTTCCACTTCTTCCTCCGTCGAAGGTCTGCGTGGTTCCTTGTTAGGAGGGTCTGGCGCACTCCCTAGATCAGGATTGTCCAAGGTTGAAGTGGGCGGGGGTGTTACCGAGATCGTGCTCGTCACCCCCGCGGGTTGAAAACCGCTGCGGTTACCCAGCCCGCCCGCGAGGCGGTTAGGTGACTGGTTGGGGATGAGAATTCCTTCCCCTTGGGACTTCCGGTTCCCAGGATTCACATTCCTGGGGTTAGTCGGCGGGTGTCCCTTCGTCATTGGAGATTCGAGATGAGTTTTTGTTCTAGCTTAGTGTTACTGGTCCCACGGATGGCGCCAACTTGTTGATGCAAAAGTTGGTTGATCCTTGCTAGACCCGAATTAGGCTTAACTCGGGTTGGCTGGGTACCGGCTCCTGCACCAAGTGAATCGTCTGGTTGGGATCCTGCACACTAAACGACACGCGTTAAGCTTACCGTGGGAAGGTTTCCCACGATTAAACTCCGGCGTGAGAGTAAGTAATCGATTTAGGGTTATATGTGAGTTTAGAGAGAATTGTGATACCTTTGTAGAACCCTTGGGGGTTCCTTTTATAGGCAGTGAAACCCTAGTGGGCTTTCACTGATCCTTCGGCCCCAAGGAAGAGATAAGCACCAGAATTAGAATGATTGTTATCTTCTAATCCTGGTAGTGAATATCCTCTCTTATTGGGGTAAAGATATGCCTAGAGAGAATATTATTCTGTCTAACCCTATGTCGGCCGTATCGGCCGTACCGGGCCGTGGGCCGCACACGTGTGTGCGGTTACTGTTCATTCAAGCCCATAAGCCTGACTGACATTATCCTACCCATATGTGATGGGCCGGTTACAGGTAGTACCCTTGGGCCGTGTTCATGACCCGGCTGGGGACTATACGTCATCAATATCTAAGTATACAAGCAACCTACTTTGACTTAAAGTAATCTTTTCCCGCCTGATGCAAACCATCTGAATACTGAAGAGTCTTCAGTATCCTAGAGGAGATCGACATCATTCAGTTTGGTATTGTCAAGCCAAAGTGAACTGAAAGCCCTTCTTCAGTCCTTGTTCTTTAGTAACTAGACCACCTAATATTTGAAGTGAATACTCCTTTGTCTTCTAAGTTCACTGGAAGGGGAGTGCTAAACTTTCTTCAGCTTTAAAGTCATCAGTAGGAACTTTGTTCCTCTGGTCATCCATCAGCAGACTGGCCTTATTGCTGAGCATGAAACACTTAGGGGGATTTTATATTCAAATCCTAAAGTTGTTTCAAGGTCAGTAAATACTGACCCAACAATCTCCCCCTATTTGGATATACAAATAGCCTAAGTCTAATGTCAGTAGTAAGTGAGCATAACAACTTCTTCTTACTTGCACTGAACAATTAATAACTTATAAACATCAGATAATCATTTATTCAATAACATTACAAATTACAACAAAATTAATACAAATGATTATTCAGTTTTCCTTTGGCCTAAGTTCTTCAATGACAGGGGTCTGAACTGATGGATCAGAGTTTCTGATGCCTAGTATTGATAGTAAGCACATGCTGAAAGTTTTTGTAGCTTTAGTGAGTCATGGACCACCATGGTGAGCAAAGAAGATCTTCTTAATGTTTCCAAGAAATTCATTGTTTAGATCATCAAGATCACTAATACCCACAAAGTCTTGTCTTTCATGATGGTCGAACATAATCATTCCCAATTCTGGTTCTTCTAACACATGTCCAGGGAGATGATTTTCAAACTGAACAAGATCTTTGTATTTCTTGGTGGTGACAAAGATGTCACCCACACCAGGTTGAACCAGATTGGCTCTCTTGTTTAGTTCCAGAATTGGATCTTGATCCTCTAGTGAGATTTGGTTGCTGATGTTTATATGCTGACCAAGCCTTTCATGATTTCTCACAAAGTGTTTAATTCTTGTGTGAACTTCTACCCGTATCCTAGATGTTTTCTTTTCAATGATTCTGCTCAACTCTAGCCATTCAGTATAGGAGAGCTCCTTCCCTTGGAAGTCATCTATGATCTCATCAGCCCCATCAATCCTATAGAATTTTAGATTGATATCTCCCTTGTAAGTCATCATGTCAACATTTGTGACTTCTGAGAGACATCTTCTGTTCAACCTTGCTATACAGAATTTTTCGTATAACATCTTTTTGTTGAAGAGGCCTTCAACTTCAGATTTTCCAATTCTTTCATATAAGCTCATCTTCAGATCTTTGAGCTTTTCTTTATTTTGAAGCTTGTGAATTTTATCAAGTTCTTCTTGAGTGACCAGCCCAGACTTGATAATTCTTTCATCTAAAGTGAATTCACCTTTGCTTTTGGGTTTGATGGGAGGTGACCCATTTTTAGATGATTCAGTGCTGGTGGTAAGGCCATCAATATGAGTGCCCTTTGCTGAAGACTCCCCCTTAGTCTTAGTTGGATTGTGTTCACTGAACGAAGATACATAAACAAATGGTTGTTTTTGGGCCTTCTTTTGTGCATGTTTCTTGAAGAGCTGCTGAATAGTTACTTTCTCCCCCTCAGCAGAAGACTGCCCAACAGCTTCTGATGACCCCCCCAACAGGTAAGCATGCACATAGAGAGTCTAAGGTGGATGATACCTTGGCCAACATTGCTGGAACATTAGAAAGAGCATTTAGTTTCTGTTGAACTACATCAGATAAGTTCAGTTTTTGTTGTTCCAGCAAGCCCATCCTATCCTTGATATTGGATACTGAATCACATAGCTCATTAAGCTGAGTAGGAATTGGCTTGAATTCAACAGTGAGCTCAAAGGATGAAGTATTAATGGAATTCATGAGAGAGATGATCTCTTGCTTGATAGAAGTGGTAGTGGCCACATCCTTCACCAATGGCTTCAGTGTAGTGAGAACTGCATCGCTGATTTGTTCAGTAGTGGGAGGAACTGGCCTTGCTTTAAGAGTAACAAGTTCAGCATCAGCAAGAGCCTTTTCCTCTTTGAGCTTGGTCACCTTTGATTGTAGAACCAACACCTGATTTGTCAGTTCATTTACCTTAACGGTTCTGGGGGATGGAGGCTTGGGAGTTTGATCAGCAAGGTCATTTTCATATTCACTATCATCCAGGTTGACTGGAGCTCTTTCACTTAGTCCCAACTCCTTTTCCAAGTCATCAGCAGACATGCTGAAAATAAATGTAGGCAAGTGTCCCCCCTTGGCGCCAGTGGAGAGAGGCACTTCCTTCATTGTCTACTGATCTCCACCTTCAGCGTGTTGGTCAGTTTCAAGTCCTTCACCACCAGGGTTGGTTTTACCTGATGGATCCTGAGAAAGAGTCCCTGATGAGTTAAGATCAATGATAATGTTTTTGGTTCCTTCAGTAGAACCCTGTAGTGGGGGAACTACATCATTAGAAACAGATAGGCCAGGGTCAGCATCAACTGTTGGATTTGCTGACACATCATTCCCTGATGCAGACTCAGAGTGAAAAATGATAGATATTGGTAATGAAATTTGAGATGCATTCAGATTTAAATTGCTTACCGATGCTGACTCCACTCTATCGAGCTGAGGGTGCGCTCTATCTTCATCCTTCTCTCCTAAAGAAGTTGAGAGATGGGCTGCCTTCAGGGCCTCTTGATGCATGCCACCTTCATCAGAGACTGATGGTGGCGGCTGGCTTGGGTTCTGGTCCTTGGCCGAGGACTTTTGTTTCTTCAAAGCTTGGCCTTTGGGATCATCAGAATGCTTCTTTGATGAAGATTCTGTGGGGTGCCTCCTTTTCTTAGACCCACGTCTACACTTAAGAGTATTCACTGATGTGCTCTTTTGACGTGGTTGATGTTTTGTATTTTTACCCCTTTAGGAAAAGGAAGGTAAAATAGGGTAATGAAGTAGGCACGACGGTTTAGGAAAACCGTGTGTGAATGACCCAAAAAAGTGAGTTCGTTCTCGAGGAGGCACGTGTGTTGTGTAATGAATTGATTAATGTTTGTGATTATATTGAGAAAGAAGAGAAAAGAGAAATAAGAAAGAAATGACGGTTACGAAGTCGGATTAAACTAAGACGAAAAAGGCGATCACGTAAAACCGTAAATAGTGCAAAAATTAAAATTTTAACCTAAAAATTCCTAAAAATTACTAAAAATCCACAATATTATTCTAAGAGTTTAAAAAAAATCCAAACTTGCTAAAACCTTTTAATTAATTAGATAATGACTTTTTAATGCTAATTAAAGCCCTAAAAATCACAATTAATTATTAAAAAGCCCTAAACAAGATCTTAAAGTTTGTAAACCTCAAAAATGTCCTAATTAAGCTAAAAAGTATTTTTTTTTTAAATTTTAAAACCAAATAAAACTATTTTTAAACACTTAAAAACTATAAAAATCAATTAAAACTTAAATTAATTCTAGAAATATTTGAAAAGCCCTAAAAATATTTTTAAAGTTACAAAATTTCTAATTAAGTGTCTACAATCTATGAAAAATGAAAAAAGTAGAAAAAACTAATTTTCAATTTTTAATAATAAAATAATAATAAAATAATCAAAAAAATCAAAGTTTACTAAAAAATTCTAAAAAATTACCAAAAATCTAAAATAATGTAACTAAGACAGAAATGCAATTAAAAGTTTCTAAAACCTATTTAATATATTTATATTCAATTTTAAAGTTGGATAAAAACCCTAAAATCCTATAAAATCAAAAATTAGACCTTTTGAAAACTTTTTTAGCTGTAAACCTCAAGAATGTAAATAAAAACCTAAAAACTATTTTTTCAGATTTTTAAAACTACTTTTGCTATTTTTTATTCACTTTCTAAAATTTAAACTAAAAATAATCCTAGAAAATTAATTAAATATGGGAAAAATAAACTTTTTGCACCAAAAAGTCCTAAAACTAAATAGAAACAAAAGAAAAATACTAACTGGAAAAAAACCTAAAGGAATAAGCTGAAAACAGCTTATTAATAAGTTGTTAGTTAAATAAGCTAGAAAACAAAGACTCCTTATATTTCAAATGTTGCAAAGAGTTACCAGTCAAAGACCCTAGGGCATTTGGTAAACGCGTTGGTGTGTGGGAGGAGTGGCGCAGGTTCGAGTCCTGGCCACGTCCTTTTTGCCTTTTATATATTTTTTTTTAAACTTTAAAAACTCAATCTAGTAACTACTTTAATCATAAAAACACAAAAACAAATCCAAGTTAACAAGATTAAAGCAATCTGGAACCAAAAACGTGCTCAGATAGGTTGTTGAACACAAAGAAGAAAAGTATAATCTTCACTTGTGAAGAAAGGATCAAGAGGACTTGATTTGATATTTGTGGATGTTTTTTATGGATAAAAGGGCACCCCTATACTCAGTTGAGTATAGGGAGTCAATATAAACACAAATCAAACAAGTATCAAGCACAAAAATCAAACCAAATGGCATACAAGTTTCTGATTAAGCTAATTGTGTGACTGTGATGATTTTTGCTGATTCAGTTAGCACAATAATGAAATTCAAACCTTAAAATCTTGCACACAATCCAATAACAAGGCAAATAAGGAATGCACAATCCTATTATGACCTAATATCTAACAGATAACCAGACTTGATGACCAAATTCACACAAAATAAGCAGAAAAGTGAAGTGACAGATTTATGCTATTTTTTTCAACTTTTTATCATGCAAATGTTTTAAAACCTCACCAAACAGAAAATAAACCTACATGCAACCTATTAACACCCTTGTGAGTGATTCTAAACAAGTTTAAAACAAGACTTGTATAAATTTCCCTGATTTAAAACTTAATCCAAACACCCCTTTAAATCTAAGAAACAAAAATTTATCAAATCAAAAGCTTGTAGAATCCAACCAAACTGATTTAAACAACTTATAACATGCATCAAACACCTAATCCAGCAATAACAAGCCAAATAACAAGCACTTGAACAATTTCTTATAAAATCACAAATAACTGAAAAATTGAAAAAGGAACAAGGCTTCTAACTTGTTGGACCTACATCCAGGCCCAACAATGGCTGCTAGCCATCTCCAAACAGGCCCGGGCCTGTGCAGAACTTCTTGGACAAACAATCTCCAATGAACCTGCTAAGAAAAAAATGAAGAACAAGCAAATATCCAATTTCTGATTTTTTATAAAACCTTAAAAATCTTTCTCACAAACTTCCTCAAATGATTTTCCTTTCAAAAACACTTAAACAAGACAACCTAAAATCCAGGAAAATCAAAACTCCAAACAAGATTTTACCAAAAATCCCAATATTTCAGAAACTTTTTCTGAAAACTTCAAACACAAAATGTTTAAGTAAAATTTTAAATGGAACTCAGATTCTAGTTCAATACCATACCAACTTTTACAAAACAAAAGGAATTACAATTTTTTTATAAAAATACCAACTTTATTTAAATAAAAAGGGATTACAAAGTTTGAAACTAGAAACTGGAACAAGGGGTACTCTACAACCAGGGCCTCCTTATATAATGCTTAAGAGAACATTCTAGTGCTAGGAATAAAATATTAAAGAGCTAAAACCCTAATGCTAGAAAATCCAAATTTGCCCTTGTTCTTTGACTGGAATCTTGGTCAATAAGCTCTCATGTGATATGCCAGTTGTGATGAATGATCAGGAGCGTCCATTTTGAACTTGGGGACCAAGGAGTGCCATCTAGTCGTTTAAATTGTCCCCTCCTAGGGTTTTGTGGAAAGGGACGTGAGCAGGGAGGGCCAGGGGGGGTCACATGGGTTGAGTGGTGGATGGTTTTTTATGTGGGTTTTGGTGACAACATGGTAAATTACCATTCTGGATAATAAGGGATAAAACCCCTTTGTTTTTAATCCAATTTATTTTGGGTGGGTTTAGGGTTTATAGGGTGATTAGTGCATGTTTAATCCATTTTGGGCAAAAGGATTTTTAAATGTAGTGTTTAGGTGGGAAAGTTAAGTGGGGTTGACCGGGTGTTTGACTGAGTTTATTTAATAAACTCAGTAGTGGAAGGTGACGTGGGGATGGATGATGAAGTGGAGGGGTGTGATTGGGTGTAGAATGTGATGTGGAGTGGTGATTGGTTAAGAATAGTTTAGATGTCTGCTGCTTTTAGTCCCTCAATTCCCAAGCTTTATTCACTTTGTAAAATCAGCCAACAACTTCATTTTCCCTCACAACAACTTTGGCAAACTTGTCATAATTGGCACAACAACTTTATAAACTTTTATCAAGGGCTTTAAATGCACAATTTGCATTCTTCAAGGGCCATTCTTGTAATGTCTTCAAACTTTAGGGACCCTATTCATAATTATGATTATTTGAGGGGTATAAAGTGTTAATCTTCAAAAGTTGAGGGACCAAACTTGCCAATCTTCAATTCTTCAAGGGTAGTTTTGGAAATTCCAGATTTGGGCCCGGTTCATTGTGCGGCTTCGTTTCCTGTGTTCGTTTTTGAATGATTCTTGTGATCTTTTTGTCTTTTCTCAATATCCGTACCTAAAATACACAAGCAACAAACACGAGCATATATTTGGCAGTTTTAATGATATTTTATGCATTTTAAGCCCGATTTGGACGATGAGACTATGTATAAAAGCAGTCTCATCACTCCCCCATACTAAACCATTGTCGTGCCCTCACGCAATGCTAGAATAAAGTATCGTAGCACCTCTAAAATTTATTTTTATTCACTTTATTGAATGATAAACTAGCTACACTACTACTATTACTATTACTTGCGTTTTAGACATAATGTATGATTTTCATCGCAAAATGGGACGTTTAGGTTCATAGAATAAGAACACGTGAATGCTTCGTTAGAAATAATTTCATCGTCCTCGATTTTCATCCTAATTCCATGCCAAGCGTGCAACGAGATCATTGTCATTATAAGTTAGTAATGCTAACACTACTCATATGCCCTAATCACGTACTTATCCTCCCATTATTCCTAAGTTGTATCTCTTATATTTTATTATGTCTTAATGATCACGAGGATACATCATTGACTTATGCGATAATAGAGATTTAGGTCTAAAAATAGAGTCCTAACGGTGTAACTAATACCATCAAATCAATAACCCCTCCTAATAGACAACGATGTTAAAAAATTAAGTTGACAAGAAGAATCGATAAACACGGTTTTATAACGGTTTTGAACATGAGACTTATTACCAAGACTTTTATACGCCCCCTAACGGAAGGGCCTTATTATCTTTAGCTTACCTCCATCTTTTATTCAACTTCGCCATGAAGCTTTTATTATGACTTCGGTCTTGCCTTGCCTTTTATTATCCGCCTCATCGGTGGTTTTATTAGCCAAAGACGTATATCCTCACGCTAAAGCGAATTTTTGATCTTTAAAGCTTCGAAGATTAAGGCTTGATTCACTTTAAATTTTGCATAGATTTTAGGCCTTGTGGGGCTTCAAATTGTTTGCTAGATTTAGGTGAGCACTTGAAATCTTATTATTGGGTGAAGCTTTTGATTATTGGGGTGCCAATACTTCAAAACCGTGACGCTGGCGATACCTTAATGTCTTCCCAATTTAATTACACAGAAGCTACTAGAAAAGACTAGAAACCCAACAATCCTAACTAAACCGCTAAGTCAATATTTATTAAGCAAAAAATATTTACATGCGAAGGGAGAATAAGCAAACAACAAGAACACATGAGTTTTTGAAAGAATACGAGTACTCTACGTTTAGCATAGTAACTTATAATTAACTCTATCATTTCTCGTCCTCATTTAAGAGACTTAGCCTAATGTGTAGTTAAGGAATCAAAGCTAAGTGCTCAACACGCACGGTCGAGTCAAAAATTACTCTTATTCTCGCCATCGGAAAATCTACATTCGTGTCTTCAAACACTTATAAAACATGAGAAAAATTTTAAAATTTGGCCATTTTTAGCCTTATTTTGCAACAAAAACGATAAACAAAAAGATAAACTTTGGAAAGCGTGAAGGTTTGGCAAGGCAAGTATCTATTCACCCCCCATACTAAGTTAAACATTGTCCTCAATGTTTCGAGTCTAGGGGTGCAAACACCCCCATACTAGAGACGTAGTCGAATGCCTAATCTAGCATGGAAAGGGTGTAACCAATAAGTAATAGCCATTTATGAAGTGTGCTAAAAACCTAAGGTTAGAACATCAAAGGAATATATCATTTGGATATTGAGAAATGTCTCCAAAGCAAACGATCGAGTGCTCCCATAAAACGAACACGAGAGGCTCCAATCGTGAAGATCATGATCTAAAAACCACAATGCACAAACAACCACGGAACAAAGGTTGGAAGGGCACAAATCCCCTCACATTACACTAATTAGAAAGCAATAATATGTACATGGATAAGCATGGGTCTCCCCCACGAGGCACCTTGTTTTTGATAACCGAGTCAAAAGCTCGACTCGAATCCCCATAAATGTGATCATTTAGGGATATCATGGTGTGGTCAATTTTTGGCGGGGCTTACATGATAAACAAGGCCCAAAAACAACCGGTATTAAGGACTAAGTCCTTTGATGATGCAAAATACCGGGATCGAAGATGGCGTTCTCGTTTTCATTGGAAAACAAATCAACGCCACTTCATCGTGTGCCAACAAAAACTCAAAGAGTTTCAAGAAAATAGATGAGAAGAAATAGAAGGGTGGGACAATGGGTAAGTCATGAAAACATTGAGCTACTCGAGGTAGACTCGCACCAATCAAATGAAAAGATTTTCCATTTATTGCATCGGTGGAAGACCGAGATTTCCCTTTATAAGCAATTCCAGGATCAAATATCCCATCCTCGGTGGAGAAAGGGGAGGGAACATAAGGGGATTCCCCCACACTAAGTCCACACAAAGCATCGTCAAAAGGAGAAGACGAGCTTGTAGCAATCAAAACACGTGGTGATGACGGAGTTAGAGTTGTAGAAAAATCTTTTAAATTCAATTCAAAATCTTTTCCTTTTTCATCTTTTAAACTCTCTTTGTGAAAACCCGATTTAATTATGTCAAAAATATTTGGTGTTTCTAAGGCAATGTTAGTCACACTAAAAATTCTCACATTTTGAAACCGTTTTGGTAAAGGTGGTGGCAAGTTTTCAAAACATTTGTCAACAAAGAAAACTCCCCCATCGGGATCAACGTATTCATCATCCGAAGAATCATTCACAATTGGAATTGTAGGCTTAACACTCTTAACCTCCACCGGCGGAGGGGACGGAACTTCATTTTTCTCAACAACTCCTAAAACTCTATTTGAAATTCTTTTGCAAATGTTTTTGATGGGATTGACATTGTACAAAGACGTGATAGAATACACATGAGAGAGTGTGGAGTTTTGGGTTGCATTAATGACGAGTTCTTCCTCATTGAAACGAAGAGTGATTTTCCTAGCGTGCACACCGATAAGTGCTCTCGAGGTATCCAAAAAAGATCGACCTAAAATTAACGGAACTTTAGGATCGATGGGAATGTCAACAACAATAAAGTCTACGGGATAGTAGAACTTTCCAACTTTCACAAAGACGTCCTCGGCAACTCCACAAGCTAGAATCATAGAATGATCGGCCATTTCGATTGACATTCTTGAAGGAGTGAGATTTGGAAGATTGAGCGATTTAAAAATCTCAAGAGGCATCAAATTAATACTAGCACCAAGATCGGCCAAGGCGTAGCATTCTTCCATGTCTTGTATAGCACATGGGATTAAAAACTTGCCGGGATCACCGACTTTTTGAGGTATGCGGCTTAGAAAAACCGAAGAACAACTAGACGATTTTTGCAATTTCTCTTTGTTATTCAACATACTTTTGAAGTTCGCGGCAAATCGAGGCATCATGACTAAGGCGTCGGCAAAACTTATATTAAAATTCAAGTCACGAAACATTTTCATAAAAAGTTCAAATTGATAATTATTTCGTTCTTGTGCCTTTTCCTTGTCTCGTCTTGAAGGGTATGGTAAAGGTGGTGTGGGTTGGGGCATAGGCATAGGCATCGGCCTTGGAATCTCGGGTTCCATGATTGGTATTGGTTCAACCGTAGGTGTGGTTTGCTCGGTACTTTTTGGGCTTGGAATGTGCTCTTTTTCTACCACCACCTCGGGTTCTTTCTCTTTTTCCTTCTCCATAGAAGTACTTGGACGAGAAATGGGTTCTTTGAAAGTTTTACCACTACGAGTAGTAATAACCTTCAATTCTCCTTTCGGGTTCACGATGGTATTACTAGGAAGACCACCCGAAGAAGAGGTCTTACACATGATAGCTTCAAACATTTTAGCCATTCGATCTTCAAATTTAGATTGCCTAGCATCCGCTTTTAACAATTCTTGCTTAATCTCATGTTGACCTTGCTCCATTTTTTGTTGATTTTGTTGGAGACGTGTGACATTTCCTTCCATTTTATTAGCATGAGTTTTAAGTTCATTAGCAAGTTCGTTTTTAAGCTCGTTTTTCAACTCGGATCTTAAGCTAACCATTTCACGTTGCAAATTGTCAAACTTAGCATCATTAGCCTTTGCATAATTCAAAAATTCTCCTTGAAGATTTTTGGTGTGATCATTTTGAAAACCTTGTGTGGTAGTTTGAAAATCACGGTTTTGGTTTTGATTAGAAACTTGCCCATTTCCACTTTGATAATTACCCTAGTTGTAATTCCTTTGATTTCCTTGATCATTACCACCTTGGTTATTTCGATAGTTATTAGCATTTTGATTTGGTGGAGCTTGATTTTGGCGGGAACCTTGACCGTTTTGGTTATAAGTTCCCGTGGCTACATAAGCACTCGAAGTGTTACCATCCGCGGTAATGCACTCGGAAAGATCATGAGCTCCACCACACGACAAACAAATCTTAGAAACCGCTTTAACCGAAGCGGAATTTGAAGCTTCTTGAGCTTTCCAATGAGACATAAGAGTCGAAAACCTATCGAAAAACCGATTTTCCTCATTAGCTTCATCATGTAAAGCATTAATGCTACGAGACGATGATGAGCCCATTTTGGCAACACTCGGTGTGTTACGAGGGCTATAAACCTTAGACCTATTCTCAATTATGACCAAAGCTTCCTCGACCGTTTTACACAAAAAATTACCACCCGCGGCGGCATTTAAATAATCTCTTTCATGATCATTAAGTCCATTGTAAAACGTGTCGATTTGGTGTAAATCGGAAAAACCGGGATGAGGACATTCATGTAACATCTCCTTAAACCTATTCCAAGCCGTTGAAAAACTTTCATTTGATTCTTGTGAAAATTTAGAAATCTCATTTTTCAAATGCGTAGTCTTAGAGGGCGGAAAAAATTGGTTCACGAACTTTGAAACGAGATCCTTCCACGTCAATATAGAATTGGGTGGCTCTTTCTCTAACCAAATTTTAGCGGGCCCCGCTAAGGAATACGGAAAAAGCATCATCTTAATCGAGTCATTCGAGACATCCTTAAATTTGCACGTGGCGGTAAGACGATTGAATTGGCGGATATGGTTGTGGGGATTGTCCTTCTCATCACCACGGAATTTGTTGTTTTGGATCATCGACAACAAACCCGTTTTCACCTCAAAATTCTCCGCAAGGATAGCGGGAATCACAATAGCTTCTCCATAACCCTCGGTGGGTGCTTGAAGTAACTCCATCATAGTTCAATTCGCCATGGTTGATGCTTCTCGTACAATGGGTTCGTCAATAGGAGACTCCTCACTAGAATGAGTTGGAGTGGGAGTTTTGTTCTTTCGTCTACGTGCACATTTTGCTTGATTACGAGTTAGCATAAACGTCACGTACCACGAGGAGACGAGCAAATAAGATTCTTTTTGGTGTTTTGTATTTTTCAATTTTTTTGTGGTTTTTGATGGTATTAACTTTTTTTGGAAATTGGTGAATGTATTAAGTAGACAAAAATCTACAAATCTCCTCCTTAATCAAATCTCTCGATTAAAGAAGCCTCAAGGAATGAAAACGATCACGTGAAGTGAACGCCTTCGATGACTTTAGAACGATGGTGGAACACCAAATCGTTCAAGAGGGTTTAATCAAATGAAACCAAGAAAATATATATGATATGTAATAATACTTTGGGCGGCAAAACCCTCGATTAGCTCTCAAAATCAAATACTCACAAGCAAGCGGAGGAAACGAGGCGGCGCGAAGCACTTAAGAGCCTTTTTCCTTTAGGTCGTGAAATACAACCGCCTTATACCCACCTTGTAGTTTGTATTTTCAAAATCGAGCTTCACGAAAGTATTTATCTATTTTTGCCTTTTTTCTTTGGTTTGAGATTCGAATACAATGATTGGGTAATGACCTCCCAAGTCAAGGTTGTGATTTCTCACGTATTTGGAGTACTTGTGAATTTATTGTTCTACGTATACAATATAGTAATAGTATTCACACAAAAAACGAAAAACCGATAATACGTATTAGTAGAGTGCTACTAATACAATTAGCTATTATGGCTATATAAAAACAATAATTGTTCAAATCAAAACACATCACGCCTCCCCGGCAGCGGCGCCAAAATGATGTTTTGTATTTTTACCCCTTTAGGAAAAGGAAGGTAAAATAGGGTAATGAAGTAGGCACGACGGTTTAGGAAAACCGTGTGTGAATGACCCAAAAAAAGTGAGTTCGTTCTCGAGGAGGCACGTGTGTTGTGTAATGAATTGATTAATGTTTGTGATTATATTGAGAAAGAAGAGAAAAGAGAAATAAGAAAGAAATGACGGTTACGAAGTCGGATTAAACTAAGACGAAAAAGGCGATCACGTAAAACCGTAAATAGTGCAAAAATTAAAATTTTAACCTAAAAATTCCTAAAAATTACTAAAAATCCACAATATTATTCTAAGAGTTTACAAAAAATCCAAACTTGCTAAAACCTTTTAATAAATTAGATAATGACTTTTTAATGCTAATTAAAGCCCTAAAAATCACAATTAATTATTAAAAAGCCCTAAACAAGATCTTAAAGTTTGTAAACCTCAAAAATGTCCTAATTAAGCTAAAAAGTATTTTTTAAAATTTTAAAACCAAATAAAACTATTTTTAAACACTTAAAAACTATAAAAATCAATTAAAACTTAAATTAATTCTAGAAAATAATTGAAAAGCCCTAAAAATATTTTGAAAGTTACAAAATTCCTAATTAAGTGTCTACAATCTATGAAAAATGAAAAAAGTAGAAAAAACTAATTTTCAATTTTTAATAATAAAATAATAATAAAATAATCAAAAAAATCAAAGTTTACTAAAAAATTCTAAAAAATAACCAAAAATCTAAAATAATGTAACTAAGACAGAAATGCAATTAAAAGTTTCTAAAACCTATTTAATAATTTTATATTCAATTTTAAAGTTGGATAAAAACCCTAAAATCCTATAAAATCAAAAATTAGACCTTTTGAAAACTTTTTTAGCTGTAAACCTCAAGAATGTAAATAAAAACCTAAAAACTATTTTTTCAGATTTTTAAAACTACTTTTGCTATTTTTTATTCACTTTCTAAAATTTAAACTAAAAATAATCCTAGAAAATTAATTAAATACGGGAAAAATAAACTTTTTGCACCAAAAAGTCCTAAAACTAAATAGAAACAAAAGAAAAATACTAACTGGAAAAAAACCTAAAGGAATAAGCTGAAAACAGCTTATTAATAAGTTGTTAGTTAAATAAGCTAGAAAACAAAGACTCCTTATATTTCAAATGTTGCAAAGAGTTACCAGTCAAAGACCCTAGGGCATTTGGTAAACGCGTTGGTGTGTGGGAGGAGTGGCGCAGGTTCGAGTCCTGGCCACGTCCTTTTTGCCTTTTATATATTTTTTTTTTAAAACTTTAAAAACTCAATCCAGTAACTACTTTAATCATAAAAACACAAAAACAAATCCAAGTTAACAAGATTAAAGCAATCTGGAACCAAAAACGTGCTCAGATAGGTTGTTGAACACAAAGAAGAAAAGTATAATCTTCACTTGTGAAGAAAGGATCAAGAGGACTTGATTTGATATTTGTGGATGTTTTTTATGGACAAAAGGGCACCCCTATACTCAGTTGAGTATAGGGAGTCAATATAAACACAAATCAAACAAGTATCAAGCACAAAAATCAAACCAAATGGCATACAAGTTTCTGATTAAGCTAATTGTGTGACTGTGATGATTTTTGCTGATTCAGTTAGCACAATAATGAAATTCAAACCTTAAAATCTTGCACACAATCCAATAACAAGGCAAATAAGCAATGCACAATCCTATTATGACCTAATATCTAACAGATAACCAGACTTGATGACCAAATTCACACAAAATAAGCAGAAAAGTGAAGTGACAAATTTATGCTATTTTTTCAACTTTTTATGATGCAAATGTTTTAAAACCTCACCAAACAGAAAATAAACCTACATGCAACCTATTAACACCCTTGTGAGTGATTCTAAACAAGTTTAAAACAAGACTTGTATAAATTTCCCTGATTTAAAACTTAATCCAAACACCCCTTTAAATCTAAGAAACAAAAATTTATCAAATCAAAAGCTTGTAGAATCCAACCAAACTGATTTAAACAACTTATAATATGCATCAAACACCTGATCCAGCAATAACAAGCCAAATAACAAGCACTTGAACAATTTCTTATAAAATCACAAATAACTGAAAAATTGAAAAAGGAACAAGGCTTCTTCCTTGTTGGACCTACATCCAGGCCCAACAATGGCTGCTAGCCATCTCCAAACAGGCCCGGGCCTGTGCAGAACTTCTTGGACAAACAATCTCCAATGAACCTGCTAAAAAAAATGAAGAACAAGCAAATATCCAATTTCTGATTTTTTATAAAACCTTAAAAATCTTTCTCACAAACTTCCTCAAATGATTTTCCTTTCAAAAACACTTAAACAAGACAACCTAAAATCCAGGAAAATCAAAACTCCAAACAAGATTTTACCAAAAATCCCAATATTTCAGAAACTTTTTCTGAAAACTTCAAACACAAAATGTTTGAGTAAAATTCTAAATGGAACTCAGATTCTAGTTCAATATCATACCAACTTTTACAAAACAAAAGGAATTACAATTTTTTTATAAAAATACCAACTTTATTTAAATAAAAAGGGATTACAAAGTTTGAAACTAGAAACTGGAACAAGGGGTACTCCACAACCAAGGCCTCCTTATATAATGCTTAAGAGAACATTCTAGTGCTAGGAATATAATATTAAAGAGCTAAAACCCTAATGCTAGAAAAATCCGAATTTTCCCTTGTTCTTTGACTGGAATCTTGGTCAATAAGCTCTCATGTGATATGCCAGTTGTGATGAATGATCAGGAGCGTCCATTTTGAACTTGGGGACCAAGGAGTGCTATCTAGTCGTTTAAATTGTCCCCTCCTAGGGTTTTGTGGAAAGGGACGTGAGCAGGGAGGGCCAGGGGGTCACATGGGTTGAGTGGTGGATGGTTTTTTATGTGGGTTTTGGTGACAACATGGTAAATTACCATTCTGGATAATAAGGGGTAAAACCCCTTTGTTTTTAATCCAATTTATTCTGGGTGGGTTTAGGGTTTATAGGGTGATTAGTGCATGTTTAATCCATTTTGGGCAAAAGGATTTTTAAATGTAGTGTTTAGGTGGGAAAGTTAAGTGGGGTTGACCGGGTGTTTGACTGAGTTTATTTAATGAACTCAGTAGTGGAAGGTGACGTGGGGATGGATGATGAAGTGGAGGGGTGTGATTGGGTGTAGAATGTGATGTGGAGTGGTGATTGGTTAAGAATAGTTTAGATGTCTGCTGCTTTTAGTCCCTCAATTCCCAAGCTTTATTCACTTTGTAAAATCAGCCAACAACTTCATTTTCCCTCACAACAACTTTGGCAAACTTGTCATAATTGGCACAACAACTTTATAAACTTTTATCAAGGGCTTTAAATCCACAATTTGCATTCTTCAAGGGCCATTCTTGTAATGTCTTCAAACTTTAGGGACCCTATTCATAATTATGAATATTTGAGGGGTATAAAGTGCTAATCTTCAAAAGTTGAGGGACCAAACTTGCCAATCTTCAATTCTTCAAGGGTATTTTTGGAAATTACATATTTGGGCCCGGTTCATTGTGCGGCTTCGTTTCCCGTGTTCGTTTTTGAATGATTCTTGTGATCTTTTTGTCTTTTCTCAATATCCGTACCTAAAATACACAAGCAACAAACACGAGCATATATTTGGCAGTTTTAATGATATTTTATGCATTTTAAGCCCGATTTGGACCATGAGACTATGTATAAAAGCAGTCTCATCAGTGGTCCAGAAGAAGCTCCAGACTTTGTGCCTGTTAGATCCCCTTCTCCAGTTGGAGGGGTGTCTTTTGGAGCTTTGAACACTACTGTTGCATTTGTTGAGCAAATGTCCAGCATGGGCTGTGTGAAAGGAGGTTCAGTTGTGCTGACTGGAATGTTCTAGCGATTGGTATCAAAGATTGAGAAAACAAGTTTAACTCCTTCATTTTTAGAGTACTCTTCACCAAATTGGTCAGCAAAAATGAGGGATAAAAATCTGGTGTAGACCACATTCTTCTCCCTAGTTTTCTTCTCTATTTTTCCATGGAGATCTTCAAAGATTAGTTTTCCAAAATTAGCTTTTGATGCCCTTTGACAGACAACACAAAATAAGGTCATCCTTTTGGTTGATTTGATCAAGCCCACCAGTTTTCCCACCCAGATACTCAATTAAGATGGACATCAACAGTTTCCACTTAGGTGGTAAACAGCTTCTCTTCAACCCCCATTTATCACCAATCTCTTCAGTGTATCCAATTTCTCTAAAAAACGTTTTGACAACAGAGAGATCATTGGGAACAGCCTCATATTTGCTAGAATCCTCAAAATAGTTTAACCCTAAAACCCTTCTAAACATCTTTAAATTTATTTTCCCATGAATACCCAAGGTTGTAGACACAAACTCAAAAGATTTCTTGTTCGTTGACCCTTGTGCTGTGAACCAAAATTCTTTTAACACATTTTCAAACATAACCACTGGATCCTTGAACAAGGATCACGAATCACACATTTGGATAAGAAGTTTAGTACTTGTTTTCCTGGTTCAGATGTTAGGGTTTCTGGTTTGATCAAGGTGATGTTGATGGGTTTAAAGAATATGTCCTCGATGGGATAGTTTACATGGATGGAAGGATTGAGGATGATCTCAGTCTCTTGTGGTTGTGAAGAAGATTCAGCAGCCATTGATGTTTGTTATGTGTGCTTTCTTTTGAAAAGAGAGAGAGAGAGAAAGAGTTGTGTGTGTTTTTTTTAAAGTTTTTGCAAATGATATGAATCATCAATCTTCAAAAGATATATGTAAACACTTTTTTAAATTGAGTTGTCAAATTTTGTAACACATTTGAAAAGAGAATGAAACTTTTAGGGTTTGTTTTGAACAAATGATACAAACTCTCTCATTAATGTTCTGAAAAAGGTGATGATTTTCTGTTGCTTTGAACAGTGAAATGCCTCATTGTGTCAGAAAGTTATTGACTGTGATATGGACGCTTGATATTTCCTAAATAAACAATTGACACCTTTTGAAAGAATGTTTTGTATTTATTCTCAAGAAATTTAATGCCATTTACTCCATTGAGTCATATGATTGATTTATTTTAAAAGTTGTTGCTCAGATATGCTGAAGCTGATGGCAATACTTATGAGCTCTAGTGCGTCAAATGAGGCGACAAAACCCCATATACATGTCCACATAAGTGAACAATACATATGACATTGCACGCTCCTCTACTCAGGCCTAGCTACTCAGTTGTATTAAAAATTTGTTCAGGATTGCTGAAGGAATCTTTTGATGACTGGTGATTATTTGTTTAGCTTCAGTGAATCAGATAAGGCAACAAAACATCATATACACAATCACATAAAGTGAAATAGACACATGACATTGCACACTCCTTTACTCAGACAATGCTACTTAACGTTAATCAAATTCTTTTATGAAATGCTGAACCTTCAAGCTTCTTCAGTACATGCTGAAGGTTCAGATTTTGTATCATGAATGTTCAGCATACCAAGCTCCATTATCAATCTTTTGAAAGTTGGTTCATCCAATGGTTTGGTGAAGATATCAGCCAATTGGTATAGAGTGGGGATGAAATGTAATTCAATGTCCCCTTTCACAGTGTGGTCTCTAATAAAGTGATATCTGATATCAATGTGTTTTGTTCTTGAGTGGAGGACTAGATTATTGGATATTGTAATAAGTGTGAAAACACTTATCCTTTTACCACTTATTTCCAATAGCAACAAGACCAAAACGTGTATTTTATGTCGTAAAAGTCGGAATTATGCGTGGTTTGTGTTTTTATTGTGTTTTAGGACCAAAATATGAAAAAGGAAGAAAACACGGGCTTTCACGGGCTTTTATCGAAGAAAACGGGAAAAGACGAAAGTTTAATGAAGTCGAAGAACTTAAGTCTAATAGTAGAAGAAAATTAAAAGACAAGTTCAAATCCCGAGACGACATCGAGAAAAAACAAAGAACTAAAGTCGAGTCGAGAAGACGTGAAGAAAGCAAGAAAGAAGATGCAACACATGCACTCCTTCCACCTTCCCTATAAATACCCTCCTAATACACATTAGGAGGGAGTTAGTCTTTAATTTTTAGTTTTTCATATTTTCACTTTTCTAGTTTTAGAGAGAGAAAGTCTTAAACTTTCTCTCACTAAGTTTCATCTTTTCTTTTAATCTTTCAAGTTTAAACATTTGTGTGTTGCTTATTTCATTAATCAAGTTATGTTTAAGCTTTTAATCTTTCATCTCATTCTACCTTTCTTTGATTTTTAGATTGATTTTGGTGCGAATTTCAATAGATCCGTGTTGTTCTTAGTGATTTCGTGCTTAAAAAGTTAATCTTTTGATCATTACTTAAGTTTTCATACGAATAAGCTTTGAGATTCTTGTGCTTATTGGCTTATTTTTATGATTAGCTTATTTACTTATAAAAAGTTTTCTTAAAAACTTTATATTTTTATGGTTTGATTCAAAAGTTTGTTTATTTTTGAGTTGGATAAGTTGTGATAAGTGCTTATTTGGTCCATTTTATCATTGATTCGTTTAGTTTTGGGTATTAGCTTATTAATAATAGCTTATTACCTAGCTTATAACCGAATCCCATTTAAATCGGAAAGGGTACAAACCCCTTTCCGATCGCAGCCTATTCCGAGCAGACACACCCCCTCTTTCCGATTAGCAAATCGGAAAAGGGTTTTGAACATTCCAATCTGCCCCCTTTCTGAACATTCCAATTTGTACCTCAGGTATTCCGATCAAAGTGATCGGATTAGGGATACCATATTCCGACGACAGGTACTTGGTTATATTCCGATTGGTAGGTTTTGCCATTATTCCGATTTGGCAGTTTTTAGACATTCCGATTAACCCTAATTTTTCTATATTCCAATTAGACTTGTGTTTCACATTCCGATCTGGCCCCTTATTTGAGTATTCCGATTGGTGTTTCTTCCTATTATTCCGATCCCCCACATTGCAAACATTCCGACCAATTGATCGGAATACATTCCGATCTGAACCATTTTTGGCATATTCCGATTGCACCATTTCTCCTATATTCCGATCAGGGCTTGTTTAGTTTATTGTTTTTATAAAATTTCCAAGTGTTAGTTTTATTAAGTGATCTAGTAATTTTCCTAATCTTGTCTTTAAGTTTTCAAGCGTTTAATTTTAACTCGTCATTTTATTTTTAATCTTTAAACTTCTACTTTACTCAACGACACTTACTTATTTGCTATTAGTTAAAAATAGATAACAATCCAAACCATTCTCTTGTTACCAAAAGACAATTGAGTCGCACTTTAGATCGGTAATCAATTCGAAAAGACTTGGGACTACAATATTTTATACTTAGCCAAAAGCCGAGCATTAAATGGCGCCGCTGCCGGCTCTTTTCGTTAAGATTAACGGTTTCTAGTGAGAGACGCATTGAATTTTGGGAAACGTTCTTTGAACGTTATTTTCATTGCTTTAAAAATTTTCAAAAATCCAAAAAAAATATAAAACTCTTCAAAAATTCAAAAACATTAAAAAAATCATAAAAAGCAATTCTTTTCAAAAGGTTTTGCACCAAAAAGATTATATAGATATTCTCTTTGTGTATATTTTTCTTCTGCAGGTGTATGCGTACTAGATCTTCGAACTATTCTGAGCCCGAGACTCGTGAAGATTTAGATATGGCTCGTGTTAATAACAACAATAATAACCCACCTCTACCCAATTTGAATAATAACAACAACAACAACAACAACAACAACAATGTCCACCTACCTGATTTACGAACAATGGAGGAATTGTGCCAACCCACCATGAACGGGCGCGGAGGCCCGATTGCGCCAATGCACGTCACGGCTCAGGAGTTTTCGTTAAAGCATCACATGATCCAACAAGTGCAAACTAACCCATTTCGTGGAATTCCGGATGATGATGCCAACAAACACCTCGACAAATTCATTACCATAACCCAAAGCATGAAGTGCCCCGGTGTTTTCTATGGATGACCTTCGCCTTCAAATTTTTCCCCACTCGCTTTCTCACCATGCCGAAAAATGGTTTGACCGTCTTCCTAAGAATTCTATTCATACGTGGAATGACATGACTCAACGCTTTTTGTCGCGCTATTTCCCACCATCCATGGTCACAAGCCTTCGTAACCAAATCAGTGGATTCATGCAAGACAATGATGAATCGCTCTTCGATGCTTGGGAACGATACAATGATTTGATCGACCGCTGTCCAAATCACAACATGCTCCCCGTCACTCTCATTGACACCTTCTACAATGGTCTCACTTTTCGTGATCGTGACACGATCAATGCCGCCGCCGGTGGTACTTTTATGAAAAGGAGACCGGAGGAGTGTCGAGAGTTGATTGAAAACATGACTACTCACCACAAGAATTGGGATTCATCCGCATCCTCAAGATCTAACTCGAGAGTCAATGTTTCTTCTACTACTTCCAATCCCGAGATGACTGAAATTTCTCGACAACTCGCTGAGATAAACAAAAATTTCATGACCATGGCCACAAACCACTTTCAACAAGCTAAAGCCGTTGCTATTTCTTGTGACACATGTGGTGGTCCTCATTCTTACAATGATTGTCCTTCTACCCAAGGCAATTTTTCTGAAAACGTTAACGCATACGATACTTATCCTACGGGAGGCTATCAAGCTCGTCCTCAAGGAGACCGTAGCTTGCTAAGTTATCGTTCAAACAATTATCTTGCTCCACCCGGTTTCCCTCCTCAAAACCAAAACCAACAACAAAGCTATAACCGAAATAATCAATCCCAACCTCGTGCTAACAATCAATATCAATCCCAAAGAAACCCATACCCACCTCAAGGAAATTTTCAAGCTTACCAAGCTCCACCTCTCAATCAACCGATGGCAGTGAGTCCAGACGTCGAGACGTTCATGAAGACTAATCGGGAGCTGGTGACGAATCTTCAGAGTCAAGTCATCAACTTGAAGGGCGAAATGGCGAAACAAGGGAGCGATATTCGAGCCGAGCTAAGGAATGATATGGCAAAACAAAGCAATGAAATTCGTGCCGACATTAGAGATTCTTTCAGCACTCAAGCGCTTAACATTCGTGATATGATTGGTTCGCTCATCCAATGTAATCAACCCTCTTCTTCGGGTACTCTTCCGAGTAACACCGTTGCGAACCCAAGAGGGGAGATGAAAGCAATCACCACTCGTAGTGGAAAAGGTTATACGGAACCCGAGCTTCCTACACCTCCACCCGTGATTGTGAACAAGGAAAAAGAGCAACTTTCCCCACCTCCTTTGCCTTCTACCCCCGTTTCCCCACCACCCGTGGTTGTGAGTGATCCTACTCCCCTAAAGCCTTCTTCTTCATCCAATATACCTTATCCTTCAAGGTTGAGGAAAGAGAAGCAAAAGAGCAAGGATGATATTCAGGTTTCAAACTTTCTCAAAATGTTTAAACAATTGAATTTTAACATCTTCTTTGCTGAGGCTCTCGCTCACATGCCCAAATACGCTAAGATGTTTAAAGATCTTCTAAGTGACAAGGAGAAGCTTCTTGACATTGCTCAGACCCAACTTAATGAGAACTGCTCCGCAGTGCTCTTAAGGAAATTACCCACCAAACTTGGTGATCCGGGTCACTTCTTGATTCCTTGCAACTTCCCGGGAGTAGAGAATTGCATGGCCCTAGCCGATCTAGGTGCCAGTATAAACTTAATGCCTTTAAGTGTTTGGAAGCAATTATCTCTCCCCGAGCTAGTCCCCACCAAAATGACCTTGGAATTAGCTAACCGTACGGTTGCTTATCCAGTGGGGATAGCCGAAGATGTCTTTGTTGGCGTTGACAAATTCACCTTCCCGGCGGATTTTGTCGTTGTTGACTACGAGATGGATCCTCGTGTTACATTAATCGTTGGACGTCCATTCCTGAGGACCGGTCGCACTCTCATTGATGTAGCCGCGGGCGAAATAATCATGAGAGTTGGTGACGATAAAATTGTCTTCAACATGGGTAAGATTTCTAAGCACCCTTATTCATATGAGAGTGTTAATGCTATTGATGTTCTCGATGAGGCTTGTGAAGAACATTTTCATGATGCTTGCAAAAGTACTCCCTCTTCTCTACCCAATGTTGAGATCGTTGCCTCAATTGCTCCAGCATTGACTCCTTTTGGAGAAAGTGACTTGGATGATTTCGAAGCTAGCTTGGGTCCTCTCGATATTAAGTATGATAATTCGTCCACCAATATGGATGAAGACATTCGTACTATTGAGAGACTTCTTAATGAAGACCCGTTTTCTCCTCCTTCTCCTAAAGCGGTGACTAATGATGATCCATCGTTAGTTACACCATCTATTGAGGATCCTCCCACTCTTGAGCTTAAGGACCTACCTCCTCATCTTGAGTACGTTTTCCTTGAAGACAACGAGAAGTTACCGGTCATCATCGCGAAGGACCTGAAAGAAGAAGACAAATCCCGACTTATCGCCGTGTTGAAGAAGCATAAACGAGCTATCGCTTGGAAAATCTCTGACATCCGCGGAATTGATCCTCACTTTTGCACACATAAAATTCTCATGGAGTACGACTTTAAGCCCACAATTCAAAGCCAACGAAGGGTGAATCCTAAAATCCATGAAGTCATCAAAAAAGAGGTTATCAAACTTCTTGATGCGGGTATGATTTACCCTATTTCGGATTCACCATGGGTTAGTCCAGTCCATTGTGTGCCTAAGAAAGGCGGAATCACCGTTGTGCCCAATGCAAACAACGAGTTAATTCCTACCCGTCTCGTTACTGGGTGGAGAGTTTGTATAGACTACCGCAAACTCAATGATGCCACGAGAAAGGATCATTTCCCTCTACCTTTTATGGACCAAATGCTTGAACGTTTAGCGGGTAATGAATATTACTGCTTTCTTGATGGTTTCTCGGGTTATTTCCAAATACCCATCGATCCCCAAGATCAAGAGAAGACAACATTCACTTGTCCCTATGGCACATTTGCTTACAAAAGAATGCCTTTTGGCTTATGCAATGCCCCCGGGACTTTCCAAAGGTGCATGTTGGCTATCTTCCATGACATGGTTGAACAAACCATGGAAGTCTTCATGGATGATTTCTCAGTCTTTGGGGATTCCTTCTCTTCTTGCCTTGCCAATTTGGAACGTATGCTTAAGCGGTGCGAAGACACTCGCCTTGTTCTGAATTGGGAAAAATACCATTTTATGGTAAAAGAATGCATTGTGCTAGGACACAAAATCTCTAAAGCCGGTCTTGAAGTCGACCGTGCTAAAGTAGATGTCATAGCCAAATTACCTCCACCTTCAACCGTGAAGGGTGTGAGAAGTTTTCTGGGTCATGCGGGCTTCTATCGTCGATTCATTCAGGATTTCTCTAAAATTGCTCGCCCGATGACCCACCTCTTGGAAAAAGATACTCCTTTTATCTTTTCTAAAGAGTGTCTCGAAGCCTTCAATCTTCTCAAGGATAAGCTAACTAAGGCACCGGTCTTGGTTGCCCCTAATTGGGAGCTGCCTTTTGAATTGATGTGCGATGCTAGCGACTTTGCTATTGGTGCGGTGTTGGGCCAAAGAGTGAATAAACACTTCCAACCAATCCACTATGCTAGCAAAACAATGACGGGGGCTCAATTGCATTATATGACAATCGAAAAAGAGCTTTTAGCTGTTGTCTATGCGTTTGAAAAAATTCGCCCCTATCTTGTTTTATCCCCCACCATCGTATACACGGACCATTCCGCGTTGAAGTACTTGATGACTAAGCATGACTCTAAGCCAAGACTTCTTTGCTGGGTTTTACTCCTTCAAGAATTCAACATTGAAATTCGTGACAAGAAGGGTGCTGAAAACCTAGCCGCGGATCATCTGAGTCGACTTGAGGATCCATATCAAGGGGATCATCCGAACAAAGAGATCAATGACTCTTTCCCCCTTGAGACCTTAATGTCTATAAATCTCAATCTTGATGACACCCTGTGGTTTGCGGATATTGCAAACTACTTAGCGGGTGGTATTCTCATCAAAGGGTTAACATCCCAACAAAAGAAGAAGTTCTTGAATGATGTTAAGACTTACTTTTGGGATGACCCTTATCTATTCAAACAATGTGCTAATTTGATCATTCGTCGATGTGTTGACGGACCGGCAGCTTTTGACATTCTCCAGGCTTGCCACAAAGGACCCACTGGTGGTCACTTTGGTCCCAACTACACCGCTAAGAAAGTGTTTGACTCTGGATTCTACTGGCCCACCATTTATCGTGACGCTCACGAAATGGTTAAGCATTGTGATGCTTGCCAACGCCAAGGCAAGATCACACATAAAGATGAGATGCCTCAAAATTTCATACAAGAATGTGAAATCTTTGACGTCTGGGGCATCGACTTTATGGGGCCATTTCCATCATCTAAAGGGAACAAGTACATCCTCGTCGCAGTTGACTACGTTTCCAAATGGGTTGAAGCTAAGGCTCTCCCTACGAACGATGCGAGGGTGGTTGTGAACTTTTTGAAGCAGCTTTTCGCCCGATTCGGCGTTCCTCGTGCTATTATCAGTGACCGCGGGACTCATTTTTGCAATGATCAATTTGCAAGAGTCATGGCTAAGTATGGTGTCAAACACCGTCTTTCCACCGCATATCATCCCCAAACCAATGGGCAAGCCGAGATATCCAACCGTGGATTGAAACGAATTTTGGAGCGTACTGTGGGAGAGCATCGCGCCGCGTAGGCCGATAAGTTAGATGATGCTCTGTGGGCTTTCCGTACTGCTTATAAGACCCCGGTCGGTTGTACGCCGTATCGTCTTGTGTACGGGAAAGCCTGCCACCTCCCCATCGAGCTGGAACATAAGGCACACTGGGCCTTGAAGTGGGCTAACTTCGACATCAACAAAGTCGGTGATCATCGCAAGATTCAACTCAACGAGCTAAATGAACTAGGGAATGAAGCTTATGAGAACTCGCTGATATACAAGGAGAAGACCAAGATCATTCATGACGTAAAAATAAAAAACCGAGAGTTCCATGTTGGTGATCAAGTCTTACTCTTTAACTCTCGGTTGAAGATCTTCTCTGGCAAGTTGAAGAGCCGCTGGTCTGGTCCATTCACCGTCGCCAAAGTCTTTCCATATAGGACCATTGAGCTTTCTCAGCAAAATGGGCCCAATTTCAAGGTGAATGGCCAGCGTCTGAAGCTGTACTTTGGTGAGGACATCTCCCATGAGATGATTCCATCCCTCACCACGTTTCCCATGAACTAAATTGGGTCGAGTCATGCTCGTGACACGGTGAACAAAAACAAGCGCTTCTCGGGAGGCAACCCGTGATCTATCCTTTACTGCTTTCATAATAAGTGTAGGGGGAGCCCCGTATGTGTTTGTTGTTTTGTTTCTTGTACTGTGCAGAGATTAAAGCTTCAAAGATCCACCTTGATGACTTTTTCCGAACCGTGATACCGTGTTCTCATCTTCCCGGTTCTATCCTAAACTCTTGTGATTCAATATTTCATATTTTATATGTTCCCATTGAATTCACTTTAGTTGTCCTTTCCTTAGCAAGATTTAAACAAAGTGCACAATGTCATAAGTGTAGGGGAGTTCACTCCCACATGCTTAAACATTGAGGACAATGTTTATCTCAAGTGTAGGGGGACTTCTATCGAAGTAAGTGGTCTTTTCCATGAATTTGCCCTCATTTTAACCAAAAAATTTGATTTTTCGACATTTTTCAAAATTTTTAATCTATTTTGGCCTAGTTGTATAGTGGTATTTTTCTTCATTATGGTTATTTTCTTTCCTTGCTTTAATAAAGTGGTTTTAAATTTTTCTTAGTCATGAACATTTTGACTCAACCCGAGTTTACTTATCTAAGTCTACTCTAGCTAGTATCCTTAACGTGTTTAAGTCAAGTTTTGCTAGGCTTTTATATAGGGAGCTATAAAACGCGAAAGTCTTAACTCTCACGGGTTAAGAACAAGAACTTTTCGCAAGTTCCTATAATTGATCCTAGAGAGTCGTTTATCAAGGGAACTTTAAAATGCGATTTCTAAAACTTGAAAAAGTCTAAGAATTTGCAAGATCCTATAGGCGACTCGAAAACCCAAAACTTTGATTTAATAGGCTAAGCATCCACGAGTCTCATTCCTTGAGATTTTAAACTGTGGAGAACGAGAGATGATAGAGTCAATTATAAGTTTGGTATTCTTTCGTGAATTTATGTGAGTTAATTATAAGCCTATTCTCCCTTCGCTTGTTAATAAATTTATCTGCAATAAATAAGGTTGTACGATTTAAAAGGTTACTTAGCTTCTAGCCCAGATCATTTAAAAGTTGCTCGGTACGGATTAGAGTTCATATCCAAGGCATAACTTATTGAAGCGGGATGCGAAGATTGGCGAGTCCGAAAAGGCCCTAACAAGGCATGAGGGCTACATTTTGTTGCTAAAGATCCAAAAGTGATGTGAAGAATCATTTATCGAAAATCAATATGAAGGATCGAGACACACGACGAAAAGCAAATACTCCCCTAAAGATCATGGAGAAGTCTATCCAAAAAGACCCTAACAAGGTATGAGGATAAATAGATCCAAGTCCTAAAAGGAGGCGGATCGTTGTATATCAAAGTCCAAAATAAAGATTGGAGAAAAATGAAGAAGTCGTGGTCCAAAGATGAAGAATCTCTCAAAACTTCAAGTGAAGAAATTCCTATTATGAAGAGAAGGCCATTATTTCCTGAACGTCTCTCAAGAATCGAAGTATGAAGTCGCTGCCAAATATCGGTCCGAGAAAGGTCTCAAATCGTGAAGCGAGTTATGCCAAGATATGAACTTTATGAGGTCCCGAGAAGCAGTTTTAAAAGATTTGGTCCTTTAGCTAACTATTGATTAAATCGTTCACTTTATTTTCGGCCTAAATAACTATCGAAATAAGTCAAACAATGCATCCTCGTGATCATTCAAGACAAAAATAAAATATAAGAGATACACCTAGGAATAAGGGAGTCTAAGTGAATAATTGGCCCACATGAGTTCGTGTTAGTTTGCTAACTTATAATAACAATGATCTCATTTTTAATCTTGGTATGGGGAATAATGTAGAGATTTTACTAGTTGAAAAAGTTCGTTTTCTCGGTGTCTAATCGAATTGATTTCCGGTTCAAAGTGCGACTCAATTGTTCTTGGTGGAAATGAAAATGGTTCGGTTATCTATTACTAAGTAAAATAAAAATGTAAATTACGATAAGTAAAAGGAATGCAAAGGAATGCGAAAGGAATGCAAAAGGAATGCTGATAGGAATGCTGATAGGAATGCTGATAGGAATGCTGATAGGAATGTTGATAGGAATGCTAATAGGAATGTTGATAGGAATGCTAAAAGGAATGCTGATAGGAATGTAAAAGGAATGCTGATAGGAATGCTAATAGGAATGCTAATAGGAATGCTAATAGGAATGCTGATAGGATGCTGATAGGAATGCTAATAGGAATGCTGATAGGAATGCTGATAGGAATGCTGATAGGAATGCTGATAGGAATGCTGATAGGAATGTAAAACCCTTTTCCAATCAAGATGATTGGAATGTAAAAGAAATGTATAAAAGGAATGTAAAACCCTTTTCCAATCAAGTGATCGGAATATGGTGATGGTGCTGGTCGGAATGAGCAAATCGGAAAAGGGTTTAATACCCTTTCCGATTACTCTCTTGATCCGAAATTTAAGCAAAAGGTAATAAGCTACTAGGATAAGCTAAAACCAAAACTTAAACGAATCTAATGTGAAAAAGACTAAATAAGCTCAAATTACAACTTTTCCAAACTTAAAATAAACAAACTTTTAAATCAAACCATAAAAAGATGAACTTTTTAAGCACGAAAACATTAATGAACAACACGGATCATATGTAATTCGCACCAAAAGTAAACTAGAATCAAGAAAGGAAGATGAGAGATTTAAACAAGAAAAGTAAAGATTCAAGAACAATAAATGAAAACTTACTTGAAAATTAAATGATTAAAGGTGCATAACAAGAAATTAAAGTGCAAGAAATGAAATAACAAGTATAAAAATGGTGGAAGTGGTGGTTTGTCAAACCACCCAACAACATGAAAATGAAACTAGGATCATCTATATATAAGGGTGATTAGGGAGGAGCTTAGGAAGCTTCCTCCCTCTTTCCTCTTTGCCTTAATTGCACACTTAAGTAATTTTCTTCTTTATCTTTTGTTAATCTTGGACTTTGTCTTGGGATTTCTTTAACTCGTCTTGATTTTTCTTTATAAATAAGACTCGAGTTCTTCGGCTTTTTAGTAAACTTCCGTCCTTTGACTTTTTCTTCGATAAATCATCAGAATTGGTCTTGGACTTCCGTTCTTTTTCCACTCTTGATCTTTCGACTTCATCTTTCGTCTTTTTCTTCGATAAAAGCCCGTGAATGCCGTGTTTTCTCCACTTTTCACCTTTTCGTCCTAAATCACAACAAAAACACAAACCACGCATAATTCCGACATAAATGACATAAAATACACGTTTTGGCTCGATTATTATTGCAATTAAGTGGTAAAAAGGATGGGTGTTTTCACACCTATCAGGGAACGTGAAACTTGAGGATGATAAACGTTCATGGCTGCCAAAACCAATGTAAGTGTTTGATTTCTTTACTTGTTTCTATCTTTTTATGCTTAGTATTTAATAAAGGCCAAGGTGGGTTATTTATGATGGAAAATGTAAACCGTGCTTTAAAATTAATGCATTGCATGAGGGCATTGCAATGGTCAAGTATAGGGGATTTAATAAGTGTGAAAACACTTATCCTTTTACCACTTATTTCCAATAATAACAAGACCAAAACGTGTATTTTATATCGTAAAAGTCGGAATTATGCGTGGTTTGTGTTTTTATTGTGTTTTAGGACCAAAATATGAAAAAGGAAGAAAACACGGGCTTTCACGGGCTTTTATCGAAGAAAACGAGAAAAGACGAAAGTTTAATGAAGTCGAAGAACTTAAGTCTAATAGTAGAAGAAAATTAAAAGGCAAGTTCAAATCCCGAGACGACATCGAGAAAAGACAAAGAACTAAAGTCGAGTCGAGAAGACGTGAAGAAAGCAAGAAAGAAGATGCAACACATGCACTCCTTCCACCTTCCCTATAAATACCCTCCTAATACACATTAGGAGGGAGTTAGTCTTTAATTTTTAGTTTTTTATTTTTGCACTTTTCTAGTTTTAGAGAGAGAAAGTCTTAAACTTTCTCTCACTAAGTTTCATCTTTTCTTTTAATCTTTCAAGTTTAAACATTTGTGTATTGCTTATTTCATTAATCAAGTTAAGTTTAAGCTTTTAATCTTTCATCTCATTCTACCTTTCTTTGATTTTTAGATTGATTTTGGTGCGAATTTCAATAGATCCGTGTTGTTCTTAGTGATTTCGTGCTTAAAAAGTTAATCTTTTGATCATTACTTAAGTTTTCATACGAATAAGCTTTGAGATTCTTGTGCTTATTGGCTTATTTTTATGATTAGCTTATTTACTTATAAAAAATTTCTTAAAAAGTTTATATTTTTATGGTTTGATTCAAAAGTTTGTTTATTTTTGAGTTGGATAAGTTGTGATAAGCGCTTATTTGGTCCATTTTATCATTGATTCGTTTAGTTTTGGGTATTAGCTTATTAATAATAGCTTATTACCTAGCTTATAACCGAATCCCATTTAAATCGAAAAGGGTACAAACCCCTTTCCGATCGCAGCCTATTCCGAGCAGACACACCCCCTCTTTCCGATTAGCAAATCGGAAATGGGTTTTGAACATTCCAATCTGCCCCCTTTCTGAACATTCCAATTTGTACCTCAGGTATTCCGATCAAAGTGATCGGATTAGGGTTACCATATTCCGACGACAGGTACTTGGTTATATTCCGATTGGTAGGTTTTGCCATTATTCCGATTTGGCAGTTTTTAAACATTCCGATTAACCCTAATTTTTCTATATTCCAATTAGACTTGTGTTTCACATTCCGATCTGGCCCCTTATTTGAGTATTCCGATTGATGTTTCTTCCTATTATTCCAATCCCCCACATTGCAAACATTCCGACCAATTGATCGGAATACATTCCGATCTGAACCATTTTTGGCATATTCCGATTGCACCATTTCTCCTATATTCCGATCAGGGCTTGTTTAGTTTATTGTTTTTATAAAATTTCCAAGTGTTAGTTTTATTAAGTGATCTAGTAATTTTCCTAATCTTGTCTTTAAGTTTTTCAAGCGTTTAATTTTAACTCGTCATTTTATTTTTAATCTTTAAACTTCTACTTTACTCAACGACACTTACTTATTTGCTATTAGTTAAAAATAGATAACAATCCAAACCATTCTCTTGTTACCAAAAGACAATTGAGTCGCACTTTAGATCGGTAATCAATTCGAAAAGACTTGGGACTACAATATTTTATACTTAGCCAAAAGCTGAGCATTATATTGCAATAGCACTAGTGTTATCACAAAAGATTGGTACCTTTTCATATTCTATGTCATAATTAGCCAGTTGGCTTTTCATCCAAAGAACATTGACACAACATCCAGCAACTGCCACATATTCAGCTTCTGCTGAAGACATGGCAACTGTTTGTTGCTTTTTAGCACTCCAATACACAAGTTTGCCACCTAGCAATTGGCAGGCCCCAGAAGTGCTTTTTATGTCCAAATTGCAACCAACATAGTCAGAATCTGAGTACCCCTTTAGGTCAAATCCTGAGGATTTGGGGTACCAAAGACCTAGACTTGGTGTACCTTTTAGGTATCTGAAGATTCTCTTTACAGCAGTAAGATGTGATTCCTTTGGACTTGCTTGGTATCTCGCACAAAGGCATGTAGAGAATTGAATGTCAGGTCTGCTTGCAGTTAAGTACATGAGTGACCCAATCATACCTCTATATTGAGTCTCATTGACTGATTGTCTAGTGAGATCAGGTCCTAAGTTGTTAGGGGGTACCATTGGAGTCTTCACTGAAGCACAATTGATATCGTACTTCTTCAGCATATCCTTGACATATTTTTTTTTATTGATGGAGATGCCTTGGTCAGATTTTTTAATCTGAAGACCAAGGAAGTATGTGAGTTCTCCCATCATACTCATCTCAAACTTGCTGGTCATAAGCTTGGCAAATTGTTTGCAAAGTTTCAAGCTTGTAGAACCAAGGATTATGTCATCCACATAAATTTGTACCAGAATGGTGTCAGTTTTAGATTTATAGATAAACAAGGTGCTATCTATTTTTCCTCTGACAAATTTATGTTCAATGAGAAATGTTGAGAGAGTTTCATACCATGCTCTTGGATCTTGCTTCAGTCCATATAAAGCTTTGTAAAGCTTTTAGACATGATTTGGGTATTTACTACTCTGAAAGCCAGGAGGATGAGTAACATAAACTTCTTCTTTTAGGTCACCATTTAGGAATGCACTTTTGACATCCATTTGGTAGATGATGAAGTTCATATAGGTAACATATGCAAGGAAGATTCGTATGGCTTCCATACGTGCAACTAGAGCAAATGTTTGATCAAAAGCAACACCAGGTTCTTGATTGAATCCTTGGGCCACCAGCCTAGCTTTATTTTTGGTCACTGCATTGGTTTAATCTCTTTTGAGCTTGTAAGCCCATTTGGTGCCAGTGGTTGATTTACCATATGGAAGAGGAACCAATTTCCAGACTTTTTTTCTTTCAAATTGATTGAGTTCCTCTTGCATGACATCCACCCATCCAGGGTGTGTGAGTGCTTCAGAACATTTGTAGGTTCAATTTATGAGAGAAAATTTACATAGAGGCATTCTCTAGATGAAGCAACACTCAGTTTATTTGCCATAGATCTAGTAACTCTACCTTTACCAGGATTACCTATTATGTTCACCAGCTGTATGTGACTATTTTGAGTCCAAGATTTTTGTGGAGCTGGAGAATAGGTACTGGTATCATGGTTAGAGCTAGAACTTGGAAGTCCATGACATGTACTTGGACTTGGAATGTCTCTAGAGTCTACTGAAGGATATTTAGTGGACAAAGGAATCATTGGAGGGCTTCCTTCTTGGTCAGAAGCAACATATCCAAGACCTAATTCCCTAGAGATGGTAGAAGAGCTTTGAGCAAGGGGCTCAGATTGTTCTTCAGCAACTGCATATGATTGATCATTTTGATCATGTGTGTCAACATGCTGATTGTCTTGACACTGACCATTTTGGTCATTTGTGTTTCCTTGCTGATCATTTTGATCATTCTGAGATTGATCATTATTTGATTGACAGCCATCAGTATGTGATACTGACGGATTTCCTTTTGTAGGACTTGTCATATCTTCAAATGGATCAATATGAGGGACTGAGTTGCTTGTTTGATATTTTTGAGAAGGCTCATAGTGATGAAATTCATCAGATAGATATTTGTGAGATTTATGTATATGAAGTTCATCATCTGATGGATTTGTAAAAGTAAGAGCTTCAGAACTTTCATTGAATGTGATGTGAAAGGTTTATTCAATACATTGTCTTCTTGTGTTGAAGACTCTGTTTGCTTTAGATACTAGGGAGTATCCAAGAAAATAACCATCATCAGATTTTTCATCAAACTTTCCAAGGTGATCCTTGTGATTGTGAATGAATACTGGACACCCAAACACATGTAAGAATGAAATGTTTGGAATTCTCCCCCTGAAGACTTCATAGGGAGTCTTCATGTGTCTCTTCACAATAATGGATCTATTTTGAGTGTAGCAAGCAGTGGCTACATCATCAGTCCAAAAATGCTTTGAGAGAGCAGATCCAGCAAGCATTGTTCTTGCTGCTTCAATCAAGGTTCTGTTCCTCCTTTCGGCCACACCATTTTGTTCAGGTGTGTAAGGAGATGAGAAATTTTAAGAAATTCCTTTGTCATCACATAATTTGATCAGTGAGTGATTTCTGAATTCAGTGCCATTGTCAGTTCTGAGTTGTTTGACATGAGTGTCATTTTGATTTTCAACTCTTTTAATGAATGACATAATGGCATCTGGTGCATGGCTTTTCTTTGTCATAAAATATACACAGGTGTACCTTGAGTACTCATCAACAATGACAAGTGTATATTTTTCATGACAAATGGCCATAGGTGATACTGGGCCAAATAAGACCATGTGAAGCAAATGAAGACTTTCTTTGATTGAGAAAGTTTGCTTTGTTTTGAAACTGGCCCTATGGTGCTTCCCTTTTTCATATGCTGAGCATGGTTTGTCCTTGGAGTAGACAAGTGAAGGAAGACCAATAACAAGATTTTGTTTTGCCAGCAGAGTTATTGTTTTGAAATTAAGATATGAGAGCCTCTTATGCCAAAGCCAATTGGTAATATTTGAAGCTTTAGCAAAGAAGCATGTCTCCTGAGTAGAATTCATGTTCATGATATAAACATCTTTGACTCTTGGAGCAATCATCACAATTTCATGATTGGAGTTGAAGATTGTACCTTTTTTTGTCATCAAACAACACAAGATACTTTGTATCACAAAGTTGACTTATGCTGATGAGGTTGTGCTTCAATCCATTTACATATGCCACCCTTGAGAAAACTATACCATTTCATTTTACTGAATCAAATCCTTCAGTAGTAGCTGACGAGTTATCACCAAAAGCAACTTTAGGACCTTGTTCCTCTTTATACTTGTGCAAATAACTTTTGGTGCCAGTCATATGCCTTGAGCAGCCACTATCTAGGTACCAAATAGGCTTCCTAAGATCACACTGCACAAGTTAAGGAAATGGTCAGTTTTGTTTTGAAACCCACCTTTGTTGGGTGGGGGTTTTAGATCTAGAAGGTGTTCTAGATCTGAAGGGTCCTCTTGTAGAGGATATGTGTGATTGCTCAGAAGAAGAAGAGGTATGAACAACTTTAGCATTCTTAGCCTGGAGGGCTTCACCTCTTCTAAACCACTCTATATGGTTGTGATCAGATGTAGTGTGGACATCGCTTCCACAAGTCTCACAACATTTGGTAATATAGTTTGGGTTTCTTGGTTTAATACCTCTTCTGAGGGAGATGATTCGATTATGTCCATGAGTGTCATGTTCATAAATTCCACAAATATTACAAACAGGGTAATAGTGGCATTCATCTGAGTGATGATTGCCCATACCACAATGAATGCATGGTGGGAAAGGCATATTTCGCCTGGAATGAGATGCTTCAGGTTTGTGAGCATCAACACTTGTTTTGGCCAGCATATACTGAGTGTGTTCACAAGTGAGATGATCAGTCCTTTCACATTTAGTACAATAAATCACTCTTAAGCAAGTTTTAGTGAGATGGTTGTTTTGACCACATAACTCACAAGCTCTTTTGAATTGTGTCTTGTACTTTAAATGAGGAGAGTCTGAAGGTTCATCTCTGAACTGTGTTGGTGTTTGTTGATGCCTGAGTTGTATTTTAAGACCATTGATCTCTTTCATGACAAGAGACATTCTCTTATCTTCCTCAGATTTAGCATTCTTCGGTTTATTTGATGAAACTGAAGAGGTAGTTCCCATATGTGAACCTTCAGCAGGAGCTGAAGAGTTCTTTGAAGTGTCAATTTTGACATGTTTGGAAGAACTACCTTTGTGTGTGATGTGTGACTTGATGATAGACTGGATAGTTTTGGGTCCACTAGAGGGTTCAGCACCAGCCAGCTTCTCCAAAGGAGGAAGTTAGGTACTTACTTCATTCTCTATATCATCATCTGAGTCATCCTTAGTAACTGAGGATTCAACTGGTGTTGAAGTGTCAACACATGTTTGTAACTCAGGAAGAAGGATTCGTCTAGTGTCATTGGGTAAATTCTCTTCACCTGACCTTTCAATGTCAGGGATCGAGCTACCATCCTCATTTGAGGCTTTGACAAAGACAATAGATTTGGTGCTGGAGGATCCTTCAACACCAAGCATTTTCTTCTTTTGAGCAGGAATTTGTTCACTTATGCATTGATTTACCCTATCAGAGTTTCTAAGCCAAGATTTAACAATGTCTTTTGCTTCTTTTAGTTCCACTCTAAGAGAGTTATTTTCCTCCAAAATTTCTTTGTTCAATTGTTGAAAAGTAAGAATATCAAGTTTAGCTTCTTTTAGCTCTATTTGCTTACTTTCAAAATCTTCAAGTTGTAGAACAAGTTTGTGAATTTTTTCAAGCAAATTGTTTCTTTGCTCTTCAACAAATTTTAGATCAATGCACAAGTAATCGAAGACAAATTTAATGTCATCTTTATTTTCTAATTCAAGAAGAGTTTGTACCTTTTTGATTGTGACATTGACCCATTCACCATTTCTGGCACTTTCTCTGGTGACAACATTTGAGTTGGCCCCTTCATCATCAGCAAGTGCCATCAGCACTTTTACATTAACCATTTCATCATCATCTAAGGAAACATCTTCTCCATCCCATTCATAGGATTCAGCAACAAGTCCTTTGTTCTTGTCTTGCTTGAGGGTCTTGGATGAGGAGCTTTCAGTACTCATTAAGGCCAATCTTGCCTTGATTTCTCTGTATTTAGCCTCAAAGTCTTTTGTAGGCCTAAGTTCAGCTCTGTTTTGCTAAAAAGATGATGAAGCAATTTGCTTTGGTTGAAATGATGATTGACCAGTTGGTCTTGATTGAGCTGGTGAGGAATATGAAGGGAGAGATGTTTTTGAATAACAATCCCTAGCATAGTGACCAGTCTTCCCATATTTGTAGCATTCAGTGTCAACCCGAAGCTTTTGTGGAGCTGAAGAACTTGCCTCCTTTCTTAAAGAACCTTCTAGACTTGGCCATAAGTGCTCTTTCATGAAATTCCTCGTTGAGGTCATTCATATATTCCTCACTAGATCTAGTATCTTCCTCATCATCAGGACTATCTTGGTAGTCTTGAATGACAACTTCACTAAAGAAGGTTGTGGATAAGGGTGTAGTAATGGTTAATGCTTTACTCTTGCTTAAGCCTTCATAAATCCTATCAACTAGGTTTTCTTCATATTTTAGTTTCCCAAAAAGAGAGGCTAGATCACAATCTTTAATGTGATTAGCATTTCTCAAGCTTTGGCAGAAACTGAGCCACTTCTTTGGCAATGCATTAACAAAAACTGTGTTGATTTCAAGTTTTGAAAGCTCAACACCATCATTCACAAGTTCATTCATCAGTGCTTTGTATCTGGTGAATGTCTGTGTGAGGGTTTCCCCTTCTTTGTGCTTGAAGGTGTTGTATTGAAGCTTTAAATCCATGATTCTGGTTTCTTTCACATCAGAGGGTTCCTCATGGTAAAGAATAAGGTCCTCCCATGTTGCTTTGGCTGTTTTACAATTTACAACAGAATTCATTTGGTCATCTGGGAGCACAGACATGATGAGACTTTTGAGACGCTGATCTAAGTTAGCAGCTTTTTTCTCATCAGCAGTCCATTGTGCTTCAGGTTTTCTATTGTCCCCAACCATGGGAACAAAAGGACCATTTTCAATGATTCCAAGGAATTGAGGTTCAATTCCAACCATGTGGACAAGAAACCTCTTCTTCCAATTTATAAAATTAGCTACCTCTAGTACAAGAGCAACATTGAGTTGGCCACCCCTATATTCTAGGGTTTGTGGTATAACTTGAGCCATTTTTGGATCTTGATTTGAAAACTTTTAAATGAGCAGTTTAATAAAATAAGAGTTTAACTAATCAAACTGCTCTGATACCACTTGTTGGTCCCTAGTAATTCGATATTACTTATTATCTTAAGTAATAACTTATTACTTCGACTCAAGTGTGTTGTTTTAACATTAGATAAGAACTATGAAAGATTAAAACAACAATACCAATATACTTTTCAATGTATAGACTTTTATTAGAATCAAATAAAGAATCTATAACCCACTTTGTTTTCGGAATAACAAAGTAGTTGAATGACAATGGGGTTTGATCTCCTCTACTTAAACGTTTAACCAAAGTTAAACTCTAAGCTCCAATCTAAATGTTCATATGCATCTTTGGCTATATGGTTTAGTTGGTATCGAGAGAGAAAGATTTTCGAGAGTTTAAGCTCTTGTATTGGTTACCTTTCTCTCACAATGTACACTCCTTTATATAGGTAGTGTAAATTAGGGTTTACATTTTGTATGTACCAATGCATGAGTTTATCCAGTGGGTGGTTGATGCCCATGCTGGATAAACAGTACAAAGTACATAATAAACTATTCTAGAAAAGATAAAGGTTGTACTTATATCTAAGTATACAAGCAACTTACTTTGACTTAAAGTAATCTTTTCCCGCCTGATGCAAACCATCGGAATACTGAAGAGTCTTCAGTATCCTAGAGGAGATCGACATCATTCAGTTTGGTATTGTCAAGCCAAACTGAACTGAAAGCCCTTCTTCAGCAACTAGACCGCCTAGTATTTGAAGTGAAGACTACTTTGTCTTCTAAGTTCACTGGAAGGGGAGTGCTGAACTTTCTTCAGCTTTAAAGTCATCAGTAGGAACTTTGTTCCTCTGGTCATCCATCAGCAGACTGGCCTTACTGCTGAGCATGAAACACTTAGGGGGATTTTATATTCAAATCCTAGAGTTGCTTCAGGGTCAGTAAATACTGACCCAACAAGGACCAATAGGCATTTTCCTTACTTTGTGAATTGATATGTTGTTGATCGTAGACATGTGAATGCTACATGCTAGGATGCCACCTATGACAATGCATACACTTCTTTTCTTCTTGGTATTTTTTTAGGATGCAATTGCAATTAAAAGTAAATTTGAGAAAAAGATTGGGAAATGTAGTCATATTGGGAACTATCCTTGAGTGTCTATAGCATTTGTAGTGATGTTAGCTTGTTGGAAATGTGGCTCATTGTGAAAAAGCTCAACGAAACTTAAGTCTTGCTCATTTCTTGATAATATTTACTTAGAAGAGCCTATGGGATTAAGGAATGAGTTAATTTGATCTCAGTAGGATGTTTGTAAGTATAAAAAGTAGTAGAGCATGCGATTTCTATATAGTTGCCTAATGATATATGTTTTAAACATAGATGAATGGTAAAAGTGTACTGCTTCATTGGGAAATATTTTCATGAGTAAGTATATAATATTTATTTCTCGTAGCCTGCTTTGGCGAAATTTAATATAGTTTTTGTTGTTGTTGTTGTAATGTATGATGCTTATTGCTATGTTCTTAGCTATCAAGAGGTTCCATTAGTCCTTTTGATTGCTTGTATATTCAATGTTTGTTATAAATATAAATTCATTGATAAAAAATCAAAACATGCTTCTCATTCCATACAACCTTACAATACCAAAAATAACAAGACTAATCAAGATAAAAGCAAACATAAATTCACCAAACATATCGGCAATGACCTCTTTTTTTTACCAATTCTACAATGTACACTACGCAAGCTCACATTTCGCTGCGAGGTGTGAATGCGAGGTTTTTTTTGTTAAAACTAACTTTGTAATGGATGGATAACCTTATGACCATTTTCCCAACTTTCAAAAAGGCGTGAATCGATAGGAACACCTTGATCCCATGCATCTTTTGATGCCAACCGAATCCTTCCCCAAGGACCCAACCCAAAGCAATGAACATATATCCTAGTGACCTAATTAATCAAAAGTTAAGATTGAACCCAAACCGTTTTCCAAAAAAGCTCATTTGACTGGTCAATTAAGCGTTTGCGGTGGGAGAATGGTACCAAATGCGCCAAGTCCCAGTCGTAACCATTTCCCTAACTTAATAATCGGAAGTACATTTTTTGCGAATTGTTGTTGATAATTCGTACGAAAACAGTTTTGAGGTTATCGGGGTTTATTGCAAAGTTAATTCTTAAATAACGATCGTTAAAAGATGTACTAATTTAAACAGACCGCTAACCTCATCGACTATTTCTCTAATTTGTTTTCATTGTGAAGTAAGTGTTGACAAATTTTTTATCTTTATTATCGTTCATATACTTAGCGAGATGTTAAAGGGCTCCCTTTTTGTTATATATACACTATTACATCAGAAGTAAGTAGTATTTTAGTAAAGTTCCAAAGATAAAAGATGTAAATGATGACAAGATCGGGATCGAATATGAACTTTTTAAAATTGACTCGACTCAAATTGACTCAAATTATTCCGAATCAACCCGAATAACACCCGTAACACAAGTGTCACAAACAAAAAAGAAATGAATTAAAAATGGAAAGAAATCCATTTGGGTGATATTTTAGTGAAGTTCCAAAGATGAAGGATGTAAAGATACCAAAACAAAAACACTCAGGTGCTTCATTTCATTTCAAGTTTAGTTTTAGGGATACGCCCCCACACTCTATAGCCGCTACCATTACCATCACTTGCTCCGGCACCGGGATATTCCCCTTCAGGTATCCATCATTTCATTCATTTCATTATTTATCACACTGTAAATATATGTTGATGTAAATCTTGTAAATTTGCTAGTGCAGATAAATTGTTTTATGAAATACCTGAAATGGGTTTTTTATAATTACATAAATGGGTCACTTTTTGTGTTGGCTTCTTTATCTACCAGCTTATGAAGTTGAGCTTATGGATTTAAATAAGTCATAAGCTCTCAGAAGTGGGTTCATCACCAATTTTCATTTTACACAAGCTAAACCCTTCTTAATTTTGTTCTTATAAGATCACAACAACTCGCCCCTTACAAAACTAGACGACTCTTTGAGTTTGCATCAAATGTTTAATTTTTATGTTTTTGCCGACTAGACTTTTTTTTTTTAGAACGGCAAATGTTAGTGGTTAGTGGGTCGAGTCGTGCAATGACATCCAAGCGGAAGAATGTCTTCTTCGAACCCTCGCCTAGTTATGTTAGACTCCTTATCCGCTTCGCCTGAAAGGCCCTTGGCAGGTCTTGAACCCAAGACCACCTCCAGGAAACCTTCCCCAAAGAAACCATTTAGTTGGTTATTTTGCCGACTAGACTTCTTGTTAGTAGCATGGAATGTACACGCGAAGTTGTTATATTGGTTGCAACGAGATGCTTCTCACGGGCGACCTATGGGGGGTTCTTCATGGGAACCCGATAGATATTTTTCGCCTAATGTAAACTATGGTTAGATAAATACATGTCTTGTTTTGTTAGTATGTCAAAACTCAAAAGAAATCTTCTTCATTTGTTTACGAGTTTTAATGGAGTCATATCTTTTAGCTTTTTTTTTTCCCTTTATATTCAGTAAAGATAATTTTGCGACGTGGTGATTTAGAGTCCTATGTCTGCCCCGGATGCGCTTACCCTCGCTGTGATTATTGGCACGGCGAATGCCAGAAACTTGGCTTTGAGATCATTACTTGCGCATCGGCTATTAGCGTAGTGCTGAATCGTTACTGCCCGGAACCCTAAGACTGATTTTGATTCTCATGTATATATTCTGAGTGCCACCAGCATATCTTATGAATGCTTTTTTTTTTGAACGGCGAGTTAGTAGTTAGTGATTCGAGCTTACAGTGACATCCAATTGGGCAGTATGCAAGCCTCGAACCTTCTCCTTAGGGGATAAACCCCACTCATGCTTCTTAATTCGGGCCCCTGAAGGTTCTTGGTGAGACTCGAACTCGAGACCTCTCCAAGAATACCTCCCCAAGGTTACCCTTGGTGGCCAACTGAGCTAACTCAGCTGGTTATATCTTATGAATGCTTGATCTTTGCTGCCCTTATGGCTGCATAGATACTTGTGTTGTAACTGGGATATTGCCAGCAAGTTCTTTGAAGTTGTTCCTAGAGAAAAAACTTTCTAAACCATGATGTTATTCTTTGCAGGTACTCCTATCACACATGCACCTGATATGGACCTGACACATTAAAAGCATCATTTTAGTAGTTAACACAACAATGTCAACAATCAACATCATGAGCAAATCAAGAATGTCAAAAGCCATTTTCAGCCGGCTGACACCCGCATATTCTTTTTCCCGGTCACTTTCTACATCACAACCATCCCAACAAGCTTACATAAAATCATCTATTCACCCGAATAGTAATCAGAATCGGGATTTTAATCGGCTGTTCTCAACCTCCTTTGCCAGTGCTGATAACACCGTTCGTAATCTTTTAGCTGAAGTCGAGAGGGAAAAGCAGAGGGAGAGAGAACAGAGAAAGAAAGCGGGTTTGGGTACAGCTGATATAGATGCAGAGGATGATGAGGATTACATGGGCGTGGGTTCACTTATTGAGAAATTAGAGAAAGAGAACCAAAAACATGTTGACCCTCGTATTCTTAACATGAGGGAGGAGCCCACTGATTCTGAAAGTGAAGAAGATGACCACAGGTTCACTTACGAAGCCATTAAACAAAGTCAAGAAGTATTGAAGAAGAAATTAAACCGCCGTGAAGAGCTTTTACAAAATTTTACTAAAGCAGGTAATTTGTTCATCGACTTTAAATGGGCACATTTTTTGTTTATGTACTTATCTCTAATGGGTCAAACAAGTAAGATCAACAATATTAGCTAAAAAGCAAAAAAATGAGTCATAAGTTGCCTTAAGTCGTGTGATGCCTAAAACTGTCTAAATTGTTTATTTGAAGAATTAAATTATTGTTGATAGGATGCAATTTTTGCTGTCATGTTTGGCACACTAATTTTTTAGTATAGTTTTGAATCTATTAACTCGAGCCAAAATAACCTGATAAAAAGTACATGTTCTGCCCTAATTATTGTGAATAGTTCTGCAGCCAGCCCGGCTATTCCATTCTTTACCTATAATTCTGCTCTTATTTGCAGCAGGTGCTATGAGTTTTAATACATTTTACTAAAAGTTTGATTTTTTATGCTACTATTTTTGATCAGAAAACATTGATGATGCTTTCAAGTGGATGCATAAAATCGACAAATTCGAAGAAAAACATCTACCACTACGTCCCGAGTATCGTGTCATTGGTGATTTGATGAACAGGCTAAAAGAAGCCACTGGAAAGGACAAATTTCTTCTTCAACACAAGATAAACAGGGCTATCAGATTAGTTAAATGGAAAGAAGCTTATGATCCAAACAACCCTGCAAACTATGGAGTCATTCAAAGCATAAATAGAAATAATGACCGTGGTGATGATTATGATGCTGAAAAGGATAGGACATTGATAAAAGGTGCATTGGATGATGATGACGATGAAGAGTTTGATGTTATGAAAGAGAATGATGATATACTTTTGGATAAGATTAATGCTATTGATCGGAAGCTTGAAGAAAAGCTGGGACAGTTGGATCATACCTTTGGAAGAAAAGGTAAAGTTTTGGAAGAGGAGATTAGAGATTTGGCTGAAGAGAGAAACTCTCTCACTGAGAAGAAAAGAATACCACTTTTTAGAAAAGTAAGCTGTTATCCCTTGAACGTTTTGTTTACAAATATAGATTAGGGGTGGCAGGGTTGGGTGATGAGTCAATAAGTCGTCGGGTAAAAATGGGCAATATTTTGGTCAGAGTGTAAATGGGTATGGGTTTTTGACCTGAAACAATATCAACTGTTAAAAATACACTTCTGGTCATCTGGCCGTTTGTTAGTAATTTTTTTAATTTCTCTTGGTTGGCTCGTTAGGAGATTATGGCATACCCGAATTAGCACGTTACCATTTTTTAGAAGTGGCAGTCATTATCGTTTCTTATATTGTTCATGTGACATGCGTTATACCCTTTTAAAGCAGGGAGTGTATAGCATATTTGCGTAATCATATAATCATGATGTCACCGTTTTAAAATCTTTATTTGGAGCTATATAATACACTTTTCCTGTGTTTGTTTTGGCATTTGTGATGGACTTCTCTAAATATTGAAGAAATGTTTCTCTCTTTGAAGCTTCTTTTTGCTCCGACACTTCATAAGCTTTTTGAGTTCAGAATTTAATATTATATACAAGCCTATATAATAGCGAGAGCTTACTTCGTGTTTTCTGATTATTTAATATAGTATTAATGTATATAGGCGATCTCTGCGTGTGGCCGTGCATACATAATATTTCAGTTCTTGAATTGGTATGCGAAAATAAATAAATAATACTTAAGCTATATGGATCACTGGACCGGCTACAATACTACATCATTTTGCTAGTACCTAGGTTAATATTCGATGATAAGGACCTGCAGATAGTTCTAACATATTCTGTTACTATCTAGGATTATATGTTATCCTTAACCTTAATGTATAAAGGCGATGCGGTTTGGGGATTGGATGATCCGAAAGACTGAAACATAGGGTAGACTTGAACGATTATCAATTGCATTCAGCTATTTTTTTGTGCGAGTAATATACAATCTTTAATTGTCACTCACCAGAAAGTAGATATTCATATGCATGCTAACATCCTCACCACTTTGGGACATTGTGTCTATGACTTATTACGTCTCCCATTAATATTATACTAGTATGTCATATTAAAGTTTTGTTTTATTCATTGACAGGGTTTTGATGTGAAACTCATCGACATTAATAGGACATGTAAAGTTACTAAGGTAAGACAAGTAAATTAATTTGTTATGCCTTGAGGCTGTTTACAATTTTGATTCCTTTTAATAGGGAGGTCAGCTGGTCAAGTATACTGTAATGGTTGTCTGTGGTAATTATCATGGCGTCATTGGTTTTGCTAAAGCAAAAGGTGACGCTATTCCCAGTGCATGTCAGAAGGTAATAAACATTTAATCAATAAATATATTGTCTTTAACTCTCCTAAACCAAATTAGTTAGCACAACACAGTTATCTGGTATATTCTTTGCTAACGTTAACTGTAACAGGCCCATGAGAAATGTTTCCAAAATCTACATTACGTGGAACGACATGAAGACCATACAATTGCACATGCAATTCAGACTTCTTTTAAGAAAACCAAGGTTTGTGACGATATTCTGTTTTTCTTTAGCAATGGAATTTACGAAGAATCGAGTTTGGTATAAACTTTGGTCTATTTTAGGTGTATCTTTGGCCTGGGCCGACTCAAGGTGGCATGAAAGCAGGCAGAACTGTTCAAACCATCTTGAATCTAGTTGGTTTGAAGAATGTCAAGTCTAAGGTAAATAAATATCAATTCTAAATCTGCTCTTTCTGTCTGAATAATATCCGATGGGCTCTAATCTCTGCCATTGTAGGTTGTTGGGTCGAGAAATCCACACAATACAGTGAAAGCTGTTTTCCAGGGCTTGAATGCGGTAAGTAGGATACATCTTACATATATAAATGATTAAATGTAGTGGTGGGAAGACGGGTGTGCTGGTTAACATGTCAAAGTGATAACTTTTGATGCAGGCTATCGCCTTTTGTCCATAATTTTTGAATTTGTGAAAAATCTAACTTTCAAAATCTATGAATTAAGGTCATATGCCTTAAAAATACACTCTAGCCGACTTTTAACCCATTTGATCCCCCTTTTTTAGCTATTTTTTTCTTTGTGTAACTTTTTGGGAGGAAACAGTTCATGTTAGCAATTTATAAGTTAAAAATACACTTTAGGCTACTTTTAACCCATTTGACTAATTCCTAAGTTAATGGGTCAGAATTACCACCTAAATTTTGAGGTATAGTAGAGAAGGGTTCTCTTTTTGCAAATATGCAGGGACACAAATTGAACCCGCATGGTGTTTGTTTTTTGTGAATCCTCAAAAATTGTATACTTGATTTATATTGTGACTGTATGCTTAAAAGAATGTTTTTTAATCAATATTTACAGATTGAAACTCCCAAAGACGTGCAAGAGAAATTTGGGCGGGTTGTGGCAGAGTCGTATTTGTTATGATGATTGAAAGCTCGTGAAGATTAGTTATTTTGTTAGATGTGATTGATGTGGATCTTGAGGTTGCTACTCCTCAACCTTGAAAAGTCCGACTATAGAACGGTGGCAAAACAATAATAGGGGCATGTCGCTAATTGATAGCACCTTTTGGACACATGCTTATTACAAAATGAATTCGGCAGCTCTTTTAACAAGTTGTTGGATTGATTTTCTCTGCTTAACCGACAGTTTTGATTTGTATGTGGTATATATATGTATAACCATATGTAAGTCGTCTTGTTAGGTTGCTGAATGAGATTTTATTTACAGGTGTGATCTACACATCATAGTTGCAATTATCTTCTGCATTAGGCACCAATCATATCATAAATTTGTAGTTTTATGATAACAATTTTTGTTGAATGTTTTGGAAATTTTGCTTAACGACTCATTTTCTGTCTGGAATATCTTTTTTAGTGTAACGATTTGGCTACCCGTATGTAAGCTATATTCCATTGTCTAGAGATAGTGAATCTCTCATATCACTCTCAATGATCTAAGTAGCTGTTTACCGACTACCTATAACATGAAATCTAGCTATAATAGAAGTAATGAAACAACGATATTCCACTGATAAAAAAACTTACGAAAAGCCAAATCCAGATCTCTTCCGGGAGGCATAGTCTTTGCACGCTACTACAAACATATCACCGAATACCATGGTCCAGGAGGATGATACAAATGAAACTATCTGTCCATTGTAGTGTTAGCTTCTGCACACAAGTAAGATGATGGAACCCGCCTTTGCTTCCGCTTGCACAATATTCTGTCACAGATCTTCCCAACAATTCTTTAAGTGTGTCAGTGTGAGTTTTGTCCAAGGTCTTAATTGAACAAGTATCCCCAGCTTTTAATCCTTGGGGTCAAGGATTTATAGCTGAAGAGAGGGTACTGATACATTGATACACCCATTCATCAAAGCCAAAGTGCAGACAACAATTGTCCAAGTTCATGTGCTGACTTTCATGAAGTAATAATCTGTTACTATTACTGTTTTAGTCATTAAAACAATATATTTTTATCATCTTGCTTTTAATCCTTGGGACCAATGTTTTAAAAACTGTGTTTTCAATCGGCTCCGTCAAGCTACCAGGTCACGGTTCAACCAAGTTTTTTGCTTAAAACGACCGGGTCAACCCGGGTTTTAAAACACTGCTTGGGACAGCTTTAATATAGTTGTAGAATATCTTCATTTTTATTTGTTTCCTTTTTTGTTGCAATGTTATCATGATATATTTCTTCTATAAATAGATGTCAATACTCAATACAGTACAATACAGTATTAATTTGTTCTCTCTTTGTTTTTGTGTCTCTGATTATTCAAGGTATTGTAGTTTGAAGATATTATCATCTTTGATTTCTTACTAGCATGATCTTATTTGTTTAATTTCATTAGTGAATATAATCTTCTTGCAGGCTAAAGAGAAAGAAAATCCTGATTCGCGTGTTGCATAGAGTTTTTTATGGACACCATTTTCTTAAACATTGTTACAGTAGTTGTTTAGTTGAGTCACATCTAACCTAGTTAGACAAAGAATCCTTAAAGCTGGTTTGAAGTCAATGCCTAAGATCATTTGTTGCTTCAATGCTTATAAAAATATGTTGGTTGTTGACCAACGGAAAGAAAGGGATTCCGATGAAAAACAGCCCCTTTTTTTGTTCAGCCTGTTTGTTCCTATCAGAAAAATGACGATTTCAGAGAAGAGGGAAAAAGTCCTCCTTCATAGGAGGCCGAGGGTACCTTCCTATAGGTTCTTTTTGAATTTGAATCAGGTCTCCTCACTTACGTTTATGCTTATGATAATATATGCTGATCCCTAACCTCACAAATAGATTTCGAACCAATCTCTGAGTTTCTCAGAGTTCGACCCAATCTATTTGTCTCAGAATTTTCCCTGACACCATTCAAATTAATGTATGCTACACCATTTAAACAACCACAAGAATGATATCACCTACAAGAATGTGATGATTTACGAGCCAAAAACGTATTATATTGGACAGAATAAAAATCACATTATCAATAGAGTTTCATAATAAACACTTGTTTCCTCATAGTGTCTTCAAACAAGTGAAACCATTTATTTCCTTTATCAAAATCACATGAACCTAAGACATAAGTTCACTAATCACACATGCTACAAATTATGCTTTCTTTACTTCCAGCTTCATTGTTTAATTTGCGTTAGGACTTAATGCAACACCAGTAGGTGCCTCCTGGATCCTCGCATCAACCGAAGAAGAGGGAGCTCCCACAGACTGAGCAACACTTGGAACAAGGGGTTGAACTATTGGTCCCACTATTCCAGACATAGATGCCCGAGAGTTTAAGGGTCGATTATAAGGAACAGCTAACTGCTGACGCATCGTCGTCAGATTCCCCTGAAAATTTGTGTTAAATTGTTGATATGGAAAGGTTGAATAACTTGATCTACCATTAAGTACAATCCTTAATGGTTTCAGAGATTGTCGCATAGCATCAGTAAGATCATCATCATCAACAAGAGTAATTGTATCACCATCCTCATCAGCATAAGTCATAGTAAACTCAACACCAGAAGCAATGCTAAAGAGCCTGTGGATTTTGTCTTTCAACATAAGAATGTCGAGAGAAAGTTTGTTGTCAACAACAGATGCACTGAATCGCCTCATCGTATAACCATTCAAGACCTGCATAAATATAACAAATGTATACATCAAGATGAGTTTTGTGTAATGAATTATATTAAACGAGAGAACATCAAAATTAATCAAAAGGGAGATGCAATTAATCTCACCAACACAAATAACATTACAAAGCAGATTTTACATAGCTCGTCCAATAACATAGTATAAAATAAATAAACTTCATAATATTCTTCATTCTTCATTCTTGGTTTCGGATAAAAAAAAATAATTGGCCTGAATCAAAATTCAGAATTTTTTTTTTGCTGTAGAGTACTGTAATTTTATTGCCCCATAATATGAATCATAACAAATATGAAACTAAATACGGAGTATTACAATATACATGCAATAATAAAGAAAAGGGCTAATTCTTGATGTCACCTTTTTTTTCTTTTTTGCACATATCAAATGAGATTTTGTCAAAATATTTTATGCAACCTATTTCACCAATGCGACATACCATAAAATTTTAAAATTGTATTTTAATTTTTATTCTATAAGACACATAATACATTTGTGTATTAGTGTAAGACAAAAGTACATAGTGTGTAAGAAGTTATTTTTATTCAACTTTGTTTTACTTTTTATACGACTTGTATTAAAAAATAATTTTTATTAAAAAATAAAAACCTTTTAATTTGTTTAATTTAATCTTTATTTTTTTACAACTTGTACTTTTATTTATTAAAATTTCTGTTTTTATAAAAATTTATTTTTTATAATTTTTATAAGAAAATTACTTTTTATAAAAATTATTTTTTATAAAAAATTTACTGTTTTTAAAAAATTTATTTTTTATGAAAATATTTTTTCATAAGAAAATTATTTTTTTATATAAAAATAATTTTCTAATAAATATATTTTTTATAAAAAATAATTTCTTACTAAATAAAAAACAAGTTGCATAAAAATAAAGTTTAAATTAAATAAATTAAAAGAGTTTTTTTTTTTAAATATTTTTTAATAACATAGTTGCATAAAAATAAATTCTTGCATAATTTAAATAGAATATTTAGAAAAATTCTTATTTGGTAGATATAAAACAAATTAAGCCAATAAAGCAATAACCTTTAAACAACAAAAACCCTAACCCTACCCATTAAAATAGATTATCTCAGTACATTTATTTTGCTTATACCTTAAAACTAAAAAAAAAAATAAATCTTTAAACTACCCAAATAAAATTTTAAACAATGTTGCCTTAACGAATAGTTGTCTTAACAATTTTCTGAACCAAATTTTTTTTTAGAACTTTTGACAGTTCTTTTTCAAGCAGTATCTAAGAAAGAGACCTTTTATTGTATTTAATGGCAACATTAATAATTTTTAAGAATTAAACCACAAATAAGACATCATATTAGAACTTGTTTGTATTATTATCAGGTTAGTAATAGCTAATAATTCGTAATTGATAAAAATAAATAGCTAAAAAAGTATCACGATTATAAAAAGGGATGACATATATGAATTATATTGTCATCCGAATAAAAGGGTATAAAACTTACTTTAATAACAATAGACGATGAAGACGCCATTGTTAGAGCTTAATGGAATTATGAATGAGTTTATTGTGAGGAGAGGGGATATATATAGGGTTACGTGATGAGTCTATTGGGCCGGGTTAAACATTAGGTAATAAAAAGGTATTAAAATTGGTTTTATTTTAGGCTTTTAATCGCTTAAAAAAAAGGAACACCTCTTAGATCATAGTGAGTCTTTGAGCCATGGCACAAAAAGTGCTGCCACGTTAACATTTTTTCCCACGGCACCAATTATTGGTAATCTTGAGCCGTGGGAAAAACTGGTGCCGTAGGAATTTTTTTTAAGTAAATTAAAGTTCATTAAAATAAAATTCATTAAAATTAAAAAAACGGTTACATGAACTTAAACATTACATAAAATTAAACGTGACATAAAAAAACACAAACTAATCTTCGTCATCCCATAGGTGCTCGACAAGGTCTTCTTGGAGATCGTTGTGCACTTTCCTATCTCGAAGTTCATTTGTCTTCCTCAAATGTAACTCACATCTCTCATGCCAGTCTCTAACAATGATCGGTGCTGGATCCACGTACATGTCTCTCATGTTTACCTTAGATCCATCGGCTTCCAAAATCATGTTATGTAAAATTATACAACAATACATGATTCTTTTGAGGGCGTTGACTTGCATTGCACGAGAAGGTTGTCGTAGGATACCCCAACGGGCTTGTAGAACTCTGAATGCCCGTTCGATATCTTTTCTTGCAGCTTCTTGAACTCGCTTAACCTTTATTGTTTTTCATCTCGTGCAACAGAAAATGTTTTAACAAACGTCGACCATGCTGGATAAATACCATCGGCCAAATAGTAATCTTTCCTATAAGTGTGCCCGTTTACTTCGAACGGACACTCTGGAGCCATATCTCTCAGCATCAAACAAAGGTGAACCATATAAAACATTTAAATCATTATTCGCACCAGGAACCCCAAAATATGCATCCCAAATCCACAATTTCTGATCCGCAATAGCTTCTAAAATAACAATTGGGTATTTATGACCAGTCCTTTTAAACTGCCCTTGTAACGCCTTTGGGCAGTTTTTCCCCTCCCAATGCATACAATCGATACTCCCGAGCATCCCCGGGAGTCCATGTTTTTGTTCGTGCAGCTCATATGTATTTTCAATATCATTTGCAGTTGGACGTCTTAAATACTCTTTTTTATATAACACCCAAATACACTTACAAAAATGATCTAAACATTCCCGTGAAGTACGTTCAGCAATTTGTAAATATTAATCAAATGCATCAGGTGTAATGCCCTACGCCATTTGGCGTATGGTGGATGTGATCTTTAAAACAGTACCAATACTCTTACGACCGATCGAATCAATGGTTTGCTTAAAATAACTAAAGTACTCAGGCATAGGCTCAGCTTCATATTCTAAAATACCATTAAGTATTCTATGAAAAAGTGCAGAGCTCATACGATACCTGCGACGAAAACGGTCTTATGGATATTTAGGTGCGTATTCCTCGTCCCCAATGTAGTCACCGAGTAGCCTTTCTTCCGCTAATTCGCGTTCACGATAAATGTATGTCCTCCTCTTCTTTGGACCATCACGCGAACCACCGGCTCCTTGGGATTGCTCATACAAACTCAAATAATGTTGATACGATTCATGATCGCGCATAAATCGATCATACTCGGGTTGAAAGAAAGCATCATAATGATCGTATGTATCGATTCCGTCGAAATCGTTAGCATTATTTGGATCCATTTTTTTGGAGAAATGAGAGTTAGAAATATATATGAAAGTGTGTGTGAAGTTTGGTAATATAAGGGGGTATTTATAGGTTTTTTAAAAGGGTAAAAATGAAATTTAGGGTTTTTTTTTAAAAAATCCGCTCCCAAAACGGCTATATGACCGTTACTTTCAAAAAAATAAAATAAAAAATTAAAACTCACCACCGCGAGAGCTGGTGGGAATGACGCAGCACCACGGAGCCATGCGCGATGACTTTTTTCTGCGTGGTGGCCATGGCGCCTAGCCATGAGCTAGGGACTCCCCCTGCTCTTATATCTGAGTGATGATTTGCACACTCCACATATTGATTTGCACACTCAAATTATGTGTATTTTGACATTTATACCCTTATATCAATTAATGGTATATGTATATATTAAGGGCATAATAGTCATGACATACATATTTTGGAGTGTAACAATAAATTCATGCAGTGTGCAAATCATCACCTATCATAAATCGATACAAACACTGCACTGTCTGCAATACACGTTTCACTGAGTTTTTTACAAGGAACGGCGGGTTAGTGGGTCGAGTCGGTGACATCCAAGCGGGCAATATGTCTTCTTAAACATTCACCTAGTTATGATTAGATCCTTATCTGCTTCACCCAAAAAGAAAATCCCTTAGCACGACTCGAACGCGAGAACTCTAGAAAAACAACATAAAAAAAAAACACTTCTATGTTTGGTTCATGGATTGTAAAACCGTGTATTTAAAGTCAGTGGTAATTATATATTTTAGATTACTCTTTCTTGTTTGGTTGACAAATTTTACGTCTACATGTTCAAAAATCAATCAACAACTTCAGTTTACCTCAATATGCAACCATGATATGCTTACACTGATGAGCTTAATTGTCAACTTCTTTTTGAAACATTAACAATTAAATTATTTTTTATTCAACATTTAACAATTTTTTCGTAAGTAATTAAAAAAATCTCACCTAACCTGTAAAAACAAAATCATTATGTAAATGATGATTAAGATCGAAGCAATAATTAAATATCTGCAAATTCACCTCGTCTAGGACTTGATATTGGATAAAAAAAACTCGAAATCAAATAACACCCAAATTCATTTCTTCAACAAAAAATGAAATATTGAATAAAAGATGTTTTCATATTTACTAACCTTCTGTGTTATGATCTTTCATACATCGAACACACTACAAAACTCCAGTCATTCCCTGACAAAATTTCGAGCGTTTCCCTGGCGACATGTTGCCAGGGAAAACGTATCCCTGGTGACATGTCGCCAGGGAAAATTCGCCAAAGAAAGCTGGCACGGGAAAGTTTCTCTGACGACTTTTTTGGATTTCCCTGGCGACTAAGTGGGCCCCGCCGCTCTTGGGTACAAAAACTAGTGCCACGCTGGATTTGGTGCGGGAAAGTTTCCCTGGCGACACATGTCGCCAGGGAAACTTTGGGTGATTAACAAACTTAAGTAAATATGCTACTTAAACCTCACTTTTCCCTGACGACATGTCGCCAGGGAAAATATTCGTTACGTTGACAAGTCAATGCCTCGCGTTGACAAGTCAACGTTGTGCCAGAGTTTCCCAGGCGACATGTCGCCAGGGAAACTATTCGTTACGTTGACAAGTCAATGCCTCGCGTTGACAAGTCAACGTTGTGCCAGGGGTTTCCCCGGCGACATGTCGCCAGGGAAACTTTGCTGACTTTTCAGAAAGTCAAGCGAGCCTCAGGTTTCCCTGGCGACATGTCGCCGGGGAAACTTTGTCATTTTTTTTCCTGCACAGCAGGCTATTTCCAGATTTTTTCCGGAATTTTTCTGGAAAAAATCTACCAAAACCTGGGAATACAAATACAAAACCTGGGGATACAAATACTAAAAATCTACCACGAATCTAGTACCAAAACATAATAACATGTAACCTCTCGATCGATTAACTCGATTGATTAACTCGATCAATACAAATACATATGTCACAACTTGAGTACAAAGTTCCTAGTTACACTTATTAAACTTGCAATTCAGGATTTACAATTATTAAACTTGCATGCTAAGGTAGGAAAAACAAGACATACTAACCATTATAGCCACTACCGCCACTCCCACCGGCGCCACTACCGCTGCCTCCCGTGCCACTCCCACCGGCGCCACTACCGTTGCCTCCCGTGCCACTCCCGCCGACGCCACTACCGCTGCCTCCCATGCCACTCCCGCTAGCACCACCCGATAGGAATGCTGAGAACGCATCGGCGAACCTAAAGTCACTTCTCATAAATTCAAACACTTGAGACGCTTGTTCCAATCGTGGGTCGATGGCAGGGGGAGGAATATATCGAGCAGTCCTTCTCGGCACTATCTGACCGAAACCGGGCATGTGGCCTCGCTGCTTTCCGCCTCTGTCGATACGGTTGATCTCGTCGTCCGTATGTTTGCCTTCAGCCTTCATCGCAAGCATCTCCTCCTAATGAAGTGACAAAAACAAACGACAGTTAGTATATTATTTATTAGTCGGGTTGGTACATTATTTATCGGCAGGGAATAGTAAAACACCAAGGTATATCCAATAAATAAATAAATAAATTAATTAATTTTTAAAAAAATAAAAAAATACTTACATACATAACGCGGTCCGCATCGCAAGGAAAATTCCCATCCTGGTCGGTGTGCGTAATGAAGAATTGGTCAATGACAGTCGGGGGTGGCACATCAGCTTGAATTGCAGCTTGGGTCTGTACATACATAGACACGCATATATAGAATGAAGCAAATTCAAAACAAAAAATCAAAACACCAAAACATATAATCAAAGACATATATGTATGTAAATTAATTATAGAATTTCTCACCACTTTGTCTCTAAGGAGTGCTAACGATCGAGATCCCTGCCGACTCAGTGTCTTCTGCTTAGACCGATTTTGGGAGTTCGTGAGGCATCTTTTCTCGTAATCCGGATTACTCCAAAGTGTGATATGTTTTTCCCAGTCCTCGGAAGTAATTTCCTGAGGACGCTCGCTGCGGACTCTGCCGATGACTACCGTGCCGGTATCGATGTCTCTGCGCCAATGCTTTGTCTTCAACGTATTTTTTCGGGAATTGTAACTCTTTTGAAGCATGTGATTGATGCCGCCACGTATACCCCTCCATGTCTCGGGATTAGTCTTGTGTGGTGTCAAATTAAACTTAGACTGCATTCATAAACAACAAATAAAACAAACACAGAGTTAGAGTTAGAGATATAATTTATACATTATTTTTTTATTTATTTAATGGCTTATATATTTATTTAAATATTTATAATAAAAACAACTTATCCTGATAAGCATAAGCTTTTTGAAAACAGCTTGTTCTGATAAGCTTATCAGGACAAGCTGTTTGAAAACATCTTATCCTGATAAGCTTATCAGAACAAGCTGTTTAAAACAGCTTATCCTGATAAGCATATCAGAACAAGTTGTTTTCACACAGCTTGTTCTGATAAGCTGTTTGAAAATAACTTATCCGAAAAAGCTTATTACCTTATTCTCATCAAATATATATTTATTTAAAAAATATATTTATTTAAATTTTTTTATATTTATTTAAAAATTTTATATGATATAAATAAATAAGATACAATTTGTATATTTATTTAAATTTGTTATTTATTTATATGATATAAATAAATAAACAAATTTATTTAAATATATACACCATTAAATAAATAAAAACAATAATGTTTTGAACATAAAAATGATAACTGACCTCTATGTTCGCCCAAACCATCGCCGTGATCTCATCAGGGACATCATTCCAACTTGGGTAGTACAGTGGCACGAGCCTCCTGATACAATCCCCGACATAATTAGCTAAATGCTGAGCATGCGCGCCGCGAGGCCGGAAAGAGACTTCTTAAAAATCTATCGGGACGACGCCATGTTCTTCAACTTCGTCCAACAAATCGAGACATCGGGTAATGCCCCGAGTCTTTCTACCGGCCTCTCTGCCGCCCAAATTTTCTTTTTCCTTTGCCCGCAAAAATCAAGTGAGTGACAAAGTCATAAAAATTCAAGGCAAGCAACATATATATGCACCAAATTTATGATTGTGTTACAATAATCCAAATATTCTTACCTTTATTTCTAAATACGTCGAAACAATCGCTGCGGATGTTTGGCGTAGGAGGTTCATCCTCACCACCACTGTCACCACCGTGTGATCGTGCAACATCTGCTGACATCTGTACAAGTACAATTATCATAGAGTGTTGCTGATGAGACTGCTTTTATACATAGTCTCATCGTCCAAAAAGGGCTTAAAATGCATTAAATATCATCAAAATACCCCAATATATGCTTGTGTTTGTTGCTTGTATATTTTAGGTACGAATATTGAGAAAATGACAAAAGATCACAAGAATCATGCAAAAACGAACACGGGAAACGAAGCCGCACATTGAACCAAGCCCTAATGAAGATTTTCCCAAGAAAACCCTTGAAGATTTGAAGATTTATGAAGAAGGGTCCTCCAATATAGAAGAATTGACACTTTATACCCTTGTATCTTCATAATTATAAGATTGGTCCCTAAAGTTTGTCAATATTGCAAAAAGGGCCCTCCACTTTGAAGAATTGGTAATTTTAGTCCCTCAACAAAACTAAAATGTCAATATTTATCCTCCTCAAAGTCAAACATACCAATAAGGACTCCAAGTTACAAGAATTACAAGTTTGGTCCTTTGAAAATATCAATATTACCAAAAGGATCCTTGACTTTGAAAAAATGGCAAAATGGTCCCTCATCAATCATGACTTGGCAATTTCAGTCCTCCAAAAGGTCAATCATACAAGTCAAGACCATTATCAATCAAGAAAATGCCAAATCAGTCCTTCAAGAATCACAAAATGGCAAGAAATACCCCTGAAATCATTTTACAAAACTTTTTGGGGCAAAAGTGTGAAAAAGGAAAAGTTGTTACAAAGGAATTTGGCGTTGACAAGGTTTTAAGCTGAAATGACAAAGAAAGGAGAAGTGAGGGGTGTAGCCTGGCAGACAGCAAACTTACCTTAACCACTCATATGTTGACACATCACCCCACTCACAAAATCCACCAATCACACCACTCCTTTTTGCCACCTCACTTCCCACTCACCACCGGTTTAAACTTAATAATTAATTAAGTTAAAACTCGCGCCTTAACACATGTTTAAATAACTAAACAGATCAAAACCCCTTGTTCTTCATGTTCATACAAAAATTGGGTTTTCTTAATTGTGTAACAATTAACCCACAAAACCTTCCAGATTAGTAATTGATGACCTCTTAATCACATCCCAACCTTAATACTGGCCACCACACCATTCACGTGTCCACATGGGACCTCCCCTGCCACAACTTTGAGCAAGAAGACAAGATTGTAACATCCATACAACGTCCAAGGATCCAGCTTACATTTCAAGCTTAATACAAGCCATTAGATCAACTTTTCACTTGCCAGCTACCACAAGATAACAAAATTCAGTCACATGATCCTCAAGAGTTCAAAACTTCACAAGGGCAATTTGGGTACTTCCTTAGCTAGGGTTTACGTTTTTTTCAGCTTTCCTAGTTCATTGTATGCCTATATAAAGGCCTTAGTTCATTACATTTTAGCTTGCTCTTGAATTTTCCTTGGTTCACTTTTCTGTAAATCATATATTCAATCTTAATGAAATGTGTTTGAAATTGTGAAGAAAACTCAAGTGCCATCCTTTGTTTCTGCTTATTATTGTTACTTGTTTGCTATTCTTAAATCTCAAAACCTGTTTTCAAGGAGTGTGCAAAAGTTTGCACATTTTCCTTCAAGCTTGATATTTTGCTAAGTTCTTGGTCTATCTTGGAATTCTTGGGCTATAGGGCTGATCATAGCATACTGATATTGTGTTATCAAGGTGTGGTGAAGCTTATAACTTGGGGATAATCAAGTGTGGAGGACAAGAGTTGCATTAATCAAGGCTTTTCACTTTTCTGATTTTACTACTTTGCTTCTAACTTTGTTGATTCTTAGCAGGCTTTGTTGTGGAAGCTTGTACTTGTTCTTGCTAGTACATAAGCTCAAAATTCGTGGGTGTGGATGTACATCCATGAGGTACACACCCTTAATATCAAAATCTGATAAAATATTGGATATTTGTGATATTTGAGTGTTGCTTGTGTTCTTGTGAATTTTGTGGCTTAATCTTGTTCTAATCAGTTTATCTTATCTGTTATTGTGTTGATTTGGGCTTGTGTAACCTTGGAATGCATTTTTGCTTTGAAAATCTTGATTTGAAAAGTTAAAAGGGTGTTTGGGATTACCTGTCTTGAATCGTAAGTTGCTATTTTGTGGATAGAAGTTTGTGTTTGTGCTTTGTATCTGATATATACTTCGTTGAGTGCATTTTGCTGCAAGTTATTGGGTTTGAAACCTCAAATCATACATTGTGCTATAACTACTTGGTTTTAACTGTTTTGACCTAAGATTTTGGTAAAATCTATAATTTATGCATGCTTAGGGTTAAAAGTTGCTTAAACATCATTTATATAACATATGTGATAGATTTGGAGGTTTGAATTTGGCTTGTTGGTCAATTGCATAAGCAAAGTATAAAACTGCATGTTTTTGTGTTCATCAGTAACTTTAAGTGCTTGAATCTTGCTTAATACTTTGAATCAATGCATGAAACCTGTTTAGACTTGCTTATTTAAGTTTAATATTGCCTGTATATGCATTTGGTTAAGTTTGGCCGGCTGAATTATGCTCTAAGTGCTTATTGAACCTCAACTACTTAAGTGTTCATGTCTGTGTTAGATCTGGTGATTGATTGATTAAACTGTACTAATTGGCTGTTTTTGATTGTGATTTATTAATTGTTATTGACTCCTTATGTTCCACTGATCATTTGGGAGCCTTTTTGTAACTTGAATCTCCAAAAAAGTCACAAAACACGTAAAAACTCAACCATCATTTTTGGCGCCGCTGTCGGGGAGGCGTGTTGTGTTTTGATTTGGCAGTTGTTGTTTTTATATATAGCCATAATATCTATTGTATTAGTAGCACTCTACTAATACGTATTATCGGTTTTTCGTTTTTTTTGTGTGAATACTATTATTATATTGTATACGTAGAACAATAAATACACAAGTACTCCAAAAGTGAGAAATCACAACCTTGACTTGGGAGGTCATTACCCAATCATTGTATTCGAATCTCAAACCAAAGAAAAAGGCAAAAATAGATAAATACTTTCGTGAAGCTCGATTTTGAAAAATACAAACTATAAGGTGGGTATAAGGCGGTTATTATAAAATATATCCTAAGGAAAAAGGCTCTTAAGTGCTTCGCGCCGCCTCGTTTCCCCGCTTGCTTGTGAGTATTTGATTTTGAGAGCTAATCGAGGGTTTTGCCGCCCAAAGTATTATTAAGTATCATATATACTTTCTTGGTTTCATTTGATTAAACCCTCTTGAACGTTTTGGTGTTCCACCAACGTTCTAAAGTCATCGAAGGCGTTCACTTCACGTGATCGTTTTCATTCCTTGAGGCTTCTTTAATCAAGAGATTTGATTAAGGAGGAGATTTGTAGATTTTGGTCTACCTAATACAATCACAAAAATCCAAAAAAAAGTAAAAACAATCAAAAACCACAAAAAATTGGAAAAATACAAAACACCAAAAAGAATCTTCTTTGCTCATCCCCTCGTTGTACGTGACGTTTATGCAAACCCGCAACCAAGCAAGACGTGCACGTAAACGAAAAAACCGAAAGGAGTCAACACCTACTCCTAATCTTTCTAGTGAGGACTCTCCTATTGACGAACCCATTGTAAGAGAAGAACCAACCATGGCGAATGGAACTATGATGGAGTTACTTCAAGCACCCACCGAGGGTTATGGAGAGGCTATTTTGATTCCCGCTATCCTTGCGGAGAATTTTGAGGTGAAAACGGGTTTGTTGTCAATGATCCAAAACAACAAATTCCGTGGTGATGAGAAGGACAATCCACACAACCATATCCGCCAATTCAATCGTCTTACCGCCACTTGCAAGTTTAAGGATGTTGCTAATGATTCGATTATGATGATGCTTTTTCCGTATTCCTTAGCGGGTCCCGCTAAAATTTGGTTAGAGAAAGAGCCACCCAATTCTATATTGACGTGGAAGGATCTCGTGTCTAAATTTGTGAACCAATTTTTTCCGCCCTCTAAGACTACGCATTTGAAAAACGAGATTTCAAAATTTTCACAAGAGTTTAATGAAAGTTTTTCAACGGCTTGGAATAGGTTTAAGGAAATGTTACATGAGTGTCCTCATCACGGTTTTTCCGATTTGCATCAAATTGACACGTTTTACAATGGACTTAATGATCATGAAAGGGATTATCTTAATGCCGCCGCGGGTGGTATTTTTTTGTGTAAAACGGTTGAGGAAGCTTTGGTGATAATTGAGAATAGATCTAAGGTGTATAGTCCTCGTAGCACGTCTAGTGTTCGTAAGGCTTCGTCTTCGGCTTCACCTTCTTTGTCTAGTACCATCGATGCTTGCCAAATTGAGGCGAACTTGGAAAACAAAATCTTTGATAAGCTTAAAGGTCTTCTAATTGAGTTCAAAGTAGGAGAACCAAGTGCTCCCGCTACGGCTAAAGCGGTTGAGGTTTCATGCATTCATTGTGGTGGAGGTCATGATTTCTCCGAGTGCATTACCAATGGTGATTACACTTCGAGTGCCTACGCGGCCACGGGAACTTACAACCAAAACGGTCAAGTTACCCGCTCTAACAATTGACTCCACCGGGCTTTGGTTCAAATCAAAATGCTAACAACAACTATCGCAACAATCAAGTTGGTTTCAAAAACAATTACAACAAGGGAAACTATGGTAATCAAGGGTCTAATAATCAAGTTTCAAACAAAAGTCAAAATGATTTTCAAAACAACAACAAAGGTTTGCAAACTTTGAAAGATCTTCCAAATGAATTTGTTGAATACGCTAATGGGAACGATGCTAGGTTTGACAACATTCAAAGAGAAATCATTAGCCTAAGATCCGAGTTTAAGAACGACTTGAAGAAAGAGTTGAAAAATGAGTTAGCAAATGAGCTTAAAATCCATACAAACAAGATGGAAGGAAATGTAACTAGGTTACAACAAAACCAACAAAAAATTGAACAAGGGCAACATGAAATTAAACAAGAGATGATTAAGGCCGAGAAGAGGCAATCCATGTTTGAAGATAAAATCTCATCTATGTTTGAGGCAATTATGTGCAAACCGTCTTCGAGTAGTCTTCCTAGCAACACCATATCAAACCCTAAGGGTGAGATGAAAGTGATTACCACACGAAGTGGTAAGACACTTAAGGAACCGACTCCTCAACCAATTGCTCATACGAAGGAAGCAATTGAGGAAGAACCCGAGGTGGTGGTCCAAAAGGAGCATGTTCCAATCCCACGAAGTACCGCTCATGCCACACCTACGGTTGACCCATTACCAACATTGGAACCCGAGATTCAAAGGCTATGCCTATGCCTCAACCCACACCACCTTTGCCATATCCATCGAGACTTAGAAAGGAGAAACATCAAGAGCGCGACAATTATCAATTTGAGCTTTTTATGAAAATGCTTCGTGATGCCCAACTTTTCCAAGTATTGTCTTGCCTTGACAGTGTCTTTAGATTTTTCATTCATCAACAAAGTGTTCAGGATGGCCTCCAACACATTTTTTTGATATGCATGATGTATAAATTGTGTCTTAGTGAAAGAAAAGGCCAATACTCAAGCTCGTAAAAAATAGACCGTTTAAACCAGTTAGGCTCAAGACGAAAATCGCGTTTTATCTTCACACCCCCATAATCCTTCTGTTTACCTGGCAGTCGATTTGGCAGTGAAGCATGTTGATCGTTAATCTGGTCCATGGTAAATGTTCTAGGACGGGGCTGGTGTTCGGGTTTACCATTGAATAAACGTGAAGACCTGGATTTATGGCGGGGCGGTAAGAATCTTATGTGGCCAACATAAGCTATTTTGCTTGCCACATGAAGAGATGGAGTGTCGTCATTACATGTAGGGCAAGCCTTATAACCTTGCCCACTATACCCAGACAAACTACTTCGAGCCAAAAAATCATTGATGGTCCATAAAAGCATCGCTCTCATGGTGAATGCCTCGCCTTTAGCTTGGTCTATAGTACTGACACCATCCCATAAAATTTTCAGATCATCAATTAAAGGTCTCAAGTAAACATCAATGTCCTTGCCTGGGGATTTAGGGCTAGGAATTAATAGCGTCAGCATTAAAGAACTCTCTTTCATACACAACCACAGAGGCAGGTTGTATGTTGTCAATATCACCGGACACATGCTGTAAGTCTGACTAAGGTTGCCGAATGGATTGAAACCATCAGTAGCCAACCCTAATCGAACATTTCTTGGTTCTGCTGCAAAATCAGCATACTTGGCGTCAAATTTCTTCCAAGCCGCACCATCACACGGGTGTTGCATCTTACCGGGCTTCGTACACTTTCCAGTTGCATGCCAAATCATATCCTTTGCACTTTTACTAGACTTGTACAAACGTTTTAGTCTAGGAATGATCGGAAAGTAACACATCACCTTTTTAGGAACTTTCTTCCCCGGCGTGTTAGTGTCTTTCCATCTACTTGTATTACACAACGGACAGAAATCCAAATCGGCGTATCCTTCCCGAAATAAGAAACAATCATGTTCACAAGCATGTATCGAATTGTACCCTAACCCGATCGTTTTAAATGTCTTCTTTATTGCATAGTATGACGGTGGGAGCTTGAATTCTTTGCTTGGGGGAAAGATAGTTTGCATCCACTCTAGAATATCATTGAATATGGTATCGGTGATTTTACCTTTGGCCTTATAATGTGTAAACTTTTCCATAAAGTCTAATCGAGTCACTTCTACACAACCAGGGTACAACGGCTCATTGGCACTGCGATATAACTCTTCAAACTCGTTAGCTTGAGTCGGTCTGTTACTTGAGTTGGGAGGAGGTGGAGGAGGAATATAGTCTGAAGGAATATAGGTAAGATCATCAAGTAACGATGTCATGTCACTAATCAAATGTTGTCTTGTGTTATCTATTATTGGCAGTGGTGGCGGTGGTGGTGGAGGAGGTGTAGGTGTAGGAGGAGCCGGTTCACCATGGTGTACCCATGATGTATAACTGTTGTCAAACCCGGATTTCATAAGGTGGTTCGAAAGAAGGTCGATATGTACCGGGAGTCTTGTTCGACAATGCTTGCATGGACATGTTATCTGATTCAAACTATTCACAAACTTCCTGGAATGCTTGACAAAATTGGTAAGACCCAATATAAATTCTGGCTCATGACGCTCTAACCGTGTCCAACTCTTATCAATGAATACCATAACTGTGTTTTAACGATACATTTAGTTATTATATGCAACTTAATTAAAACAAGGAATTAAAAAAAATAATTATTATATATTTCATAAATAATAATATGTATTATATGAAATTATAAAAAATAATTATAAAACATATAATTTTTATTTATAAAGTATATAATTATATAATAATATTTATAAAAGATATAATTATCAAGTATAGAAAATAGTATGTTCACCTAGTGCAACTAGGGGTGTCAGTAGGGTCGGGTTGACCCGACCCGAACCCGATAAAGCTTATCGGCTCGGGTTTTATCGGGTTGAAAAATCTTATCGGGTTGGTTTGACCCGAACCCGATAACCCGATAGTGTTATCGGGTCGGGTTCGGGTTGAGTTTTTATCGGGTCAACCCGATAAGACCCGAAAATGTAAAGCAAACTTTTTTCTACTAAATGTTAGTAGATGCGCCTGCTGATTGGCAGTATCTCATATTATACAGTATGTCTATTTGGTAAAAATTATGAAAGAATCAAATGCTTGACATTAATATATAACATATAATGAGGTTGTATGTTAACTTTTTAGACAAAAATAGATGAGTATATAAAACTATATAATACATTGCTACGTAGTTTGCTGAATTGTTTATACATTTTGTTTTTATGGCTAAATAAATCCTCCTATGGCTAACATCAGATACTATTACAATTTATATACCTTTGCTAGAAAATTTAGCATACATTTTAAAATAAGCTGATATCAAGCATACATAAATAAACGTACACATTGAGCTGCGACTAAAATTTTATGATTTTGGCTCTTTTGTTGTTGGAATAA